>JARHVA010002877.1:1200000-1800000 GCA_037957365.1 Torreya grandis | reverse complement strand
ACACTTATCTTGATGCTAATCATGTGTGTCAAAAGCAAAATAAATTTCCACCTGAAGTTTCCACTCTATGTCATAAGGAAATCATCAAATTACTCAATGCTAAATGCATTAAACTAGTGAATTATTCTAAATGGGTTTCTAAAATTGTTACTATTCAAAATAATGTCACTATGGTCATTCACATATTGATTTTTGCAATCTTAATCTTTCTTGTCCTAAAGATAACATCCCTTTACCTTCAATATATACCATTGTTGATTCCATGATTGGTTACAAAATGTTATCTCTTATGGATGGCTTCTTGGGTTATAATCAAATTCATATTGCTCTCAAGGACCAACATAAGACAACTTTCACCATGGAATGGGATACCTATTTCTATGTCAAAATTCCCATCGGTCTCAAAAATGTTGGAGCCACTTACCAACATGTGATGACTCATATATTTCATGATCTCATCCATAAAATTATTGAAACTTATATGGATGATCTCATTGCTAAATCCAAGCATCATAACAATCATCTTTCTAATCTTGCTATCATCTTTGATCATCTTCTCAAATATAAAGTTATACTTAATCCTTACAAATGTGTTTTTGGAGTCACATCTAGAAAATTATTAGGATTCTTAATCTCTCTTCATGGCATTCAAGTTGACCTAGCCAAGATTAGTTCTATTATCAACATTCCCATTCCTTGATCTATTCCCAAAATTTGTACTTAGGCAAACTTGGGGAAATTAGATGATTTTTCCCAAAATGGCTTATCACAGTCACTCTATCAATTCCATTCTTAATAAAGGTATCACTTTGGAATGGACGAACCTAGGTCAAAAATCTTTTGATAACATGAAATAATCATTGCTTCACCTACCTATACTTCAACCTCCATCTAATGATAGACATTTAATTATCTATACTTCTTCCACACTTATATTAGTTGGGGTAATGCTTGCCCAATAGGATGATAGAAGAAGAGAGTATGTTATCTACTACATTAGACAAGGCTTCATCAATTATGAGAAATGTTATACCAAAGTAAAATGTGATTGCCTCACCATCTATTTTTTAACTAAAAAGCTTTGCCATTACATGTTATATCAGACTACCTATGTCATCATCCATTCTAACCCCTTTCATAATTTCTTCTCCAAAACATTTCTTCTTGGAGATTGAATTGGCAAATGGATGGTCCTTATGGAATTTGATCTCCACATCATCACTCAAAAAGCTATTGAAGGGCAACTCATATCTAATCAACTTGCTACAACTCCCATTCCTACCACTTCTTCCCTTCAAGATAATCTTCTAGATGATAATATCCTTTACATTGAAGGTCTTAATAAAGCTATATATTTCAAATATTATTTTCATAATTTTACTACTAATCTTGAAGCCATTAAACTTGATGAATCTTATACTCCTTATGGTACTACTAAACCAAAGGTAGTTATCAAGGAGTTTCCTAAAATTAATGTTGACTTGAATGAGGATACTTGGACCCTTCACTTTGATGGTGATAAATGCCTTCAAGGAGCTGGGGTAGGTTTCATTCTAATAAGTCCTCTTGATAGTATCATTCCTTTAGCTTTTTGCTTCACCTTTGATGTCACCAATAATATGGCTGAGTATGAAGCTCTTATCTTGGGCATGAGAGATACTCTTTATTTAGACATTCAATACCTTCATGCTTTAGGTGATTCTTAGCTTATTTTTCATCAAGTTAATAGTGATTATCAATGTAAATGTGAGAATCTCATTGCCCATCATCAAATTGCAACCACTCTTGCTAAGGACTTTATTTATTTCATTATTGAGCTTGTCCCAAGAGATCAAATTTTAATTGAATATTCTCTTACCTATTCCACCTCTCTCTTTCATCCTCATTAAGTTCTTTTTTATCCTTATTTTATCATGTAAATAAGAAAATCTTTGTCTTTAACTCAACCACAAGATTCACCCATATATCACATCGAGCCTGTGACCATTCACCAAAACCCTTGGTACATAGATATCATTTAATTTTTAGAACATCAAACTTATCCTCCTAACTTAGACTCATGAAAATACATGCATCCATAAACAAGCCTTTAAATATGTATTTTGACACAACATCCTTTATTATAAGAATGTTGAAAGTACCTTTCTTCATTATGTTATGTAATATGAGGTACCTCCTCTTCTTGAGCAAGCACATGGTGGAATTTGCAATGGTCACTATAGAGAACATGTTACAACATGTAAATACCTACATATGGGTTACCTTTGGCCTACTCTTGAGAAGGATGCAATTGAATATGCTAAAAATTATAATCCTTGTCAGCTTCACAATGATCTCATTCATTCACCACTATCTGAACATCAAACTATCAAATCTCCTTGGACATTTTCCACATGGGGATTCACTCTCATTGATAAATTAACTCATTCCTAATATGAGCATGTTTTTATCATCATTTCTACCAATTATTTTACCAAGTGGGTAGAATTCATACCACTTATAAATGTCACTAGGTCCTACCATTTTCAAAATTATTCTTAATAAAATCATTTATTGCTTTGGTGTTCCTCACACCATCATTTTAGATAGTGATGTTAATTTAAAAAACAAGTATGTTAAACAACTTTGTAATAAATTCAAAATCAATCACAAGTTTTCCACACCTTATCATCCACAATGCAATGGTCAAGCTAAGGTCATTAACAAAATTGTTCAAAATATAATTCATGAACCCTGCATGGATTGGCATCTTCATATTTACCCTACACTATGGGCCTATCATAATAGCATACATACTACCACTAGGGTAACTCCATTTTCTCTAGTCTATGGTTCTAAGTTGGTCCTACATTTAGAAGTAAGCCTTCCCTCTCTTTACTTATCTCTTCATGGTATCATTCATGATGAAGAATTATGTGAGGCTTGCCTTTATGCCCTTGATCTTCTTGATAAATGTCATCTTTATACCTTACAACATAGCTACCAATACAAGGATTATATTTCTAGATAACATAACAAATGTGTTAAAGTCTACACATTTAATGTTGGTGATCTTTTTCTTAAATTAGACTATACCCATGAAAAATAAGGTAAATATGCCCAAAAATGGTGGGGCCCTATTAAGTCAAAACTATTATTGGTCCAAGCACTTACCACCTTCAAACCAATGAAGGCCATATTTTCAAAGATCCCACCAATGCTCAATTCTTCAAAAAGTACTTTTCCTAATCATTTCCCTCTTTTCATGCTTTCTATCTATATCTTTCTAACACTTTTATAGGTTACTTACATGAATCTCTCCCTTTATATCAATTCCCTCTTTTCACAAACCTTTAGTCCTATCTTTTTGGTCCTTTGGTTTCTTAATGTATCATATTTTTATTTATGTTCTTTCATTTTATCTTTTTATCACCCCTTAGGTCTTATTTTGTGAATTGCTTTGTAAGATTGTAGATAGGACCTAGTACTCCTCACAAAATTGCCATTTCCTTCCTTTTTCTAATTTCTCTCACTTTGTCTTGTTAATTTTGTTTTAGCACCCCTTGGGTTTTCTTTTGTGAGTTGTTCCATAAGACCATGAATAAGACCCAAAACTTCTCATAAAACCACCATCTTTTTGTTTACCTCCTTTCTCTTTCATATGTCTTTTTGGCACCCTCATGGGTTTCTCTTTTATGAGTTGCTTCATAAGACCATGGATAGTACTTGGCTCTCTTGATAAAATTACCATATTTTCAATTTCTTGATCCTTGTTCTCAACTTTATATTTTGCTTCTTTTGCTAGATGGATTTTATAAACAATCTATGTTAGCCTATTTTACTCCATTTCTCTCATTCTTATGATAAGGAATCACTCTTTACTTTCATTGTATCCCTTCTTTTTTTCCCTTTATCACATTTTTTTGTAATTTGAAGCAATTTAAATTGTTCCATTTTTCATTCCTCTTGATTTGGATATAACAAGGTCAAATTCAAGATATCACTTTTATTTTACCTATATTTACAAGACTCTTAGACCCCATACTCTCTAAAGTTTCTCTCTCTTAACAACCTTGTCTCAAGTATTCAAATGAAAGTCATATTTATCACCCATGTTTGGTCTTCTAAATTTTTATGGAAGAGGAATAGAAAAAACCATCAAGAAATTTAAAATCCAAATAATTTGAAACAAAAGGCATTGATATCTAAAATGCAACATATAAATCTCAAAAAAAAAATTCACACTAAAAGACATGATTGTAAGCACATCTCCTATCTACAATCAAAGCTCAAACTCCATATTTAGCTTCACATAGAACTGAATTCCTTTGGGGTGTATTAAGCCATTATATTAAAATAGTGGAATTAAACAAACTCTATGATGCTACCTAATTTCTCGTGTAAGTACCCAATCTTCACATTAGACTAATGGATCTGTAAGGGGTCTTGAGGAATGGGAAATACATCATAAGAAGGTTGGTCCATTTTAATTTTCATGCATATATCCTTCATGTGATGATCTATATAATATATTTTTTGACCTAATACTTGTGTAGCTAAGAGAATTTCTTTAGAGTCCTTAAGGTCAATGGTCCTCTTGTTTTGACAAACCTAATTTGGGTGTCTTGACATTGATAAAGAGTTTCTCTACCTTAATTTTTCCTTCATTCTCCCATCCACCCATTTCATTTCCCCCCCTTGATAGGAAATATGTGATTCCAAATCTATTTTCCTTCTTCTCTAATTCCTTGTTCTTCACATCTTAAAAACATGCTAGCACTACTTTGTTTTAGTTTTATCTATCTTTAGATGCAAAACAATATGTTTAAGAAACTATGGATCATTTTCTTTGTACCATGATTTTACATTATTAAACATTCATTCATTTTACTTTTACCATTTATCCTTTGTTGAACTATCTTACTATTGTGAACACCTGAGTTCTCCCTTTTTCCATTATTGAGTGAGGTTGGCTTGTTAATTCTCACTTAGCAATGTTGTTTTCCCTTTTTATGCATCCTTTTTCCATTGATGATTGAGATGTGGATTGTTACTGCTCACTCATCAATGTTGTTTTTCCATTTATTTTATCATTTTATTTTGCTTACCCATCTTTAAATTGTTACCATGTTGTTTGACATGTATCCTTGGTTTGATTTGATGAGTTTGCCTTTCTTACTTAAGGTTTACTTGTTTGAGTTTTTTGGTCTTTATTAGCCTTGGCTTTTTGGTTACCCAATTTAATCTTGTTTTTTACTTGGTCATTTGGTCTAACATATCACTTTTCACCCAACCTTTCCAAATTACCAAGTACATCCCATCCTCATAGCACTAGTTATCTTGGCTTTTATTGTGTTTTTTTTGCTCCTTGGTTTTGTGTTCTTGGGTTTGTTGAAAGCAGTCTCTATGCTCTCCAAAATCAAAACTAAAAACACAATGGAAAATAATCCCACAATAAAGGTAAGTCAAGGTACACATCATTTAATTTTTATTTATTTCCCTTTTTAGTCATTTAATTTTAGTTATTTTTGCTTTAAAATACTTCAACTTTTTTTAGCATCAACATTGTGTGTGTCCTTATGTTTTTTCTCAAAGCACCATCCCCTATTACACCTTCATGACACATGATGAGATTTGAGTGGGGAATATGTATAAATATAATATTTTAAAATTTTATATATTGATTCTTTACATCTTGCAAGAACCCATTGAGTCTCAATTTATCTGAGTGTGTGCCTTAAGGGATGCACTGAGATAGGGGTGGGTAGACCATTAGTACTTCACAAGATTAATATCCTTTATTACCACATTATTACCAATCCATCTAGCTCCTAAAACCATTCCCAAAGCCATTACTCCTTCCTTTCACACTCCTCTATTCTTTTCCCTCTTTCTATCCCTCTTTTCCTTACTTTATTTCCTTTTGACCTATCAGTTATGCTAGGTTGACCATGGTCGACCTTGTACTATCTAGGGGTATATTTTATGTCCTAAAAACATACAGGGTCAACCAAGTTGACCCTATAATAACAACATATTTGGAAGGATTTAGGGTTAATTCCACCTATAAATAAAATATTATTTCATCATTATTTCAATATGCAATCAAGATTTATTATTTGCTCATGCTTCTTCACAATCTGCTCTTCCACCATTCTACTTGAGAAGTCTTAGATTAGGTTTCTTATTTGGAGAATCTTATATTTTGGATAAGTCTTGGATTCTTAGGCCTTAATTATTTATCCTTACAAAATAAAATAATCTCTTTCAAATCTCCTTTGGCCAAGTGAGAGATACAGGTTCACATCTCTTTTAGTAGATAGAAGTAACATAAATGTTGGCTCAAATAATATTACTCATCATATTCCATGTATTAGGGTGTTACTCAAACTTATCTTAATTTAGGTTCATTATACATGTTTTTATTGATTTTCTAACCCCCATTTTGTGCCACAAGCTTTGGTATGCACTAGATTAGATTTACTTTCTTGTTATTAACATAAGTGAATGTTTAAACCTTAGGACTCTTTTAGGGTTATTTCATGAATGTGTTAGACTATAAAATTTGTAACCCTATTTCACATGGTGTATTTTGACAAGTGAACCCATGATTAGGTCTAGAAAATCCCCATATTTGTCATGCTCCCATTTAACAAGTGTATCCCAATCAGAAGTGTAGGTATGTTCTATCTCATCTAATCTAAGATTGATTTATGGGCATGATGTATTTATAATTACATACATACTATACTAGTTATCCCAAGTCTATTATGAGGATAAAAGAGTGGAGGACAATCATGTATCTTCTTATAAGTCAATTAGCTCATTGTTGCCAATTTTCCATATGATACCTTTCTTTAATATATCCTTACATTTGGTAATGGCTTCTAAAAAGAGGATCCATCCATAGGTCCTTCTTCCCATAAGAAATCATCATCTTCCCCTCCTTCTAGGTATTTAGCTTTGATAGTTCTTTCTCATCCATTGTTTTCCTTCATAAGCCTCTAGTCCATTTTTTCCAATAGGGCTTGGTTCATAGATTTTATGCTTCTCAGGTCGAGGCCTCTGTTTGCTTTGGGAAGACAAGTTTTTTCTCATGCGATAAGGTTATATATGAATCTTTCTTCAGTGCTCCTCCATAAGAATATGTTTTGGATTTTCTCAATTTTGGTAGCCACTTTAGAGGGAATTTTGAAGATAGACATCTGATAAATAGGAATGTTATGGTTCAAGGCTTTAAGCAGCAGGTATTTCCCTATCTGAGTAAGAAAATGTCCCTTCCATCCCATAATTTTATTTGAATTAGATCAATGAGAGGGTTTTAAAGCTTAGAGTCCATTTTTACTTCAAAGAGTAGGATACCTAAATGACTTGTCAAAAGTTTACCCACCTAAAAATCCAATATTTTGGCAATTATTTTCTACTAAAAGAGAGGAATATTAATGAAAAAGAGAGATCTTTTGAAAGTTAATGCACTGATTTGAGATTTTTTCATATTTTTTTAGGATGAGTTTTAGTTGATTTTCTTCCTCTATAGAGGCTTCACCTAGGATGATGGTGTCATAAATGAACTATTCATGTGTGATAGGATCTATATTTAGGGCCATTGAGATTCCTTTAATCAATCCAAGAGAGTGGGCTTTTAGTAGACCCATACCCAATGCTTCTACTAGAATGATAAAGAGGTAAGGAGAGAGGGGGTCACCTTGCATTATTCCTCTTGAAGTAGGGAAGAAAAATTCTAGAATACCATTTATGATAATAAAAAATTTAGGATTTGTAATGCAATTCTAGATGATCTTCTTGGTGTCTTGATTAAATCTTAGTCTTTCCAAAATTTGCATGAGGAATATCTAGGAGACCCAATCATAGGCTTTTGACATATCCAACTTAAGAAATATTCCCTACCTTGAGGATCTAGAGATGGAATGAATGGCCTCATAAACTAGGACAATGCCATCAATAATTTGTCTACTAGCCACAAAGTCCCCCTATTGCTCCCCTATGACTTTATTTAGAAGATATTGCATTCACTTTACCAAGATAGAAAAGCAAATTTGTACATGGTATTGTAAAGGCTAAAGGGATGGAAGTCTTGGACATTGGTATCACCCTACTTTTTTTGGATCAGTACTAGGAAAGTTTTATTAATTTCCTTGAGAATAGATTTTGATTGGAAAAATTCTCTAGCAACTTCCTTGACCTCCAAGTGGACAATGTCCCAAAAGTTTTGGAAGAAGAGTAGGGGAACCCATTAGGTCTTGATGCTTTAGAGCCTTCCATAGAAAATACCACACTTTTTATTTCCTCTTTAGAAGGAACATTGGTGAGGGAGACATTATCAGCATTGGTGAAGACTTTATCAAAGTTGTTAAGAGAGGTAGCAATCAAATGATCATTTGGTAAATTTTATTTTGATAGGAGATTTTTAAAGAAATTAATGGCATGGTAGGAGATATCATCTTCATTTCTATTAGTATCCCCATTTTCCAATTGTAATTGGTAAATTCTATTGATGTTTCTATGTATTTTAGAAGAGTGATGGAAGAACTTGGTATTCCAGTCACCCTCCTTCGGCCATGTGCATCTAGACTTTTGTCACCAAAAGACTTCCTCTCTTACTTTAAGATTGTGAAATTAATAAAAGAGTTATTTCCCTTGAAAAACATGTGATCATTAAAATTTACCAAAGCACAAAGATTTTAAATAACTAAAAGTTCCACTTTGAGAGCTTTTTTTTACATGAAGATATCCCCAAAGACCGCTTTATTCTAAATTTTTAATTTCATTTTGAGGAAATAGAGTTGTTTCAGTAAGAATAAACATAGAAAAACCCAAAAAGGGTTATTTACACCAATATTTTAAGGACTCCGTAAGATTAGGATGAAGGATCCACATGCTTTCAAATCTGAAGAGGCAACATTTGGGTTTTGAAATTTTGTCACCTTTAAAACCAAGGGATTATGATCAAACCCAATTTTGGGTAGGTAAGATAGCCTACTAGAGAAATGGATCTCTCAGTTTAAGGAAATCAAAACTCTATTGAGGTAGACCTAGATCAAGTTTTCACCTAATTTTTTGTTAGACCATGTAAAGGGAATGCCATTTAGGTCCACATCCAACTACATTTGTAAGGAAAAATTTAAATTCCATCATGTTTTCAGTGAAGTCCATATGAACCCCTTTTTTGTCCCCAAGAGTGAGGGGGTGTTGAAGTCCCCAACAACAATTTAGTTCCAATTGACATAGGTCCTTAAAAAATCTAGCATGTTTTTCCAATGAAGGTTCCTTGTGGATTTAGCATTTGGGGTGTAGACATTGGATAAACTCCATCTGTGTTTTCTATCAAGATCCATGAACAAAATAGAAATATGAGTTTATTAATATTTTGTATCATATAGTATAATGAGTTTTGGATTAAATTTATTTTTTTCCAATTAGATTATTTTTATTTGTTGTGTTTGAGTTTAGTTTTTTAAGCATTTTCATTTTTGTTTGTAAGTTTTTATTAATACATTTTTTTATTATAGATTAAGTTTTTATTTTTATGGCATTATTTAATCTTTTTTCATTTATAGTCATCTTAGTTGTTAATTGTGTCTATAGAGAGTCGATAGTTTTTGGTCTTGTGTCATCTTATTGACTCAATCATGTCAAATAAGTTTTCAAAGGAAAAATTCTCAATAAAATATGGATGAATTCTACAATCTAATAATATCCTATCCAATATAATAATCACATATTTTTATTGGACCCATTCTTAGGAGAAACCAATGTCCATCTTGGGGGGCCAATATAGATATTAATTCCATATGGTTTATAGTTACTCTCCCCATATTCATAATAAGGGGGGCGGTGAGTTGATAATGCAAGTCGCGTATATAGGATTGTGAGAGTTTGTTCGAGAGATATGTGTGAGAATTTTTAGGAGATAGATTTGTAAGGAGAAATTTAAGGGATAAAATAATAGTGTTGACTCCTTATTTATAGGAGATATTCACACACACACACACACAATATATATATATATATATATATATATATATATATATATATATATATATATATACATATATATATATATATTGTGTGTGTGTGTGTGTGTGTGTGTGTGTGTGTGTGTGTGTGTGTGTGTGTGTGTGTGTGTGTGTGCACAACATGATTTTGGGGCAATTAATTTCATTATTTTATTTAAATGTTAACAACCCTAAAATCATATTGTGCACACTTGAGCTTTGAATCTTTCACCATTTAAAAAATTCTCCAAAATGGATTAATTTCTACATTAATCACCTACAAGTGTCATAAATCCTAGTATGGGGAAACAAAATGTTATAACAACATAATTAATTTGCCTCCAATAATAAAATATTATACTTTAAAGTCATTGCCTAGATATTTTGATTCTAATGCATATTATGTTTTTCAAAGACTATAATGGGACTCTAAAAATTAGTTGTATCACTTTGAAACAAAATATTTGAGATTTAATTGATATAAGGTAATTAGTTTTTTTACCTATTAGAGTGGGATCAAAAATAATTTAAAATATTTTTCATGTGTTACCTGCTATTGGATCATACAATTCTTTGTTTGGTCATCCATGGATATATCAAGTGAAAGTAGTATATTATATTATGTATCAAAATGTAAAATTTGAACATCAAGGTCAAGTAATTATAATTCAAAGGCATATAAAATTTTCAATAGTGAAACCTAAGGCTAAACAAATTTCTAAACGTGAATGCAAAAAATTATTTAAATGGAAACCTAAAAATAAGGTGTACTAGATACAAATTCATAAATTAATTCCAATGAGGACTAAAACATCATATAATATGTTGCCATGATAAACACTAAATCACAATATGTCACCAAGAGCATAATGGTGTGCTTAATGTCCTAATTCAATGTGGGTCTCTTTGATCCTTCCTTTTGTTTTATCTATTTTGTGTGCCCCTTTTCCATTATGTGTTGGTTTGTGTATTAAGAGGGTCTTAATTTGAATTTAAAATTTTATAAATACACATATGCATTAATACATATAGGATGGAAATATAAAGCAAGAGAGTTTTAAGATTAATAAGTAGAAGTCTAAGATCAAAATTAAAGTGCTTAGGGTAGATTTTTATTCCAATTCTTCATTATCTATCATATATAAGTATTCATATAGTGAAGGATTAGGTCTTCTATTACCACAAATTCTTGTTTAACTACATTGAATTGTTGAACTGCATTGAATATTAGTTTCCAACTTTCCTAAGGACAAAGATCTAAATGAGGTAGGTCTCTCAATTAACTACCAATTATTTTATGGTCTGATAAGGTTTTTTGAACTTATCAGTGTTTCAAGGAGAGAGAAGTATTTCTAGGAATGTGTAGTAAATTATAAAAAATGAGTGAGGTTTTCATACCCAATAAGCAAAGGATCAATTTTATTGATTTTATATCTATAAATGACATAATTTACAAGAACATACCAATCTACACATAGTCACGCTAAGGGTATAACATTCCACTCCTGGTCTAAAATTTCATAGTTATTAATTTCTTTAAATTTTCCAAGCTTTATTTGCACTTGTTAGTGTTAAACAATCTACACATTTACTACAATTGAATATTTTTATCAGAACTCTTTTTTTCAATTTCAATTTTCTAGAAGCTTACTTTACTGCAATTAGGTCTATTTTTATTATCTATTATTTATTATTCTAATGTGAATAGTTCACTAAGTATTATAAAAACTCAATTCAAAGACTAAAAATTTCAAATAATGTATGTATCAAAGTATGGATTAAAAATTAATAAATTTAGAATATCCTAGATGCACTAGATTCACTACTTTTCACATGGATGTCGAAATTAAGTATATTATTATATTGGCATTTTCTTATAATGAATGTTATGTCTTCACAAATATATTTCTAGAGACATTTATTACACAATGATATGTAATTAGAAAATTGATTTTTTCATTCACTGTATTTATTCTTCGTGGTTTATTAGGAAGCAACCTCATGAGATGTTATTATATATGATAAAATCTATAAGGAATCAAAGGCTGTGACTTATTTTCACATATTTCATCTTGGGTGCACACACTTATTGACTTTTTTTCTCTTTTCGGTTTTCTATAACTATTATTTCTTTCCCCTTAATCACTATTTTCCATGTCCTGCTACCCAAAATTAGATGTGTCTTTTTAGTGCATCTCAGAATTATTTATAAAAATCTAAAATATTCAATAAATTTTTATTCCCATGGGATAATTTTTACCTTTGTTAGACAATAAAGTTATTATTATTATAATGATGAGATTAAAAACCAAAATGTGATTATATATTTTTTTTGCATTGATTCCACAATTCATAACCTCATATGGAAAACATAATATTATAAATAAGATTTTTAATAAAAATTTAATAGCCGTTAAAAAAATTGAACCATTATGATAGGGTTTATATTAAATAGTGCCACGAAGTAGGTAGTCCTTGCCAAGCATTGGTAATATTTTCAAATGTGGAAATTATTCTATTGGAGAGGCTTTGTCATGTAGTTGATGTGTGCAATATTAGTCTATTGGATGGAAATAGGGAAATTAAGCACTTAAGTATACATATATAATATTATATTTTAAAATAGAATAAGATACAAGAGAAAAACAAGTTAAAACACACATTCACAAACACTAGATATGAAAGTATTTGCCAAAATGAAATCACAATAGTAAGACAAGAATTGACATTGGTGTTTTACCCTTTTTTTATGAAACAATAAAATGTATTTATTCTAATGGGTGTAAAACTATAGTATATCAAAATTCTAAAAATATACAACTATAAAAAAATATGATTTTGATAATTTATTAAATATGGAAAATTGTTACTTTCAAAAAACACTAGGAAGAAAATAATTTAGCTTAAAATAGGATTTATGTTGACTATTATTAATGTGAGATAGTGTAAATAAACAAAATATGTGACTTTTCTTGTTCATTATCAAGATAAAAATATATAACTACTCTTGGATAGGTCTGATGTAAGTACACAATAATATAGACCCATTTATGGTTGTTGACTACAAACTTATCCCAATTGATTATGACAACTCACTGATAGAGACAAACAAATAAAATATAATTATGGTGATGATATATCAATGACAAAATGTTATAAAATTCTTATATTTTATACTTTTAAGTGGAAAATAGCTTAATTTGCTTGATTTTGTTGACTGTAAACTTGTTTTAGTTAAATGTGACGAAAAATTGATTATTTCACCGCTTGTGTATGCATTAATTAGGGTCATGGACATGTTTTAATATATGAAATATCACAAAGTAATTTCAATCATAAAACCCTATTTTCCTACACACAAACCAAATTGGAATCAAATAGGGGGTGTCATGGGAAAGGGATTGAGTTGGGCTGACCTTGGTCAATCCCTATTGAATGACCAAGCACTGAACTACATTACCAATACTTTGAAATGGGTTCAAACTCAAATGTAGTTCTCCCACTTACGTATATGTGTGAAATTTTTAATGAAATTATATATTCTCTTTCTCCTGATTTACCCTTGGCATAAGAATGCAATGTGAATTCACCCTTGAATCTAGCTTCAACAATTATTTAGATAAAACATGAAAATATTTGAATAAATTTTGAGAGTGAGGAGATTCATCCTTAATACTTTAGATTACCTTATATTTATATATGTTTTTATTTTTAATTTGGGACCTATTGGTGCACAAAATCTAACTTGAGATAAGACCTAGCAAACAAAAATAAGAATTAAATGAAACCTGACTTGAAATAAGTTCAATAAATTGTGCATAGATAAGTTTTTGCTTCATAGATAAGGTTAGATGATGGTCCTATTTAAAAATTGTAGACTTCTATTGAAGGGAAAAGGACCAAAATTTGGGATCCCCTTGACCAAATGGCATGATTAATGGCAAATAGATAGACTCATGAACTAAAATAAAGAAAGACTAAAGTTAAATATGTGAATAAATAGATACCTTATTATTTGTCAATAGTTTATACTGTAAAGTTACAATAAATAACATTAAAGATGGGATTAAAATAAATTTGGGTTTCTATAATTAATACATATGTAATAAAAATGTAAAATCATACATAACACACATGGACTATATTTTATTGAATACTCAAAAGTGTTTGATTGCTTGAAAAAATGTCTAAAGCATTTTCTCAAATAAGTTTCCCACATACATAACTTTTAAAATATATTTCCATCATATTATCATTGTCAAAGTCAACACATCACATATCAATAATTCAAGATGTGATAGCCACATAATAAAAATGCATCATATAAAAAAACCAGTTTTGTGAATTTCCTATAATTATCTCACTCCATGCAAAAACATTCCATTTAGACATCTTGTCAAACACTTAATGTGTCCTCTATATATTTAAACAGCTCCCATACATATCTATTTGATCATTCACAATAGGTGTTATAATTCATAAAGTAGAATGCTAAAGTCTACTATAGTGTGAGATAAACACTATAATAAATTTTACATGAAATGCATCATTTCTATGTCATGTTTTGGAATGTTATGTTTGTAAAGATTACATAAATTTGGTTTTAGAAATGTTAAAAAAGGTATTTAAGAAAATTTCATTATTATCTTTAAATAAAAATTACAAGTTATAGATGTCATTTAAATATTAAAATGAAATCCTATCAAAATATGAATTAATAGTTTACAACATTGCTATGAATTAAATCTTCAAATTTCATAAATAAACAAACTAGACCCTATAAAGAGTAAAAATGTTTTAAAAAATACAAACTCTCCTAAATAATTAATAAAAGAAAGAACAACATCCACCATTAATAGTAAAATGAATCTCTTTCACTCATCAATAAATTCATTTTTTATAATACACAAAAACAAAACAAATCAACAATCCATAATTAATATTTAAATGGAGCTCTTCAACTCATCAAGAAATTAACATTTTATAATATACATAAAAATAACAAATCATCAATCCATAATAATATGTTAAATGTGATGAACTCATAAAGCCAAGATCCAAAGTTCAAAAATCCCTAGAAACATCATGAAGTGTTAAAATTGAACTTTTATAAACATGAAACATTGATAAAGTATTGAAACTATGAAAAATACTTAGATGTGACTGACCACAAAGATACCCTATGGTTATGGAATCTTAATCCAAGATATAGAAAAATAAAGATACCAAGGACATGCAACCAAAATAAAATATATACACTAGTGATAACATGGGCATTGTAAAATCTCAAGATATTAATATCAATAAATTCAAAGTATTTTATCATCACAATGCAATGAAATGTGTTTGTTTTAGTGGAATCTAACTATTGAGGTATACCAAAAAAATGCATATTATTAAAATCAAATTTATTTCATATCAAAACCACTTCTGTACTTAATATCCACTAAATAAAAACCACATCTGGAAACCACAATGTCCTCACCTACCAAAAAACATGTTTCATTATGGCTTTGTTTAATAACAATATCACTAGGAAAATAGAGCTTCCAAAAAAATGATTCACTTTGTTTCTTGATAACCTTGAAATAAAGATTAATCCTTAAGAAAAGGGAGCCCACGCCACGATGTGCATTTTTTTAAAATAATAATAATTTAACAATGGATAAAAAATTAGAGGAAACCTAAAATGTCAATGATATGAAAAATGAATACATATTTATCAAAGAAACAAATTTAGATATTCAAATAAAAATTAAAGGCATAAAACTATCTACACTATAATTATACCTTAAAATATTATAATATATATGGTTGTTTATTTTTTAATAAACCTCTACATGACATAATTAATATCTACAAGGAGTATTTAGATGATTATAAATAATCTTGAGACAAAAAGTGTAGTCAAAACCTATGTCATTATATTTGACAGATTTAATGTAAAAAATATGAAATTCATCAAATAAAAAACAACCCCAAAAAAGGTTAACATTTATGATTTAATTCATAGGCATTTCATTAGGTCTTGAATGGCTTAACAATTCATATATGTGTGTTTTATCGAACACATTTTGTTTAATAGGCCTCATGTCTAACATTAGTGATATTCATTCGTAACCCCTAAACTATTACAACCTCCAAGGAGAAATGTATGCAATTAATAAAAGTGGTCTAGATTATGAAGCTCTTAATTATTAATTCATGTGTGGTAGTTTTTTAAGGTCAAAGGAATTCACTAACTACTAATTTTTCTAGTGATTTAAAACTATCTAAAAAACTACCCTTGTCCATTGATCACTCTTGCCACCTGAATCAATGCTTGCTGGTAAATTTCCTAGTGTCATAGATGTTAAATTTGAATAGTTATTATATTTATCATTTTAACTTGTTCAATAATGTGGGTGTACCTTATTATTAGATTTAATTAATGTTTTGAGACTTAATATAATATAAGTTTTAATAGATATATAATATAGTGATAAATTATAATATATAATATAGTTATATAATATATTTATAAATTATAAGTTATAATTATATTATATAATTTATAAAATATTACATTCTATATTTAATTTCTTTGAATTCCATATACATAATTTTTTTTAATACATTTTTTTTAAAAAATCATCTAGGAAGAGGACTCTAGCCCTAGCCAAAAAAATATGAAGAATAGGTAGATGTATTAGTACTAAGGTTCAATAGTACCACATATTAAGGAATAAATACATATTTCTTTAATTATATATATTTAAAATATATTATATGTATATATTTATATTATTTTATTTTAAAAACAACAAATTCGAACATGAATTTAAATACAATTACTTAGTAAAAACCATTGCTTCTGTGCACTCTAGTTTGTTTAGTCATATCTATTTTTAGTCCCAAAAATGTCTATTTCATATTGCACAAAAATAACACAAACTTGTAATCTAAAATTCAACCAAGAGACAAAATATAAATCCCCAAAACAAATGACCCAAGAAAAGAAAGATAAAGCTTTCAATGTAAATGACTGCATACACAAAATGGTAAAAAACCTTCAATGCAATGTCTAAATATATAAAAATGAGGACTATACTAATGTTTTGGTTCAATTAGAAAAAACTATCCAAATGTATTGAAAATGAAAACAACTAAAAAATACATTGAATCTTTATGGGTTTCAAGATACATGATTTTTGAGGAAATTCTTCTCATGTTACCTTGTATGAATTCAGAAAACCCAAAATATATACAAAGAGGTGGAAGATAACCCCAAAAAAATAAATATCCCTATTTATTTGGAGGATAAAATCAATAATTGTGGATTGAACAAACTAGTAACCTAATGATGGGAAAAAATAGTACACCACAAATATTTCAAAGCTAGGACAACTGAAATGTTTGTCTAAATATTTAAAAATTAACACAACTTAAAATGTTGTTTCACTAAATTTTATATATTTTAAGTCTAAAGGAAAACAAAAAGAATAATGGGGATAAGTGATTAGAATGAACCTAGATTTGGTTTACACATCGTATCTAGATGTTGTGAGCACTCCTCTTTGGCTAGGGAGTACTACCTACAAATAAGAAAACACTACCACAAGATGTTTGTTAGCAGATAAATGAGTGGGTTACCAAGCTACATGCTTGTTCTAAGAAGTGTGAAACTTCCCTAGAGATGACAGTCCACTTTTGAGAGAGAAAAGAATAATAAATAACTAAAAGAGAGTGAAAGAGAGATAAAATTACCATTTTTAACAACCTATACACAATAGAGATTGATAGGGTGCAAGTGAGGTACTTTGTTTATGATTTAGAAGTTATCTGGGTAGGTTTTGAAGAGGCTAGGGAATACACAATCATTGACATCAGTAGGGGGTTGACCGATATTAGTTATACTATCAAGGTCATTAGTGAGGCGACTGATGTCGATTAGGCTACTAAGGTCGATAGGGGCAATATTTGTCTAGGGAGCTTGCAGAAGGCTTTCCTGGGTTTGGAAAATGGTTTGGATCAGGTTAGGGAGATTGAGAGAGTTATGAGAGGGATATTATGGGTTGGTTAAGTTTAATCATAGGTTTGGTATGTCAGGTAAACTGGAAACAAGTAAGGAATCTTTGTAACTCCCTCATGAGGGTACGGTCAGAAGTGCATAAAGTAGTATAGGGTAGATATAAATAAATAGAAGAATAAATATTTAAACAACCTATAGTATCAGTGAGATACTTAGTTGTGGTGGTCACTAAATGATAAGTGCCAAGTTGATGGTCACTATCAGGGAGTTTGAACCTAAGTACTTGAACAGAGAAAACAAGCAGGTGATGTTAGTCCTTAGGAGCTCAGTTGTTGATTGTGACTGACTTATGTAGGGTGATTGTAAGCCTGGATGTTGAAAAATAGAATGCTGAGAGCTTGAATGATAGTAATAATTAATTTTCTTAATTTTTTTGACTTGAACTATAGGTAGGAGTTTGACTTATATTGTCGATGTTGATGATCCTACTAACATTAGCCATGATCCCACCGACATCAGATGTGGGTTGACCGATGTTGGTGGCCCTAGAATAGGTAAAACCTTTATATTTTTAGCATGTTTTTTATTATTTTGTGTGCCAAGTGTGACACCTATTATAAAATGGTAAAAATAAGAGGTTAAGAAAGAAGTAGTTATTTAGGAATTTAGTTTGGAAGTGGGAATAAATCTTGGGTAGTTAGGATGAGGGGACCAAGTCTTGAGGTGACTCATCAGGAAAGAATTATTCATAGGGTGAGGTGGCTAGGTAGGGTGGAAATAGGGGTTTTTAATTGATTTAATTAAGTATTTTAAATTAATTAAATGTGTGAGGGGTAAAAGTAGGGGTTAAGGAGATTAGTTGTTATTATTAAAATGGGTTGAGGGGGGTTTCAACATAGGGATTTATATACATATGTGTGACATAATTTTGGTGTCTACATTTTCCCCTTTTGTCATGTAATTTGTACTAACATGTTGCAAGACAAAAAATAGGAGTTGGGTGCTCTAAGTATTAGATGAGGTATCCCCCCTCAAAATGGGAATTAATGGAGGAAAAATTAGAATCAGGTATCAATTTGAAAAAAAAGGTAATTAGGTGATTGGTAGAGAATTGAGCATCACTTCATATGTGTATGCCATAATGAGATATAGTTGACAACATCAAGAATAGGCAAGGTTAGGGAGGACTCAGATAAAAGTAACTAAAGCACAACTTATAAGTGATAGATGACAGGCCAAATCAATCAAAGTTATAGCTCTAACAGTCAATGTGTCCTAGGTATCTAAGGTAGGAAGTACTCTTAGTAAGAAACACAAAAGTGTTAAAGGTGATAGGTTGGGCTTGGTTTCCATCCACAACACCTAAAATACATGTGTGTGCATAATAGCCAACTACAGTGGAATAGCCTAAGCAATCAAGATAAGCAATGCACTCCTGGTGTAAAAGAGTTAATTAGCAAGGAAATATTCATGAGATCCAAGCACAATCATTAAGGGTGAATATTTAAGTGATCTTTAATGTTATTGTGTCATGGTTAGGGGGAGATATATGTGATCTCTAATTGCCTCAATGTATGGGTAAGGTTATGCAAAGTTGGGGCTTTTGTGTTAGAAAACAATACTAGAATGGTGTTTTCATTAATAAGATATGTTGATATCGATAATATAAAGTGACAAAATTAGTATAACTAGGGTAACTTACTAATGTTGGTATGTGTAAGCACCGACATTGGTAAGTTAGGTTAAGAATGTTGATATCAGTGGCAGACCAAACCCAATAAAAAGGGGTTTGGTGGCTGACCAAACTCATTTACAACCTTGTGATTGGAGAGAAAAAATAGAGCTTGAGAGTGATTTGAGATGGTAGTGTAAGGAGGGGACCCATCTAGAGGTGTACAACCACAAGAGCTAGCAGTACCAACCAAGAGGAGACAGAGAGATGAGGTAAGAGCCTACACTACTTTGATCTAGTTATTTGTAATTTTTAGGTTAAATGAGAGGTGGGGTTATAGGAAATAGGATTGGGGGGTAGAAAATAGGTTAGGGTAGGTGTATAATAAGTTAGGGGGATTTATGGGTAGATTTTTAGGGGAAATGTAAAAGGTTAGGTTTGGCTTGTTTGGCCTTGGAAATGAACCAATCACTGACATCAATGAAGTTGACCGACATCAATTGACATAACATCAAGGTTAGTTGACATGACACCGAGGTTGGTAGTTTTCTACCAATGTCATCCATGTCATAAATTGATATAACATTGATGTCAGCATTAATGCTAATGTTAATGATTGCAAAAAAGTAGCATAACAAGAGAAAGGGTGAGTTTTGATCTCTAATGGAAGTAGTCAACTAGCCTGATGGTCAAGCTAGCTCAGAAGACCCTGTGTCATCGGAGTGCTACCTTCATAGCCTAATTTATAGCCTCAAGCCAATGTACTTCTCTCAGAACCTAAAAAAGGTATGTTTGAAGGGAAAAGGTAAGTTGAGATAGTTGGAGAGGTCTAGGTCTAAAAAGATAGGTTATAGTGTCAAGAGTCAAGAATATAGGTAGTGAGGCCTATAGTTTGAATAGGTGGGTAGGCCTAGGGTAGAGAGAGAGAGAGAGGTAGTGAAGCCTAGGGTAGAGAGGGAAAGGTAGTGAAGCCTAGGGTAGTTAGTAAGGTGGGTATATAGCCAAGCTAACCTTAGAAGACCCCATGTTGATTGAGTGCAACCTATATAGCCTAGTGTATGGTCTTAAACCAATGTAGTTCTCCTAATGAGAAGGGGAAACGGTAGTTATAGAGTAGATTAAAAGGGATATGACCTAATTTGTTTATGTATGGATGTAAGCAAGGATGGACCTTACACTATGAGACCATCTAACGAGGTTATTGACATGCATGAGGAGAGATGTTACTCCAGATGAGTGAGAACATATGGTAGTCATGGGTTTAGGAGGGGCACAATGGCACTATCATGTCACATGAGATGTGTCACTGATGATAGATTTGATTGAGAGGTGGGATCATACCACCAACACCTTCCATCTACTGACTGGGGAGTTGATAGTGACATAGGAGGATGTATATAGGATTCTGAGGCTACCACTCTAGGGTGAGGAGCTTTTTACATTCTTAAGAGAGGAACATGGTATACATATGGTTAGTTGATATGGGGAGCATGTCATTGAGGTGACCTACCACTCTATGAGTTTTGCATATGAGCCACTCTACATGGCTAATGAGGAGCAACATCATCTGAGCATCTTGATGATGATCAGGATCACAATTTATGCATTAACTGATGCAGACAAAGGGAGATTTCTAATTGCTTTGATAGGTGTGATTACATATATGATTGAGTAATAGACCATTTTTGCCTAGGGTCTAGTATTTTTAGCATAATTATATAAATATTTATGGGGTTTGAGGTTGTGACGGTGATATAGTTTATGTGTCAGCCATCTTTTACATTGTTGGGCATATGAGCACATCATGGTGACACGACCACTAGGACTACCTACCACTATCTTAGCTAGCTTCAGGGTTGGATTTAGATAGTTGAGAGATGGGATGGAATAAAATTGAGTGGATGGCATTTATGAGACATTCCCTATTATAGGTGCATGATTGAGGACTTGATCTATGAAGATATCATATGGAGACCATATCTGATATATCTAGTTTTCAAAGATCAGACAGTGTAACTTGTTGCATTGCAGAGCTCATTATGGGTCAAGGGGAGACATGCCAATGAGTTAGAAATGGTGCCTAGGGCATAGGGTAAGAGGTAGTTTGGTCTATTATAGGATATTTTACTTTCCTTCCCTTGATACATTAGGGATGACATAGAGACACCTTTACCATTGCCCCAAGAGACTGATGGGCTAGATTTTGAGGAGCTGCCAGCATGGTCAAGTGTTGGGGACCTAGGGTGTATAATGACCTATATATCTTGGTAGGTAGGGTTAGATCTAGTAATGGAGGTCAGGAGACCACCAAAAGACTTATAAGGGTTAGTCAAGGAGAGAGATGTAGTGCTATAGGCTTGAGATACAGTAGTACAAGCCTAAGATGCAGTGGTGTAGGCTTAAGAGATAGCCTAGGCATAGGTGTTAGCTTTACAAGGGTATGTGGTGATGTTGCAGGGTCAAATTAGGGATTTACAAGGTTAGGTTGTAGCACTATAGGGTCAGGTGAGTCAGGTGACTGCAGTGACAACAGAGAGAGATAGTTTGAGAGTAGTAGGCTAGGCCACTCCTCCACCACCACCACCATAAGGACCAATATAGGCTAGGCCATCATTAGGTTTATGGGTCCTCCATAGACTATATCTATGGAAAGGTATTCAACTACCCTAGATGATATTACTTACTATGAGAGGGTGATTAGAAAGTTCCCACAGATACATAGATATTCAGAGTTTAGAGAGTAGGAGAGGTTGATGTCATGTGTGACAGCTTCTAGCTCAAGTTAATGTAGACAAATAGAGAGTGGTGATGATACTACATCCTCATGACCTTAGGGAGAGCCTTGAGGACCCTAAGTATTAATGTTTGCCAATTTTTATTTATATATATTACATGTATATCAGTCTGTAAGCTGAAGATGCGAGATGCACATTTTGAGAGAGATTTATGATATTATGATGATGTAGATGATGAACATATGTTTTGATCACATATTATATATATGAGATGTTCATTTATTTCCATGTGTTTACTTGAGATGTGTTACTTGTGATTGTGATGATGATATGGATGATGTTTATTTGATGTTATGTTAATGTGGATGTTAATGTTGATCATGTTATTTGAGTTAGACTAGCCTTTCCCATATATGTGATGGTATATGCATAGCTTATTGGTTAGTTTCATTTTATAATTTTTCCATATTTTGATGGTGTATGCTTAAAATGAATAGATTGGTTTGGTTAATTTATTTCAACATTTTTCCATATTTATGATGGTGTATGCATAAAATAAATAGGTTGAGTAGGTTAATTTATTTTAGAATTTTTCCATATGTGTGATGGTATATGCGTAAAATAATTAGGTTGGTTATGTTAGTGTTGATATGACATTGTTTCTTCATATCAAATAGAGATATTGACATGTGATGTGGATGGGAAAATAAAGAATCAAAATGCTTGTGCATTGGCAAAGACCGTAATGTAGATCATAAATAAGCTCAGGAAAATGAGCCTCTTTCATGCCTTATATATTTGAACCATTGTGTTTGTTAGAGAAGCATCATGTTTACCTTATGTTAAGTGAGCTTCATAGTCCCTTAAAAGAGTATGAGGGGAAAAAAAGGTAAAATGAGGAAAAAATCTTGGATAGCATAACCTACCAAGTAGAAATGATATGTCCCTTTTGTGGATGACCAAACAGCTAATATAGGCAAGTCCATGACTTAAAGATTTTTTTTTATGATGTAAGTTGATCAATGCGGGAAGCCTACAATGGTATTTTGTATAGGTTAAGGTTGTACAAAGAGGTGAGGAGTCCTTTGCATTGGTTTTTCCCTTTGAGAAAAAATCTTGGCTTAGTCATCCTTCAAGGGAGTGATCTAAGCATTTATTTTTAATTTTAAATAGTTGTCCTTCAAGGGAGTAATCTATTGATAGTAGCAAAGGGAAGTTATGCAGTTTTCCTTCAAGGGAGTAGTCCACATTAAAAATCATGACCTAAGATTTTATAACCTTTTCCAAATATCCCATTTATCTTTTTTTTGTTTGCTTTTAGTCATGGACAAGACTATAGAGGCTCTAGGGTTTTCCACTGTGAGGATAAAACCATACCACTATGTAAGTTATCTAAGTGTATAGGAGTAAGGGTGAAGAGGAAGGGAAATGAATGTAATAGGGATGCTCAAGGGATGAGTTTAAGTTAAACATGAAGTAAAGTGATGCTAGTTTAACAAAATAATGGTCATAGATGTAAGGCAAGGCTCAGGTTTTGGCATTCCTTCAAGAGAAGACAAGCGATAAGTTCCTAAACCATACTTGTGAGTTATGATATAAGGTCCAAGCTAGTTAGGATCAAACTTACCCCATTTGATTTTATCCATGTTTGGCACATGTTGATTTTCTTTTAAGACAAGATCTCTTATATCAAAATCTCGCTCTTTGAGGTTTTGTTATTAGCATGTTTAATACTCTCTTGATAGATTTGGAGGTGGTTGAGGGCTATGAGACAGTACTCATCAAGAAATTCAAGCTAGGCCAAATGTTATTAGTTGAATTCATTGTTAGTAAGTATGTCATGTAGAGAAATTCAAAAAGAAGGAATTTGGACCTCAAAAGGCAAAATAACCTCCATCCCATATACTAATGAAAAAGGAGTAGCACCTGTAGGGGTTTAGATGCTAGTATGGTAAGCCCATAAAGCAAAAAAAATGTGTGTGTGTGTGTGTGTCAATCTTTGCCCATATAATTGACTACATTCATGATAATTTTGGTTAAAGTTTTGTTAGAGGCTTTTACCTATCCATTAGCTTGGGGATAATATGGTGATGAAAAGCTTAATTTGATTCTAAATGCATCAAAAAGACCTTAAATAGTCTTGTTTTTAAAAGACTTACCATTATCAGTTATAATATTATGAGGCACACCAAAATGATAGATGATGTGATGGTTAATGAAGTCAATAATTTTGTCAACTTTAGTGGAGATGAGAGGTACTGCCTCGACCCACTTGGTGAAGTATTTGGTGGCAGTAATGATAGAGCAATGATGGAGTGATGAATGAAGGTTATTCACTCTAATTAAATCTAAGACCCATTAGGAGAAGGGCTAAAAATATTTAGAAACTTACAATTTATGACTAGGAACATGAAGGAGGTTAGCATGTTATTGACACTTGACACAACACCAAAAATAATCAGCATAGTCTTGATGAAGTGTGGGCCAATAATAGCCAAGTCAAAGAGTACATTTAGAAACTGTATGACCATTGAAATGCCCACCACAAATCCCATCATGGACCTCCTTAATAACAAAGGGAGTCTTAGTACTAGTTAGTCATCTAAGGAGAAGACCATCAAAACTTTGCTTGTAGAGAAGTCCCACTAGTATAGTGTAATGAGCGGCATGTTTTATGAAGGCTCATTTCCCATTATTAGAAAGATCAAAAGGGGTAATAGAGAAGGAAAGATAATCTGTGAGTTATTTATACCATAAGTCTTGTGGGTTGGTTATTACATTTCCAATAAATAGGATGTTAGTTGAGACATAAGAGGGTAATGTTAAGCGAGGCATAGTGACATAGATTATTGAAGAGGAGGATGAGGAGGGTATGTGTGAAACAAGTGAATCCATCATGTTAGAAAACTTATTTGTAGATCAAGGAACATTTTGCAAGAGATAAGAGTCAAATGATCCTAAGAGTGTATCTACATGATGAAGAGATAGGTAGGAACCATTAATTTGGTTAACTACTAGCTAAGAATCACCAAAATGGTTATGGATTTGATACCCAAGAAGAGAGTTATTTGAAGTCCTAGAATCAAAGCCTCATATTTGGCCATATTGTTACTGCATTCAAAATCTAGTTTAAATGATAGAGGCATAGGTTCACCATCTAGAGGAATAAGAATGACCCCTACACCCCCACCATGTTAGCATTTATATTCATCAAAGAACATCATCATTTGATATAAGATGTCATCGATGGAGAGTGTTGTAATAGATTCATTAGGGAATTCCAGGTTTGAAGGTTGATTGTCAGGTAAAGGGGCAAAAACTAATTAGTCATTGATTATTTGACCTTTAATAGATTTTTGTTGAATAAACTCTAAGTCAAATTCAGCAAGAAGCATGAGTGACCAAGATACATATTGGTTATGATATGGTTTGGAATGCATGTATTTAAGAGGATCAGTGTGGGTGACCACATAGGTTTTATGATTTAGGAGATAATGGTGAAGCTTAAAGGCAAAAAAGACCAATGCAAGGTAAAGTTTTTAAGTGTGCGTATATCAAATCTCATAATCAATAAGTGTGTAGCTTATGTAATAAACTGCCTGGTCTTGATGTTGGTCATCTCGATGTGCAATCATAGCACCTAGAGAATAGTCTGTTGCAGAGATGCATAGGTAAAAACACTGATTTTCCTTAGGTGGAATAAGAACTAGTGTGGAAAAGAGGTATTGTTTAAGTGTGTCAAAGGCTTCTTGGTAACCTACATTCCATTGGAAGGAAACATCCTTTTCAAGGAGATGGTGAAAGGGTTAGTAGTGATCTGACAACTGGGAAATAAAGTGTTAAATGGACTAAGTTTGCCTTGTAGGCTATAAAGTTGTTTGATATTAGTAGGTGGAGGAATTTTTAGGATTGTTCTAACCTTAGCAAGATCGACCTTGATACCACAAAGAGAAATGATAAAACCTAAGAGTTTACTGGAAAGAACGCCAAAGACACATTTTTTGGGTTTATTCAAACGTTATATTGGAGGAGAGGAGTGAATATGGTTTTAGAATTATCAAGTTTTCTTGACAAAGTTTAGACTTGTTGAGTAATTTATATACTTAATTTTCCATAATTTTGTGTAGGAGATCATGAAAAATATAGGTCATGGCATGTTGATAGGTTTCACTAGCATTTTTAAGGTTGAAAGACATGACCCAATAATAGAAAGTTCCCTATGGGGTGATAAAGGTTATCTTTTATTAATCCTCAGGAGCAACTAAGTTTTGATTTTATCCATAGAATCCATCCATAAGTGATAGCATCTCATGGTTGGTCATTATATCAACAAGTTGGTCGATACTAGGCAATGGGAAATCATCTTTTGGATAAGTGAGGTTTAAATCATGATAGTTAGTGTAAATATAGATTCCCCTAGTCACTTTTGTGATAGGAAAAATATTGGAAATACATTACGGGTAGTCGATGGGTTGAATAAAGTTAACAAAAAGGAGGCATTGGAGCTCTTCTTTAACAAGGAGAGTGATACGAAGATGCATTTTGTGAAGCTTCTACTTAACAGGTTTAGCATCTCGATTGGTGAAAATGTTATGGGTGATGATAGAGGAGTCAATACCAAGCATGTCATTATAATACCAAGAAAATTATTTGCTATGGTCATTAAGAAATGTGGCATAATCAGCTTGCTCAAAAGAATCTAAAGATTGGTCAATCTTGAGGACATGAGGGATATAATGGGAGGGTAGGTTGATGTCAATGGTTGATTCATTTAACATAGCTTGCATTTTAGATGGGAGATATCATTGGATATAGGAATCATCCATACCCATGTAGGTGAAAATTGTGTCATCATCTTGACTTTAGATAGTGTTAATAGTGGGAGAATCTTCATCAATTATTTCAAGATGAATGAGAGGAAGGGACCTTGTTTCTTTACCCTGATGATAGGTGAGAGGCCCCAAATGGATGGTATTTATTGAAAAAAAAATTAGAAGGTATAGATACCTCTGATTTAGTAGGTGATGGTGGAGAAGAAGGTGGAAAAGGAGAAATTGATTCTTCAACAATTGGTCCATAAGAGGTTTTAGTGAGTTTATTTGGTTCATTGTTTCCCACCCCATGCCTCTTTTTAGCATTTTCAATGGTGTTACTAGTAGGATATTCAATAGGCATATGGGTACCTTGTTCATAATGACCCAAACCAAATCCTTTCTAAGCATACCTATAGAGATAAGTTTTAGCAAATTTAGGGTTACTCAAGAAAGAGAAGTCACAGGTAAATAGTTGTGGAGAAGAAGATAGATTGTTGGCAGCAAGAGCTTGATCAATTCCCCCATATGTGAAATTGGTTCAAAGGTTAGGGGGGCCATAAGGAATGACCATCTCAATATGGGGATCATAACTTGGGTACATGTGAAGCCTTTCATACTCTTGTATAGTATAGAACATGTTGAGTGTCAACAAATAATATTCATTAACTGGAAATCGTTGAAAGGTCTCCTCCATGGGATCTTTGTCAAGAATTTATGTTGTCAGTATCTCTGTAACTATGGGAGTGGAGCTTGTGGAATCTTCAAAATCATCATGCAAGGAGGATGATGTTTTGAATGGGATGAGAACATCATTGGGACTATAGATCATATTACATGTTTTAAATGGAGGTGGGTTAGTAGGTATAACATGTACTTATCCATCATGTTCAAACTTGACATAGTGGTGTAAAGTTGAGGGTACACATGCCATAACATGTATCCAAGGTCATCTAAGTAGTATCTTATATTGGAACTCTCCTTCCACAACATAGAAGATCTCAATAATTGTGTGGGTGCATGAATATGTAAGACAATAGTGCCCATCATAGTAGTTGTAGTATCATTAAAGGAATGGAGTACCACATCAGTTTGAGACATGCAATTGTTAGGAAGGGCTAGTTGTTTATAGGCATGGGTGTAAATAATATGAATAGTAGCTCCCCCATCAATCATAACTCTCTTGATATGAGTTTGATCAATATATATGGTAATAAAAAGGGCAAAATCTTGATCTTCAAGGTGTTGAAGTGGAATTTTTGAATTACTAAAAGAAATTACGGAGATAGAATTAAGGGATCCAACCAAATCTGTAAGAGGTTGGGGGTCATTTGATTGTACCTCAATCACTTGAAAATCACTAGTCAAATCTTGATGGTGTTGGGATGAGTTTTAGATTAACTCATACAAAGACATTTTCATAGGAGTTTGGTGAAGCTATTTCACCATTGAGCTTTGAATAATGTCTAAAGTTGTTGTTTTATGAACACCTAAGATGGAAATCTTAGGATTAGTAGGGGGAGTGTCTTTGGTGAAGGGATGGGTCCTAAGTGTAGTGACCTTTTCCTTAGCTTTATCCTTTTGGTTTTATGACTGTGTGGCTACATTAACTATTTTGATTTGAAAAGTTGGTGAAGGAGGTGGTAAAGGGGTTATCATGAAATCTTTGGGTTTGAATTTTGGTGGCATAATAGGAGGTACTGTAGATGCCAAAGGTGGAATAAAAAGGAGGTTAACGATAGTGTCATCAAAAAGAGTGTCAACATCAAAATATTATTGAATAACCACTGTGAAGGCTTTACAGTTCTTAGTATCATGTCTAGGTAAATGATGATATAAATACACTTGTGTATCATCAAACCAAGATGGATTTATTCCAAGAGGACTATAGGGCTTAATGGGAGGAAGATTTATTACCTAGGATTGAAATAACTGACGTAATAAAAATATTTGAGAGCCTACAAGTGGGCTTGCACTTGTTGTACTAATAAGAGTGGACACCTTCTTTTGTTCTGGTGTTGGACAGGTAATTTTACATGGTGTATTATTTGGTGATGATGGGATTACACATTTTTTTATCACTTTCTTAGTTTCAAATGTGAGAGGCCTACTAGATGGCAAAGTTAAGAGTGGAGGTAGATTAACCTTTTTTTTGGCTTGGTTAGATGATATTTCAACTAAAGTAGAAGGGTACGTCCCTAGAATGGACTGTAAAGTTGAGGATTGAAGAAGGGATTGATGAGATCTAGAAGGCTTAACATTCTTCTTTATTTTAGGGTGAAAAACTCCAACTTGTGATTGAGGAGTTAAATCTATTTTCACCTATGGATGATTTAGATTAGAAATGGGGCATACACCTAAGGACCTGATCTGCTTTAATGTAATAGATTCATGTAAAGATGAGGGTTCTAACATAGATGGCTAAAATTTTGGTACTTTTAGTGAAGAATCTCTAGCTTTGTCAAAGACTTTAGGGTAAATGGTAGTAAGGGGATTTGTGGTAAAGGTTGACATTCATTGTGTTGGATACAGAGTCTTAATCCAATCCCAAAATGTCACATGGTCAAGCTTCATGGAGTCAAGAAATTCTAGACTTTTCACCAAATGTGAGAAGGGTTTTGACAAAGTTGGCGTAGGCCTTATGATTGTGTCTTTAAAAAGCTATAGTGTTTGGGAAAGAAGGAAATTTTTGGTTTCTACTACTTCAGGCCAAATATGAGAAATAACCACAATGGGGTCTTCTTCGATAGAGATGGAAGAAGAGACTTGATCTACCATGGGTAGAGGGGAGGTAGGTGAAGTAGGTTCCTTAAGAGGGTAAAGCATAGGTATTATGGATCTCTCAACATGTGGGTGTGGCATGGGTAAAGTATGATCCTCCATAGGTAAAAGAAGGGGTAAGAGTGGTGCAATTGAAGTAGGCACAATAGTTCTCTCATCTATTATGGGAGTAGATGATATGGACTCTTCTAGGTATAAATGTGAAGTGGGTGGGGTACAACTCTCTATAGGTGGAGGAGAAGTAGGGTAAGAAGGTTCCTCAAGAGGGTATAATGTAGAAATGATGTTCCCTTCAACATGTGGTTGAGGAATAGGTAGGGTGTGGTATTCAAGCGGTAAGAGGATAGGTAATATTGGTGTAAATATAATTGGGATTACATGCTCCTCAAGTGGCAAAAGGAGTGGTAAAGGAGTTTCCTCATCTTGAGGGAGTGGAATGGGTGAACTAGGCTCTTCTATCTAAGGAGGAACAATGGAAAAAATATATGCCATAGAATGTGGGGGAGGATTTGATAAAATATGTGTCTCCTATTGAGAGGAAGGTTGAACTGAAGGTAAAGGAAAAACCATATTAACTATATGGATATTATGATCACCTGAGTTAGTTGTGGACTAGACAATATTTTGATTCAGTGAATGGTTAGGAAAAGGGTGTTTGAACACATCCATACTTTGATTAGGAGGTGTGTTAAGATTATCCAAGATGAGCTCACCTCTATCAATCATATCTTGAATAATGTTCTTGAGTGTCTTGCAATTATTAGAGATTTGGCCTTTAACTTGATGGTAACTAAAAAACGCATCTTCCTTGTACCAAGTTAGGATAGGTTGGGAAGGGTTGAACTATATAGGATTTTTAATCTGAGGAAGGGTTATGATACCTTGCTGCAATAGTTTCTTTAAAATGGATGTATATGATTCCCCAATGGGAGTGTATTGTCTTTGTTCATACCATTGTTGGAATTGCTTGGTCAGATTTTAAGAAGTTGAAGAATTCAATTGGTTTGTGGTTGTGGAAGAGGTTGACTTAACAACCATCATGTTGGTAGAGCCTTTAGCGTTTTGGTTAGAGGGAGAAGTTTTAGAGGAGGAGGAATCATTTGACTTGGTATTGGGACTCTTACTATGTAACTTGACTTTGCCTTCATCAATAGCATGAACCTCAAGTTTCTATGCCATTGTAAAAGCTTCATCAAATTTGTGGAAAGTTTGTACCTAGAGTGTGGATGAGATGTGCTTAGCACATGCCCTAGAGAAAATATCAATAAGCCCATGTTAGGGTAAGGAGAAGGAGATTTGATTAATCAAGCTTTGCTAATGAGTGAAAAAATATGCAATAGACTCATCATGGAATTGTCTGATAGAATATAAGTATGTTATAGAGACCTTCTTAGAAATGTTAATCGAGAAATGGTCTAGGAATATTTGTGTAAGTTGGGTAAATGAGAAAAGGGAGTTTTGGGGTATAGAGCTATACCAATCCAAAGCAATACCTAAAAGAGACATAGAGAAAGAGATAAGTAGTAATGCATCATCATGTCCTATTAAATAACAAGCATGTCTAAATGCTCGCAAGTGTTGTTGTGGGTCCTCCTTACTCTAAAAATGAGTAAATTTAGGGATCTCCCATTGGCTTGGATAAGGGTGAATAGGCACAAAAATATGGATTAGTTCATTTTATATCTAATCATAAGATAATACATTATTTGAACTAGAAATAGATGTCTCTAGATTAGACATCTTATTTATTAGCATCTTAATGAGGTCTGGAGGGGGATTAGTTTGGAGGATTCCTCCTAAGTTATAGGGAAGCTAATAGGAAGAAAAGGGAGCATATGACATAGCTTGTTGAGGTTGTGTTAGGGAAACATAAGGATAGTGAGTCATAAGCTGAGGTGCAAAAAGAAAAGGGACTTGTCCCATTGGGTTGGAGACTATGCCTTGGTTAGTTGTTGTTATTGCAGGTTGAATTATTGGCATGGTTAGACTAGATGAAGGGTGAGTGGTAACTTAGGTAATTATAGTCATGAGGGTAGATGGAATAGGTACTACTAAATTCTAGAATGGGGTGTGACTTGGCTAAATTGGTTGTGGTTATGAAAGTAAGGAAGTTACACCAGTATTTAGGTGGGATTGAGCAATTGGCGATACCATATTTTGGACATTATTTATAGTTGGGTTACTCATCAAAGTGGTGGTTTGGGTAACCATGGGGAAAATAGTGGAGGCAATTGAAATTAAGGTTTTATCCATTAAAGAGGTTGGCATACCATAGATTGGGTCACCTGAAGAATTATGGGTTTAACTCATGGTAAGGTAATGTTGAAGGGTTGCCACATTGCAATCAAGAAATTTAGAAAAATATTGATCTCCCTTAGGCATAATGAGAATTTGGTTAGGGATAAGAGTATGTTATGTATCTAAAGTATGCTTCATGATAGAATCAGAAGTGAGAAGGGAAGGTAGAAGTGGTTGTTGGCTTGCATAATCGGTAAGAATTTTAGCCTGAACTCATGTCAATACCATGTAAGAGGTGGTTCAAATAGTCTTACTACCCTGTATTTGAAATAGAATAAAGAAAAACTAGGTTTGGGTGGAGGTAAATGGGTTATTTTAGATTGCTATTTTGAGTAGATAAAATTACATAATCACTAATGTCAATAGGGATGACCAATATCGGTAGGAAAAGTTTATTGGCATCAATGGAATAATTGATGTTGGTAGGTAAAGTCTACTAATACAGGTAGTGTTAACTGATGTCGGTCATTATAAAATATTGAGAAATAGAAGATTTGACATTTTAAGAAATTAAAGGCTAAAAATAGATAAAATAGTGGATGTAAAAGGTCTGTTTAAGAAGGAATGACACTCAAAAAACTTGAGATAACAAGTTATACAAACTGAGCTTTAGAAAGAATATTGATTTTGTGAATCAATTAAAAAGTGTCCTTACCAACTCAAAAATATATAAGGCAATTGAAAAGAAGAAAAAGAACATTCATCTAGCAACTATTAAGTTCTAGAGATTAATTTTTAGTCTCATGTTGTCTTATGATTTAATCAGATAGTGAGAAGAGAATTTAGTTATCAAATGTACTAGAAAGCAATCTAGAGCTAGTTTTAGATTTGTTTTGGTGCTCAAGAGGGAATCTATATTAGATCAAGTGCATGGCTTGTTATAGGAGCTTGCTCTCTGCACTTCATGAGCCTAGAGCCAATCCAAGCTGCTTAGCCAAAATATACCTTCTGTCTAGAGATTATACTCTACCAGAGAACGGAGTGGGTTCTCCCCTTGGTGGTGAAATCCAAGTACGATAGCCAGGTAGGGTAAGGTGATCCATCAGGTGATGAAATCCTGATGGGACTTTTTTAAGGTGAGTTTAGATGCTTTTTTATGTGAATGTGATTTGGCTGTGTAACATAAGTATACTATGATTTATTAAAAATGCTTCTAATTAACTAGGTGAGTTATTATGCAACAAGCAAACTATGAAATATAGTAAGTTTTAAACCCAAATCTGAAATGTTTAGATTCAAATGGAGATAGAGAGGAAATAGGAATAGAGTATGAATTTGACTATCCTAATGTACATGCAAGAGGAAGTAAAGAAGGGATTCTCTCTTTTTTGTAAAATAAAATGACAAATTGCTTTTAAAGGCAAGGAAAAAAAGAAAAGAAATCTCAGTTTTAATGCCTTTTAAATAGAGAAATAAGATATTGAATTTTCCATTTTTAAGAGAAAAGAGGATGAAGAAGTGCAAGAAATAAAAAATTTCACTATAATGCACCTATATAAATGTTTAAAAAAATAAATGAACCCAAGGAAAACTCTAGGGTCCCACAGGATGTGGTGGAAATGTTTCACTAAATTTTGTCTATTTTAAGTCTAAAGGAAAATAGAAATAAGGATGGGGATAAGTGATTAGAATGAACCCAGATTTGGTTTGCACACCATATCCAGACATTGTGAGCACTCCTCTTTGGCTGGGGGGACTACCTAAAAATAAGAAAACACTACCACAAGATGTTTGTTAGCAGATAAATGAGTGGGTTGCCAAGCTACATGCTTGTTCTAAGAAGTGTGAAACTTCCCTAGAGACGGCAGTCCACTTTTGAGAGAGAAAAGAATAAAAAATAACTAAAAGAGAGGTAAAGATAGAGTGAAAGAGAGATAAAATTACCATTTTTAACAAATTTTACATAGCAAAGAGTGATAAGGTACAAGTGAGGTACTTTGTTTGTGTTTTAGAAATTTTCTGGGTAGGTTTCAAAGAGGCTAGGGAATCCATAATCGTCGATGTCAATAGGGGGTGACCTATATTAGTTATAATGTTGAGGTCAATAATGAGGTGATCAATGTCGATTAGGTTGCTAAGGTTGGTAAGGGAAATATTTTTTTAGGGATATTGTAGAAGGCTTTCATAGGTTTGGAAAATGGTTTAGATCAAGTTAGGAAGATTGAGAGAGTTATGAGAGGGAGATTATGGCTTGGTTAAGTCTTATCATAGATTTGGTATGTCAGGTAAAGGGGAAACAAGCAAGGAAGATTTATAACTCCCTCATGGGGGTATGATCAAAAGTACGTGAAGCAGTGCAAGGTAGATATAAATAAATAGAAGAATAAATATTTAAATGACCTACAATATCAATGATATACTTAGTTGTGGTGGTTGTTGAATGTTAAGTATCAGGGTGATGGTCCCTATCAAGGAGTCTAAACCTGAGTTCTTGAATAGAGAGAACAAGTGGGTGTTGTTGGTCCTCAAGAGTTTAGTTGTTGATTATGATTGACTTACGTAGGGTGATTGTAAGCCTGGATGTCAAAAAATAGAATGTTGAGAACATGAATGAGAGTAAGAATTGATTTTCTTAATTTTTGCTGACCTAAACTACAAGTTAGATTTTGTCTTATATTACCAACGTCGGTGATCCCACTGACGTTGACTGTGATCCCACCGATGTCAACATGGGTTGATCGATGTCAACAGTCCTAGAATAGGTAAAACCTTTCTATTTTTGGCATGTTTTCTATTATTATGCATGCCAAGTGTGACACCCATTATAAAATGGTAAAAATAAGAGGTTAGGAAAGAATTAGTTGTTTAAGAATTTATTTTTGAAGTGGGGAAAAGTCTTGGGTAGTTAGGATGAGGGGACCAGGTCTTGAGGTGACTCATCAGGGGAGAATTAGTCATAGGGTGAGGTGGCTAGGTAAGGTGGTAATAGGAGTTTTTAATTAATTTAATTAAGTATTTTAAATTAATTAAATGTGTGAGGTTTAAAATTATGGTTTAAGGAGATTAGTTTTTATTATTAAAATGGGTTTAGGGGGGTTTCGACACAGGGAGTTACACACATGTGTGTGATGTAATTTTGGTGTCTATAAATGCATCTAGAAATATAAAAGATAAACTCCTCCCAAAATAAAGGCTTAATTCTCTTAGAGACATGACCAACAAACATTTAGATTAATTAACCTCAAAACTATGGAGATATGGTTGTTGGGATTCTATCTGAGGACTCTATGGATACAATGTGCAATTCCAAACACTAAAATAAACCCCCTTTATGTAAGAAAATCATTAAAGGTTTGAAATTTTATTTCATAACATATAACAAATAGAGGATTTTTTTGACAAAGATGATGTCATGGGTGGCAAGATTGAACCTACCACTAAAAGTACCTCACTAAGATAGAAAACCCTGTAATGTGAGATAAGAATAGTCAAATGGGGAATATCCCCCAGAAGCTGAGCACCATAAATTTATGACCATGTACCCTAACTTTATGACCACATAGAGTTTTCAAGGTGTCACATTAGACTTTAATATTTTTACCTATGTAAATATGTCATCTTAGCTACTTATACCTAATTTTTTAAGGTTTGAGGCATTATATATTTTATGATATAATCAATTTTATCAAGAGAGGTCATTATATAAAAAAAATTAATGTCTAAATAAAACTTGATTATTGGAGTACCAATACTTGACATTAAAAATCCCATTCATAGTTGGGTGTAAAATATTCATATTTTTAAAAAACTCTATAACATTATTTTTTATAATAATATAACATATGAATCCATAAAATCAAACATTTAGGGATCTTTTCCTCTACACAATGATTCGTTTAAGCAAATAACAATTGCTGCCATTTTACCATAAGTAGACCCTATGGCTACCATATACCATAGGTTGATTTGTTTAAGAATCCAATAATGGCCATAATTTGACCACATTAATGAGACCACACTTTAGAGCATTTTTTAAAGGAGAGATCATGGCTTGTTGTGATAGTTTTGGATGGAATGGACTTCTCAAAGCACATGAATAAAATGTCTAGCATTGATGCATCCTCCTTACTGATGTTATATAAAATACTTCATATATGTAGTATATATGTATGAATCAAGTATTTTATGGGTGAATTTTGGGTTTTTCATTTTTATTTATGATCTACTATTCATAAAATTATTTAATGTAAATGAGAACAAAAAAGAGTGATATTATTTACAAATATGGGTAACTTCCTATGTTTGAGCTCTAGAACCTATAGTTGATCATACAACACACCATATTTTAAGTAAAAATGGGGACCCTCTTTTTTATTTGATCCTTCCTTTGGATTTTAATGGTCTACATGTTTGAACCTTCTCATATTAACCATATTCTAGATGATAATTTTAAAGTGACCGAAGGAGTTTATTTTCAGAGATTGTTCATGTCAAAAACTTAGTTTAAGCTTTGCATCTAGAGCCTTTATGGTGAGTTTGCCTACATCCAAAGGCCTTTCCAATTTAAAACTATAACTTAACATATGTATTTTATCTATATTCTATGGATACTTCTACATTTTTTCCTTAGCAATCTCATTTATTTTTGCTTTGATTCAATAAAATTGACTATGTGCTCTTAATTGCTTATATTTGAACTTAATCACTTTCTTTAAAATGGGTCAGATTTTGTTAAGGTTAATTTAAAAATGATATATTGTCTCATTAAATTTTCTCCTTTTGTATTCATTTCTACTTCCAATCTGATGAAAAATGACTAAGGTTTGCTCATGTTCATTTTTGCCTTAGTTTATTTCGTTTAAATGTCTAAATTTTACTTTAAAGTGATTTTGTTTTCATTCAAATTGGATTTTATTTACTAAGTTTGTGTATTCATAGGCTTAATTTAAATGACTTAACCATTTTAATTTGAATGAATTATCTATTTGGATTTAAATTTTATTAACCATTGGATTTCAAAATGTTGAGTGTGTCTTTTATTTTATGCCCATAGGTTCCTATCTTGGCCTCAGTGCTACGTGGCATTCTCACACAACTCCCAATGACTATGACCTATTCAAAGACTTATTTTTTTATCAATTTTTGTGTTCTTACCTAGATCCACATGACACTCTTATTTAATCTAGTCATTAAATCTTTGGGTAAGCATACTGATGAGATGTTGACAAGTCTCAAGATCCGAACGATCCACTATCCCAGTTGATTTCGTATAAGGTAAAGGTTTTGGGAAAGAGAGTTAACATGACGATACCACATGGAATAATCCCAATAATATTCTATCTTGGAAGTTTCTATACAAGCATTAGTGATGTTAATAACCTCTAGGAAATTAGGTTAGTAGGATCATGCCATGTGGCATGATCCTGATAATCTACTACCCTAAAGTGATCTATATAGAGGTAGATCCTCTAGGAAAGTGACTTAGAGATATGCTTCCATGTGGCATCATCATAGTTTTTTTCTATCCTAGAGGTGTCTATGTATCCTACATATGACATAATTGATCCCCAAGTAAGAAGGTGAGTGTGATGATGCCATGTGGTGAAATATCACCTCACCACAATAAAACCCTATTGACTTGAATAAAGCCTCATTTTAAATAAGATAAGGGTATAAAATAGGCATGTGGTAGTGACTCGAGGGATAAAATACAAAATTATTATGTAGCCAGTAAGGCAAGGTTTGAGTTTTGTTAGGGTGTGGAGCTAAAAGCTTCACCAAGGAGCACACTTTAACAGGTTCGGGTCTACACAGTCACCGGCGTCGGTCAGGAGTGACCGACATCAGTCAGGTGTAGTTGCAGAGGTGCTAGCGTCGGTAGTGGGTCGATTGATGGCGGTCATAGGCAAGTAGCAGGAATCGACGTCGGTTACCTGTGCGTCCAAAATGCTATTTTTGAGGATAGAAGCGAGCGTTTGCATGATGAGTTTAAGTTGTAGTCTTAAGCTCGCATCTCTATTATTAGTAATATTATTTTTAGAGCCCTTGTTCAAGTGGCTTAACTGTTTGTTGTAAGTGCATGCTCAAGTCTCCTAATTCCATATGTAGAATTAGATCTTCTTGGCTTGTTGTTGTTGTAGTAGTATTGGTATGTTGAAGAACAGTACAAAATTGAATCAATCCAAGGTTGTTGGAGTTGATTGTTCTTGAGAGAGAGAGAGCTCTTGAGGAATAGAGATCTAGTGAGTGATCTATACATCTAGGAGAGGTGTGGAAGAAAGAAGTTTCTTCAATTGTATTCCTTTTGTAAAGAGTTTGTTAATACAAGTTTTCAGGGTGGTTTCTTGTATCTCTTGTTCTTGCCATTTATTTGATTCTAGTTACTTATCTATCTGATTTAATTCCACGTTTATTGCTTTCACAAGTGTAATCTATTATTGGTTGATCCCCAACAAGTGGTATCAGAGCTCAGGTTCACTAACAGGTGGTTCAGATATGTGTAGTGTGTATTGATTACAGGTTCTCACAGGGGTTTCTGCAGGGATTTCTATTTGAGTGGGAGAAGCAATGGCAGATGAAAGTAAACTAAGAATGGAAAAGTTCAATGGCAAAAATTACCAACATTGGAGAATGTAGATAGAGGATTATCTTTATCAGAAAGATCTCTACTTACCATTAGGTGGGGTTGCAAAGAAGCCCAAAGACATGGAGGATGAAGAATGGGAAGTTCTTGACAGAAAGGCTCTGGGGTCTATAAGACTGAGTCTAGCATCCACTGTGATATCTAATTTATCACAGGCAAATTCTACGATAGAGTTGATGACTATGTTAGCAAATTTGTATGAAAAACCCTCAGCTTTTAATAAGGTATATCTTATGAAGTAGTTATTTAATTTGCATATGAATGAAGGTGGATCTGTTTCTACTCATATGAATGATTTCAATGGAATAGTGAATCAATTAAGTTCAGTCAATATAGTGTTTGATGATGAAATAAAAGCTCTTTTAATATTATGTTCTTTGCCTGAAAGCTGGCATGGCTTAGTAATGGTAGTTAGTAATACTACATCTGCATCAAATATTTTGAAAGTAGAGGATGTTGTTAGTGTTATCTTGAATGAGGAAATATGTAGGAAAAGCACGGAAGAGACATCTGGGAACGCTTTAAGTTTTGAGAGCAGGGGAAGGCAGAAAGATAAGAGTAAGAGGAGATCAAGATCTAAGTCTAAGGTGAGAGGAAGATCCAAATCTAGGAATGGCAGGAAGCCACAATGTTGGAATTGTGGAAAGATTGGGCACATAAGCAGAGATTGTTGGTCAAAGCCTAAGGAGGACAATCAGCACAAAGGAAAGGAAGAAGCCAAGGTTGCAGGTATTGCACAAGATGATTTAATATTCTCTCTGCATAATAATATAGAATCTTGGGTGTTAGATTCTGGTGCATCTTTTCATGCTACCTCTAACAGGGAATATTTTAGTGACTATATCCATGGAGATTTTGGAATAGTGAATCTAGGGGATGATGAGCCCTGTAAAATAATTGGCTAAGGTAAAGTGCAGCTGAAGATGCAGAATAGCAACACATGGGTGTTGAGAGATGTGATGCATGTTCCTAGCTTGAAGAGAAATTTGATTTCTGTAGGAAAGCTAGGGGATGAGGGTTGTACAGTAACTCTCATAGCAGAATCTTGGAAGGTGACCAAGGGTGCACTTGTTATGGCTAGAGGTAAGAGAGAAGGTATTCTCTATTTGTGTAATTGTGTTACTAATAAATCTCCTTCTGTATTATCTACTTCAGATGTGGATGCTAAATTGTGGCCCTCAAGGCTTGGCCACATGAGTGAGAAGGGGATGTCAATTCTTAAGTCCAAAGGTATGCTTTCAGATTTAAAAGGCATAGATCTAGAGTTTTGTGAGCATTGTGTATTTGGAAAACAGAAAAGGGTTAGTTTTCTCAAGACTGGGTCTACTAAGAAGAGGCATAAGTTGTAGCTTGTTCACACAGACGTGTGGGGACCGGCTCAGGTTGCTTCCATTGGAGGATCACAGTACTATGTATCTTTCATAGATGATGCTACAAGGAAGGTATGGATCTATTGTATTAGAAGAAAATTTGATGTATTTGAGACTTTTAAGATTTGGAAAGCTATGGTTGAGAATGAAATAGGTAAAAGATTGAAGTGCCTGAGATCTGACAATGGCAGTGAGTTCTGTAGTTACAAGTTCAAAGATTATTGCTATATGCATGGAATCTGTAGGCAAAGGATGGTTCCAAGGACACCTCAGCAGAATGGAATTGTTGAAAGGATGAACAGGACAATAATGGAGCGTGCAAGATGTATGAGATTGCATGCTAGTTTTCCCTTACAGTTTTGGGCACAAGCTGTTGACACTGCAGTATACCTGATTAATAGAGGACCCTCTACAGCTCTGGATGGTGGTATTCCAGAAGAGGCATGGACAAGTAAAAAGGTAGATCTCTCATATCTCAAAGTTTTTGGTTGTGAAGCCTTTGTGCACATAGATAAAGAAAATAGAAAGAAGCTTGATGCTAAGTCTATGAGGTGCATGTTTATTGGCTATGGCTCAGATGATTTTGGTTACAAATTGTGGAATCTAGAAACTAACAAGGTAATTAGGAGCCGTGATGTTGTTTTCAATGAAAGAGTGATGTATTGTGATCAGCTAAGGAAGCTGAATCAATCTGGGTAGAGTAATGGTGAATTGGATGAGGTAAAGGTCCAATATGAGCTCGTGGGAAAAAGAAATAATCACTTGCAGGAAAACACAAAGACCGACGTCGGCAGGGTAGGAATCGACGTCGACAGGACAAAAATCGGCGTCGGCCATATAGAGACCGACGTCGACAGGACAGGCACTGAGGTCAGTCAGGCAGAACCAATGTCAGCCAGTAATAGGTCTGGAAGTGACCGAGGTCGGTCACTGTCAGAGAATTTGGGTGGACAGCATGTTGTGAATGAGTCTTAGACACCCATCAGGAGGTCAGAAAGGGTGAGTAAGCCTCCAATTAGATATTCTCCTTCTTTATTTTATTTATTGCTAACTGATGGTGGAGAACCAGAGAGTTTTGAAGAAGCAATACAGATGGAGTCCAAGAGTCAGTGGGAGTGTGGCATGGTTGAGGAGATGGAGTCCTTAAGAGAGAACCAAACATGGGATTTGGTTGAGTTGCCAGCTAGTAAGAGGACACTAAAGAACAGATGGACCTACAGGTTGAAAGAAGGTGAGAATGGACAGATGAGATATAAGGCCAGATTGGTAGTAAAAGGATTTGCACAAAAGCCAGGTATTGACTTTGGTGAGATTTTTTCTCCTGTTGTTAAAATGACTTCTATAAGGGTTGTATTGTCTTTGGTTGCTTTTGAGGATTTGCATCTTGAGTAGCTAGATGTTAAGACAACGTTTCTTCATAGAGATTTGGATGAGGAAATTTATATGGAACAACTGGAAGGATTTGAGGTCAAGGGTAAGGAGAAGTTAGTGTGCAGATTAAAGAAAAGCTTGTATGGCCTCAAGCAAGCTCCTAGGCAATGGTACTTAAAATTTGACAGGTTTATGATTGAGCATGGCTACAGTAGGTGTCAATCTGACCATTGTGTGTATTTCAAGAGATTTGATAATGGTAGATATATTATTCTATTGTTGTATGTAGATGATATGCTGGTTGCAGGATCATACATGCAGGATATCTCTGCGCTTAAGGTGAAATTAGCTCAAACATTTGCTATGAAGGATTTGGGAGCAGCAAAGAAAATCCTTGGCATGAGCATTAAGAGAGACAGGAAAAATCACAGGTTGATATTGTCTCAAGAAGATTATGTGGACAAGGTGTTGAAACAGTTCAATATACAGGATGCTAAACCGGTAAGCACACCTTTGGCTGGACATTTTAAGTTGAATAAAGAACAATGGCCTAATTCATATGATGAGGTAGAGTACATGAGTAAAGTTCCATATTCTTCTGCAGTAGGGAGTTTGATGTATGCAATGGTGTGTACTAGACCGGATATTGCCCAAGCAGTGGGAGTTGTAAGTAAGTATATGGCCAATCCAGGTAAGGAACATTGGAAAGGAGTTCAGTGGATCCTTAGATATCTTAGAGGAACTAGCAGTAAGCACTTGTGATATGGAGGTTCAGATACTTCTCTACATGGTTATGTAGATTCAAATATGGCAGGTGATTTGGATGGCAGGAGGAGCACTACAGGTTATGTTTTCACTGTAGGTGGAACGGTGGTTAGCTGGATATCTAAGTTGCAGAAGGTTATTGCCTTGTCAACTACAGAAGTAGAGTATATTACAGCCACAGAGGCTAGCAAAGAGATGATATGGATGACACGGTTCATGGATGAGCTTGGTAGGGAGCATGAGAGTTGCAGATTGTATAGTGACAATCAAAGTGCAATCCATTTGGCTAAGAATTCAGCCTTTCATTCAAGAACAAAGCACATACAGCTAAGGTACCATTTCATACGACAGGTATTGGAAGATGGTGAGTTGAAGCTGGAGAAGATCCATACAGATAGGAATCCTACTGATATGTTAACCAAGCTGGTTACAAAGGAGAAGTTGAATCTTCATTCAACTTCTGTTGGTCTTCATGATTGAGTTGAAGATGGAGGAGCTAGAAGATATTGCTATACAGGTACTGGTGCAGCTGTTTATCTCTAAGTGGGAGATTGTTAGGGTGTGGAGCGAAAAGCTTCACCAAGGAGCACACTTTAACAGGTTCAGGTCTACACAATCATTGGTGTTGGTCAGGAGCGACTGACATCGGTCAGGTGCAGTTGTAGAGGTGCCGGTGTCGGTAGTGGGTCGGCCGACAGCGGTCACAGGCAAGCAGCAGGAACCGGCGTCGGTTACCTATGCATCCAGAATGTTATTTTCAAGGATAGAATCAAGCATTTGCATGATGAGTTTAAGTTGTAGTCTTAAGCTCGCATCTCTATTATTAGTAATATTATTTTTAGAGCCCTTGTTCAAGTGGCTTAACTATTTGTTGTAAGTGCATGCTCAAGTCTCCTAATTTTATATGTAGAATTAGATCTTCTTAGCTGCTTGTTGTTATAGTAGTATTGGTATGTTGAAGAATAGTACAGAATTGAATCAATCCAAGGTTGTTGGAGTTGATTGTTATTGAGAGAGAGAGAGCTCTTGAGGAATAGAGATCTAGTGAGTGATCTATACATCTAGGAGAGGTGTGGAAGAAAGAAGTTTCTTCAATTGTATTCCTTTTGTAAAGAGTTTGTTAATACAAGTTTTCAGGGTGGTTTCTTGTATCTCTTGTTCTTGCCATTTATTTGATTCTAGTTACTTATCTATCTGATTTAATTCCGTGTTTATTGCTTTCACAAGTGTAATCTATTGTTGGTTGATCCCCAACAAGTTTAAATTTTATAGTCCATCTAGCCATCAAACCTGTTAAGGCTTGAGAATGGACCATGCATCCCATCTAGAGATAAATAATTGAATTTTAGGTGCACCTCAATGGAAAAATCAATCACAAAAGACAAATTTAAAAGTCAATTTGGATGGAAACATTAAATTTGATCATGGTTTTCACATTTTTAAATGCACATAGAATGACACTAAGGACAAAATTTGATCATTAGAAAGAATCTTTGCTACGAGATCAGATATGAAAAATTTAAATTTCAAGCCCAATGCATCTCCAACCACTTCCAGTCACACTTAGTGAATAGAATTAACTTCCATGGTTTGCCATGGCATGGCCTAGCTAAAAGTTTCAACTAGATTCCTGATTCCACATTAAATTCTTAGCTACTTCCAAGTGTGGACCTATTTTCCTTCTCTTCTTGAATTTTTGATTTAAAGCCTTGTTAAAGGCTTGAATTTATAGAATTAGAGTGTGTTATGCCTATTTAGATATTTATGAATTTTAACAAACATATATAATTAGACATTTTCCTTATGTATTTCATCACTTTATAGTACAATTTCTCTCTACTCCTATTTTAATATTTTTGCTTTAGAGGTGTTTTCTAAACTTAGATTATTGTATGTGTCCAAGACATTGTTAATCAAAAGGAAAATCTAGATACTTTGAAGGATGTTGAGATTGTGTAGTCATTTATTACACATGTTTTATGGTATTTATGCCTTTCCTTCTCATAGTCAACCCCCCTAGACTCTTGCACCATTTATTTGGAGTTGTGCTAGGTTTAGCTCAATTGAAGATTGGTTTTATTGGATTCACTCAATTAGATGGTTTTAAAATCATCTGTGTTGGTAGTAATCTTTTATCTCTTTTGCCTTACTCTTTGCACTTTCTAATCAATTTGAATTTAATTGTTTCTCTTGATTCATACTTTAAAGTTTTTTTTATCACTGTTAAAGCATTGTTGCATTTATAAGTGTGGAAAACTAGTAAAGAAATCAACTTTTTTTATTCTAATAAAATCTTAAGGAGTTTGCTTTCTAATAGAGGTTGAACCTTGCAAGTATTCAAGAAAGTGTGTAGTATCTCAATGAGTGCATAATATTTTAATGTGTTTAGTCTCTCAATAAGTATGTAGCCTCTTAATGAATCCTTAGCCAAAGATAATTGTACCTCAACTTGTTAAAATAAGTCCCTTACATGGAATAGTCTAAATCAACCAACTTAGTGCAGATCAACATACTAAAACCTAGTAAATTTAGACCTCGAGGAGGTATTTTCATCATGGGATATCCCTTCTTTTAGGAGAGGCAAGGCTTAATAACCCTTTTACCTAATTGTTGGCTTGTGTTAAGTGGCACATCAACATGTTCTAGTGTTATAAGGAGGGCTATTTAATCATGAGTTAAGTTTGTATCCAAATATTTAAATAAGATATTTCAAAAATGTTTTATTCTACTGAGATATATTGTCCCTTAAGATGGAAAATAGAAAGATAAAACATTGATCAAAATCTATTGGTAATAACTTAGATCTCTTGGAACTTACTGATAATAGGATACCAAAGTAAAGAACTAACAAAAGGAAAGAAAAGGCTAATCCCATTTAGTTAATTGGTAATTCACCAACATCTATGACTCCTTTTATCAATCTATTTGTTTTCCCCAACCTTTACCAATTACCAATCCCATGTCTTGGCTTTGGCAAGGAGGTTATTATCTTTTAAACATTACAATCATAGCCCATGACTTACCTAAGAACCCAAAAAAATTATACATGTCCTAAGTTCATAGTATAAGGAATCCAAATAGCTAAGGAACATACTCATGCCTTTAAATATGTGCTCATTAGGATGTAGGTCCGATTTGAGGATGTAGTCTATAGATTATTTTCCTATTCCTTAGGAAAAATAACTTATACTTTGTATCTTAGGTTATCCCATGGGCCAATCACTTCTTAGGATGATTTAGAGATGGTATTCATAAACCATTTTAGGACCTTAATTAATTCTTCGTCTTATATCATCACTTCATAACTTCTAAAAGAGAATAAAATGATCCTATGAGCATTTTTAATAATCAATTTCATAAATTGTACCAAAGTTTGAAAGACCCCTATCTAATAGTAGAAACCCTAACCATCTAGAATTAACTAAGATCCCTTGATCCTCTAACATAAATGTTCTTTAGAAGGACCTCAACTACATTAACATCCATATCTTTATCTTATAATTAAGTAATAAACATAAAGCATCAAATGGTCCCACAAGGATTTATTGTAAGAGATTTATTATCCTTAAGACATTCAGGGGCATATAATCAGATCCCTATACTAAACCAGGCTATTATGAAGAACACCCCATTAATGAATCCCAACCCAAGTGCTATGTATGGTACTTGTGTCTTAATTTATGGCCCAACTCCATTAAACTACGTGCCTAATGTTACACCTTATATACCTCCCAATCATGTAACTCCCTAGGAAAACCATCAAAAAATGATCCTAATGACACATAGTAACATTTTTATCACACCAAGCACCAGTGGGTATATTTAATCCAATAACACTTAGTAGAAAATTCCATCCTACTTGAGCTCCCCAACACCTAATGCAATGCTCACAACCATGCTTCCATGACTACCCATGCATTTTTGAAATAAAATGCGCATGCGGCTAATCCATAGTAGCAGTCTATAAATTAACCAAATTTTGGCATAGAAATTGAAGTAATCAACCTAGAAAAAAATTCAAAAATTGTTAAATGATATGATTAGCATGTGAACATGAGGACCTTAGAATGCAAATCAGAATACTAGTAGCACACCTCAGGGTATAAAATTCAATTTGTAAAGGCCCCATAGGCAATGTAATTCCAGGACTAATAGTGGAATCTTACCCATTCCTCTTGATAGTGACAACCAAAATATCAATCATGCTTCTAATTCTATAAATTAGGTTGATTTGGCCTTGAACACCTAGTTTCAAGTGCACCATATAACAAACCATGAAGAAACAAATTGTGTAAATTTCATAGCTACCTCAAACACATTTCAAATGGAGATGGATAACGTGTAAACTATGCCTACTCTTAATGAAAGTAAAACCCAAGATGGAGGGAACCTAAACACAACTTTAATATTAGAAACTTATAAATTTCCTTTTGAGTATTGAAACAAACCAAAAGACAATCTGGACAAGGTCCATGCATTTAGGTAGTTTCAAAGAGGAAATAATTACCCTGGATAAGGTCCATGTATTCAGGTAGTTCAAAGAGGAAATAATTACCAATTTTAGAGTAAATCAACCAACCCATTAACCACCTCTACTCCCCCAAACAAATCTCAAGTTTCACTTGATGTGAAATTGAGTAATAATCCTCCACCTAAAATACCTCCAACTTAGTATCAGCCCAATAGTTATGTTGCATTCTCCCCAGTTAACAAGAAACTAGAGAAGGTCAAACTTAGTTATGATATTTTTGAGGATCTTAAGAAAACCAAAGCCAATATAACTAGGTTTGAGTTGCTACAAATTTATAATCAAAAGGAATTGATTTTAAAAGATTTTTTTAATAATAAGGGGAAAGAATATGCTAATATTGATGCACACATGTTTTTCTTTATAAAGAGATGACTTAGACTCCTCAATTTCTTTTGATAGATAGAATATTTGGAAAAAACTTACATAATGATTTGGTTGATTCAGGTGATTCTCAAAATGTTATGCCATATGTTGTCTACTAGTAATTGGGCCTTACACCCATGAAGGCAAATAAAAAATTTATCCAATTGGACATAACAAAGGTAAAGGTGGTGGGTGAGTTGAACTATATACACATGTAACTAGCCTTAGATCTATAGATCCAATAATTCATTAATATCCAAGTAATACATATCACGTATCCTTATGGCATATTGCTAATTTGGGACTAGTTAAGAACATTGAATGGTTACATGGCAACTAATTTTAGCCATATGTGACTACCATGGCATGGCCTACCCAACCAAATTAGAATAGTGAGGGAGCCTAAACTAGCTCATATGATCATTGTGTACAATATAAAAAATGATATCCTCTATGAATAATCTAAAATGGGAGTGCATTTGATTGACAATGAAGAAGAAGCTCATATTAGACTCTATATTAACATGCTCAATATGAAATAAGGTCCAAAAGTGGGAGAGTTTGACCTGTTGGATGAGGAGGACTTCTTCTATGCTCCTAAAATCATCTCATTTTAAGATACATATTTGTCATGTGAAATCCTATAATAAAAGGATTTAAACAAGATGAAGAGTCTTTATGTTATTCACAAAGTGAAATGATCCCAACGGATAGTTATATCCTTGTTTCTCCCATGAGATAATTATACACACCCTTTTTCTAATTGAAAGATTCTCACAAGCTATGAAATAGCGTAAGTGCATAATCAAGGGTGGTGACATGCATCAAAAAGTGAACATCATAGTAGTGTTTCCCTTACCTAAAGCACTAGTGCACACAATAAAGTCTAATCTATGGACCCTAAGTTTTGATGGTTCCAAGTCTAAAAGTGGATGTGGCACTATCATTGAATTGATGAACCCAAAGGGAAAGTCTTATTTGGCTGCTTACTATCTACATTTTACATGCACAAATAATTTGGTTGAGTAAAAATCATGAGTTCATGGACTCATGTTCTCCCTCAATAAGAAAGTAAAGAATATTAAAGTGTTGGGTGGTTCTAAACTAGTGGTTAAATAAGTGAGGAGTCACTATTATTGTAAATATAATGCATGTAATAAATTATAACCTATGAACCCTAAATTTTTGTGGTTCCAAGTCTAAAAGTGGATGTGGTACTAGCATTGAATTGATGAACCCAAGGGGAAAGTCTTATCTGGTTGCCTACTGCCTATAGTTTGCATGCACAAATAATGTGGTTGAGTACAAATCACTAGTACACATAATAATTCTAACTTATGGACTCTAAATTTTTATGGTTCCAAGTCTAAAAGTGGATGTGGTATTGGAATTGAATTTATGAACCTAAGGTGAAAGTCTTATTTGGTTTCTTACTACCTATAGTTTACACGCACAAATAATGTGGTTGAGTACAAATCACTAGTTCATGGACTCATGTTCTCCCTTGGCAAGAAAGTAAACAATATTAAAGTGTTGGGTTTTTTTGAACTAGGGTTTAAGCAAGTGAGGAGTCATTATTCTTGTAAATACAAACACTTGTCTAGATATCATAGTAGCGTTTGGACCCTAATTGAATAATTTGATGCCTTTGGCCTTAAAACATTACCTAGGTATAAGAATTATATAGCAAATGAATTGGCCACTACTACAAACACTTTAGAACCCATTTCCCATTCAATAATGAGAAGATTATTAGTAGAGCTAATCTCTACTCTATCAGTCTTAGATAATGTCAATGATTTCCAAGACTTCAATGATGAACAACACATATTAGACTTCATCACCAATATTGAATTAGTTATAGATCAAATAGTTGATTAAGATGGTTTAGAAGACTTTGATTTGGATTAATATGGGACTATAAATTTGAAAATGAATATCATACCCAAGGGAATGGTCTCACTTGAGAGGCTATTCAACATTGACTATTAGAGGGATAAAGATAGACCTAACCCTATCAAAGGTATGAAATATGAACAATTAAACTTGAGTAAGGCAAATGATGTGAAAAACGTGCTTATAGTCACCACCTACACCCCAAAATAGAAACATAATTTTGCATAAACTCTTAGGTAATTCAAGGATGTGATTGTATGGAGTTATGAAGATCTCAAGGTATTCAATACTTCTATCTTGACACACACTATCCCCCTCAATCCTCAAGTCAAGAAATTTAGGCAAAGATAAAGGTTTGCCAATTCACTAATAGATCCACTAATTTTCAATGAAGTCCAAAAACCACTTGCAATAAGGAACATCTTACTGATGAGACACTTCACATGGGTTTCAACCCTGTTGCTAGTCAGGAAAAATAATGAGATCAGGCTATGTGTTGATTTCTACAATCTAAATAAAGCTTCTAATAAGGATAACTACCCCTTGCATTCATTGGATGAAGTGTTCCAGATTATGAATGGTGTTGAATGATGTCATTACTTGATGGGTATTTAGGTTAAAATCAAGTGGTAGTTAATTATGAAGACATAATTAAGACAATTTTCACAACCAAATGGGGCACCTTTGCATACAATAAAATTTCTTTTTTCTTGATCAATGTAGGTGCCACCTTTCAAAGAGAAATGGATGTTGCATTCAAATACCTTATGGGAAAGTGCATAGTTATGTGCATGGATGATCTGATAGTCTACTCCAAAAGAAGGGCATCTCATGTTAAGGACTTGATAAAAAGTATTATAAAAATGTAAAGACCATGGAATTTCATTAAATCCTGAAAAATGTATATTCAAGGTATTTTTAAGTAAAAATACTATTCCATATCATTTCTAAAAATGGCATATCCATAGACCTAGATAGAGTGGAGAAAATATTTAAAATCTCATAACCTAACAGTAAAAAAGAGCTAAAGTCACTCTTTAGTAAGATCAACTTTGTGAGGAAGTTTATCTTTAGCTTTACTAAGATAATTAGGCCACTAAATATCATGTTGAATAATGATGCCAAGATTAGTTAAACTATTGAGGTGCAAACAAAATTTAATCATATCAAGCTACCATTGTGAATATATCAGTGCTCACTAGTCCATATTACATAAAGCTATTCTACCTTTATTCATTTATCTCAGAATAATAAATTATTATTGTGCTAACATAAAAGAAATAAATGGGAGATGAAATGTCAGTGTCTTTCATGAAAACCCATGTATAAATACTAAACTTAGATATTCTATGATTGATAAGCAAGCCTTTGCTTTGATCAAAGCTGTTAAAATTTTTAGGCATTATATCCTTTGTAACAAAGTGTTTATTTTCATACCTGATCCAGGTTTGAAGGATTTGATAATGCAAAATGAATTGGGGGAGAGATGTGGAAAATGGATGACCATAATATAAGATTTTGTTCTAGATCTAAAATAAATGAAAATAGTTAGAGGTCAAAGACTCTACCAATTCATGGCTAAAGTGGATCCCCAAATCATTTGTCAACAATAATCAGTGTAGGACATCATGATTGATGATTGGTACTTAGATATAGTTAGCTATATATTGAATAACTAGTTTCCTAAGCACATGAATTCAGCAAAAAAAATAGCATTAGGCATGAGGATAAACCATTTCATGATCAAATCTAGCGTTCTCTATAGAATAAACCATAAAGGCATATATTTGAGATACTTGAACAAAGAAGAAGAAACTAAAGTAATTAGATACTTTTATGGGAAATATAAAAATAGGCATGGTTTAAGAAGTTCTATAACTCATAAAATACTATTGGCAAGATACTATTAGACACAAATTTTCAAGGATGCACATCTATATGTTCAAATTTGTCACCATGCCAAGTCATTGCACATTGAGAATGCACCCCAACTATACCACTACTGTTGGTCATTAAGGATTGGTCATTTGTTAAATTAGGGTTGGACTTCATGGGATCCATCAATGTTAATTATTTCATAAACCACAAGTTAATCCTCATAATGATAGATTACTATACTCATTGGGATGAAGCCTAATAATTTTAGAATTGCACCACCAACATAGTCATTTAATTCATGCAGGAACACATTTACACAAGGTTTGGTATGCCTACCATGATTGTATGTGATAATCACCCTAATTTACCCTCCCTAAAATTATATGAATGGGATTATGATCATTAGGTAACTCTTAAATTTTCTTCAAATTATTATCTACAAGGCAATGGGTTAGTTGAATCAACAAACCATAATTTGTTAAATATAATTAAGAATATCTAAGAAGTAAACCCAAGGGATTAGCATAATATGGTTAAATTTACTTTATGGTATGATATAACTAGGATCAAATCCATATTAGAGACTTCCCCTATCATCTAGTATATGGCCAAGATCTTTTCTTCCTAACCAATTTAAAAATACCTACCTTGTTCATAAAAGATTACCTGGATTTGAATGATCAAATAAAATCCTACCTCTTGAACCTCATGTAATTAGAATAAAAAGGGATGTAGATTTATTGCATTTTAGTAAGCATTAAAAGGTTATCAAACACTATTTTGAAAAAAAAAACAAAGTAAAGGCCTTTAAGATATTTGATCTAGTCCTCCTAGGGGACAAGCTCACAAAAGGAAGAGACTACATGGAAAATTCAATGATTTATGGGTCGATCCCTACCAAATATTTAAAATATAAGGTGAGAATGCTTTCTACCTAAGGTGTCTTAGTGATGAGGATGTTCCATTACCTATTAATGGATAATTCCTCAAGCACTACTTCCAAGCTTGAGTGTCTTGGGAACCCTTGTAAATAATTCTATTTTGTTTTCTACTTTTCTTTCATATTTTTTATTTTAGTATAGGTTTACTTTAGTTTTTTCATATTTTTTTATTTTTCCTTGCTTGGTTCAGTTTTGTTGTGTCTCTTTTTGAGAGGAACCTATTAGTTTGACCTAAGGGTTTCTCTACTTAATTATGGAATGAGAATGGTGTCTTATTTTTTAATAACTTCAATGGCATTTGTATGCATGAAAATTTCAAAATCTTGTTTAATTTATTTCAATAATTGTTATATTTTCCTAGTATGGTTAAAACATTGGAGGTCTATGATTTAAAATGGAACATATGTATTTCTAAAGGCTACATTTCTTATCCTAAAGATCATCAAATGAACGTAATATAAATTATGAAGCTCCATGAAGCTCTAAAATTTTCATTTTTATTTCAATTGATTGTGTAATTGTTGGTTATCACTCAACCCATGGTTCGGTCCCCAACTCTCAATGAATTAAGGTAAAGTAAAATCTCCTTTCAAAAGATTCAACCTAAAATTTAAAATCTAAACTTTCACCTTAAAAGGGTGATCTTGGCAACCTCCACCATAGGCTTTCCATCTTGGTTGGAAATGGATCAAGGCTTTAAGAAGCGACCAAAGGTATATTTGTCAAGGATATGAATGTCTAACTAGCAGTAGAGCAATGCCCATGCCATTTCCTCCTTTAGCCAAAATTTCAAAATCCTTCCTTCCTTTCAACAGTGTCCATTAGTTAGGCAAAGTTGAATTATTCTTTGTGTTTTCAAAAAAATTGAATCAATCACAAAAATTCACACACTGATGGTATTTAAGCAAAATTATAGTTTAGTATGTCATGTGTTGAAGCAAAATTTTGTGCTTTCATGTTTTGAATTTATTTTGGGATATTGCTTGTATCTAATGTCTGTATTTGGATAAGAGCTTAATATTTTATATTATTGATATACTTAGGAGTAGCTCCCCATAGGAGTTACCATTTATTGTTGCTCATACAACATATCCCATTTTCACTAAAAATGGGGACCCTTTCTTCCTTGGGAGTTTAATGGTCTACATGTTTGAACCTTCTGATATTAACCATCTACTAAGATGATAAGTTTTAAGTGAGTAAAGGAGTTTATTTTTAGAGATGTTCATGTCAAAAACTCATATCAAGCTTTGCATCTACAGTATTTATGGTGAGTTTGCCTAAGTCTAAAGGCCTTAACCATTAGTTTATTTTTAGAGATGTTCATGTCAAAAACTCATATCAAGCTTTGCATCTACAGTATTTATGGTGAGTTTGCCTAAGTCTAAAGGCCTTAACCATTTTAAAATATGATTTGAATTATGCAATTTATCTAGCTTCTATGTATCCTTTTGAAGTTTTCCCCTTCAAAATATTGTTCATTTATGCTTTGATTCAGTAAAATTGACTATGTGCTCATGACTAATTCTATTTGAACTTAGTCACTTTCTTAAAAATGGGTCAAATTTTGCTATGGTTCCTTTAAGAGGGATGTCTTATCTCATTAATATTACTCTTTTTTAATCCATTTCTTATTCAAATCTGATGTAAAATGAATAAGGTTTACTCATGTTCACTTTTTTCCTTAGTCAATTTCATTCAAATGTCAAAAATATAATTTAAAATGATTTTGTTTTCATTCAAATTGGCTTTTATTTGTTATATTTATGCATTCATTGGTTTAATTTAAATGATTTACTTTCTTTTAATTTGAATGAATTATCCATTTAAATTTAAATTTTATTACTCATTGGATTTTAAAATGTTGATTGTACCTTCTATTTTATGCCCATAAGTTCTTATCTCGACCCCAATGCCATGTGGCATTCTCTCATAACTCTTAGCATCTACAGTCCATTAAAATAATTTTACCTTAGTCAATTTTCACTTTCTCACCTAGAGCCACAAGGCGCTCTTCTTCATTATAGTCAACAAATCCTCAAATGAGTGGATTAGCAGGATGTTGACAAGTGTAAATATCCCAATGACCCACTATCCCAGTCAATTCCTTATAAGGTAAAGGTTTTGAGAAAGTAGGTTAGTGGGATGTTTCTAGATGGAATCATCCTAGTGATCTACTATCCTAAAAGGATCTATAAAAGTATAATTATGTTAACAACCTCCAAAAAATCAAGTTAGTAGGATTATGTCAAGTGGCATGATCCCAGTGATCTATTACCCCAGAGCAATTCATATATAGGTATAACCTTTGGGTAAACAATTTAGTAGGATGATGCCACATAGCATCATAATGATGATTTGTTAGCCTATAGGTGTATTTGAAACCTAGTCATGATGTTATCAATCCCCATGTAAGAGGGTGAGCAAGATGATGACATGTGGTGAAATCTTGCCTCACCACAACAAAACCTAGTCATCTTGTATAAATCCTCATTCTAAGTAGCAAAATAAAATAAAATAGGCACATGGCAGTGACCTAAGGGATAGAAAACAAGATGGTTATGTAGCTAATAGGGCAAGGTTTGAGCTTAAGTTTGATATCTCATTTGGTTTTCAAACCTGTCAAGGATCGAGAATGGATAATGCATCCCATTTAGACATAAAGAGCCAAATTACAAGTGCACATTAATGGAAAAAAATCACAAAAGACAAATTTAAAAGGCAATTTGGGTGATAACATAGAATATGAGCATGCCATGTACATTTGGGAATGCACATAGAATAATGCTAAGGATAAAATTTGATTAGTGAAAATAATCATCTTTGCTATGATATCAAATATTCAAAATCCAAATTTCAATCCCAATGCATTTATAACCATTTCCATCTACACTTAGCCAATATAATTTACTTCCTTGGTTCGCCATGACATGTATTAGCTAAAAGTTTCAACTACATTCCTGATCCCCATTGAATTCTCAAATACTTCCACATGTGTACCTATTTTCCCTCTCTTCTTGAATTTTTAATTTTGACCCTCTCTTGTTCTTATTTATAAGACTTTGAAAGCCTTGTTAAAGGCTGGTATTTTTAGATTTAGAGTGTGTTATGACTATTTATATCTTTATAAATTGTAAAAAAGACTAGATAATTAGAAATTTTCATGATGTATTTCATCACTTTATAAGATAATTTCTCCCTACTACTATTTTAGTCTTTTTGCTTCAGAGGTGTTTTCTACACTTAGATGATTGTATGAGTCCAATACATTGTTAATCAAAAGGAAAATCTAGATACTTTGAAGGATGTTGAGACTATGTAGTCATTTCTTGCACATGTTTTATGGTAATTATGCATTAATTTATCATAGTTAACCTCCCCAGACTCTTGCACCATATTTATTTGGAGTTATGCTAGGTCTGACGCAACTGAAGATTGGTTTTACTAGATTCACTCAATTAGATGGTTTCAAATTCATTTGTGTTGGTGGTAGGATTTTATCTATTTATCCATACTCTTAGAACTTTATTTATAATTAATTAATCTAGGAATAAAATCAATATGAATTTAAATATTTATCTTGATTTTTGCTTTAAATTTCCATTTATCACTATTATAGCATCATTACATTTATAAGTGTGGTAAACTAGTATATAAATTAACTATTTTTATCTTATTTTAAGAAAATCTTAAGGATTTCAACTTCTAATAGAGATTAAACCCTGTAAGTATTCAAGAAAGTGCATAATCTCTCAATGAGTGCATAGTTTTTCAAGGAATGCGTAGTCTCTCAATAAATATGTAGACTCTTGATGAATGCCTTAGCCAAAGCTAGCTGCACCTCAATTTATTACAATAGGCCCCTTACATGGAATAGTTTGCATCAACCAACTTATTAAAGATTATCATACCAATACTTGGTACATTTAGACCTTAGGGAGGTATTTTCCTTGTAGGATCTCTCTCCTTTCAATAGAGGCATGGATTAACAACCCCTTTGCCTAATTATTGGCTTGTGTCAAGTGATGCATCAATAAAACTTATATTGATAATTTTACCTAGGATCCTAGTTAGCAAACACCATGATTCAACACAAGAAAGGTGTATAATTTCATTGGGCCCTATGTTTGTAGGTCCTATGCTTCGAGGCTTCAATTTTCAATATGAAAATAACCTTCTCAATGGTGTTTTTGTCAAACTTGATTCCTTTCATCTCTTCCAAAAAGCTCAGAGGACTATTAATAATTACCACAATTTTATAATTTTATTACCTTTAACACTCAAAACTTGCATTAAAACATCTTTATAAATAGGGTTTGGATCTCAAATAGAGGAAGATATCTATTAATTGACATTGTTTTTATTTTTACTTGTTTGGGGCATTTGCATTCATTATTTCTACAATAGGAGATATAAATCCATATGAATGTAATCTATAGTGTCAGGCATGGTTTAGAGAATGGGAAGAGAAATATACCAATTCCTTCAAAAAATGAATAATGAAGAACTTATATAAGGATTAATGGTCTCATTGTTTGTAATTATTTTTTTGTCTTTAAACACAATTCATTATTGGGAATGATTTTTTCCTCTTCAATGCATTATACATTATTCTATTAATTAATTAGGGTTTATGTAATTAATGTTTAAATAATATTGTTATGAGTAATGTAGTGATTGAATAAAATTAGAAAAATAAATTAGGGTTTTTTATTAATATTTTAATAATGTTTTTACAACGTGGTATTTGGATGGTTTTCAAGTAAGAAAGGAAGAATAAATTCTTCATGGTTTTATAATGAGGTTTATCCCAATATCTCTAAGGACATAAACCATTTATTTGATTTATTTAATTAGTTTGAGTTATGTCTATATAATAAATTTAGTTTATTGATTTATTAAAACAAGGTAGTACATCCATAGACACACACAAATCAATTACATGACCTGAATGTGTGTATGTATATTATATATGTGTTATATATATATATATATATATATATATATATATATATGTATGTATATATGTATATATATATATGTATATGTATGTATGTACATGTTATATATGTGTGTATATATAAACACATAAATATATAAACACATTTATATATATTACACACTAAGACACATACATACATACATACATACATACATGCATACATACATACATACATACATATGTGTGTGTGTGTGTGTGTGTGTGTGTGTGTGTGTGTGTGTGTGTGTGTGTGTGTGTGTGTGTGTGTGTGTGTGTGTGTGTGTGTGTGTGTGTATGTATGTATGCATAGATTATATATATATATATATATATATATATATATATATATATATATATATATATATATATATATATGTATGTATGTATGTATGTATGTATGTAATACATATATATATATATACATATATATATATATATATATGTATGTATGTATGTATGTATGTATGTATGTATGTATGTATGTATGTATGTATGTGTCTTAGTGTGTAATATATATAAATGTGTTTATATATTTATGTGTTTATATATACACACATATATAACATATACATACATATATCTATACTTGATTTGAATATATGTGTATGCATGTATAAATATGTATGTGTGCACATGCATGCATGTGCACGTGTGCAAATGTGCACATATATATCACATAAATATATACGTACATAAATATGAATTAAGACTTTATAATTATTAGCTCATACAAAAATAAATAACATATTTAAATAATTAAAATTGAAAACATAGATGATATTATAATAAGTTTGAACTAAATTTGTATCCATAGAACATAAATGTTACAAAATATATTGGGTATGTATGAGGTATTAAAAAATACTTAGTACCAACTATTAAAAAGATAAGATCAACCTATCACTTCTAAAAAACATTAAAATGTTATATCAAAATAGATTACATAAATAAATTATGTCCATGTATAGGATGCAAAATATATGATTCTCATAAGAAATAATTTATTACATTATACAAAAGTTTCTCATACCAAAAGTTGTTATATATTATCATCGTACTAGAGAAGAAATTTTATTATATAAAAGGAAAGGTGACGTCATCTTCAAGGTTGTGCTTCTTACTAATTTATTTTATAACAAGCCTTATTATTCCCTTATCCTTTTGGGGTGTACATGGAATGTTGATCGTGCTTGTTAAAGGAAACTGCATATGACCTAGAAAAACAAATTGCATTTGGCTTGAAGTAGTGACATGTAGGATATGAATTAGGATGCTACACTTGAATTGTAGGAAAATACATGTTTTTTAAATTAGTGTAATGTTGTTTCTCTCTATTTACTACTTTTTTCTAAGTATGAAAAGAAGAAATTATCAATAAGTGTAACAGTTATTAATATTGGTATAAAATGTGAACATGATCCAGATGATGGTAGATGCTCCTCTTTGGCTAGGAAGTAATAACCTATAATAAGAAAACACTAAGAAAACTTGTTTTTTAGACAAGTAGCAAATTGGATTGCCTAGCATGAGCTAGGTCCTAGAATCGAAAGCTTCCTAGGAGGATGTCAATCCACCTTCTTTGGATAATTAAATTTAAATGATAAACTAAAATATTTCATTAAATGATAGAAAATCTGAAATTAAATAAAATTAAGATGGATGCTTTGCTTAGAAAATGACTAAATAAAACAAATGATAAAAGGCTGGTCAATGCAAGCTTATGGTTTTGGTTTAGAAAATAGTCAAAATGGAAAGATGGTTTTGTTGAGGTTGATAAATGATTGAAATGACCAATAAGGTGATGGTAAAAATTATCAAGAAGATAGAAGGGAAAAGGGTAAAAGGAATAAATGATCAAGTTGGTAAATATGGCCAAGAAGCAAAAGGGTTCAAGTGGGTGATTTATGGCAAAGAGGTAAAAAGTTTCAAGTGGGTAAATATGGACAAGGAAATAAATGAAGTGAAAAAGGAGGAAAATAAGATGTGAAAGGTGAAAGGTATGGAAGTCAAGAGAGAAGAGGCCAAAGGAGATAATAAGTTGAAATGAAATAAACAAACAAGGTTACATTTGAGATGGTTGTCAAAGATGGTGTTGTTGATGATATTGTTGATGAAATCCTAAAGTGATTTCAATAGAGCTTCGATGCTTTGAATATTTTCTCCTCCAATATGAGGATGACCTCCTTCTCAATTAGATAACCTCCTCCAAAAACCTGCAATAACATGTTAATAACAAGTAATACTAATTTGTCACTTTCCAACCTAACCTTGGGTAAAGGAAAGGGGGGGATTTATAGCATATGTTGTGAATAGTCATGCAAAAAGAGGAATAATATAGTTATGGTTAAATTTTATAAATGGTGGATGAATTAGTCAAAATGAGGTAGGTGGGGATTCCAATTTGGGTTGGTGAGTGTCCCATTTGGGTTAAGAAGTTAAAAATGGGTGTCCTTTGTCTTAAAGAGGTAGTTATCTTATTTTATAGGTTAATTTCATGTAAAATACATGTTTACTAATTTTACCTTGAGGGTAAATTCACCATATTTCAATGGGGGGGCCTTGTGATGCTTAAATGAGGTCATCAAGCACTTTGGGAAGGGTCTCAGGTGGGGTATGATGTCCTACATCAAGCCACATCACTTCTAAGTCATGTCACTTGCCATATCACCTCCTAAATCACCTTTCATTTCACTTTAAATGTCACATGACATGTCACATACCATTTCACATTCCATGCCACTTGCCATGTCATCATGAATAGTGATAGTGGGTCCCATAGTGAATAGTGATAGTAAATAATACTTTTGAATAGTAATTTCAAATAGTATTTTTTTATAATATTATGTGACTAGAATCATATTGATTTGGTTAGGTTAATATGGGTTTGTTAAGGTTTAATAAGGTTTATGGGGGGTACCAAGGCATTTAGTCATTGTAAATTGTAAGTGTGTAGTTTTCTAGTTTCTACATTTTGCCCTTTTTTGTTATGTTGATTTGAATTAACAAGCTACAAAACAAAAAGGAAACACTTGGTCAAAGGTCAGGGTGATCTGATTATGGGAGGAGGTGTTCCCCCTTAAACCAAGAGTTGATGAGGGATGGCCAAATTGGGTATAGGTTTGATAAGCAGTTGGTGGGGAGGCACTAGGTGGTCCCATAAGGTATTTAGGCATGTGAAATGCTAATGGGTTGACAAAATATGTCTAAGTGAAATAGTCAAGATTATGTAGAGACTAAAGCTTCCATGTTGGTAAAAATAAGTTTGATCCTAGAATGACATGTGATAGGGATAATCAATCAATAGTGCTGGTCATATCTGATCAAGTTAGGCCTATCAAGTCATCTAGACAGGCTCAATGTTGGTTGTAAGTATCTAGGGTAGGAAGTGCTCCTATAAAACAATAGAATTGGTCAGGTCATGTATGAGGTGTTATAAATGTTTAAAAGTTTAACATGGCAAGGTTGGTCATTGCAGTCAAAATTTATTATGCATGTCAATGTTCTAGGTTAAAAGTAGCCAACATCAAGGTGGGCATGGTAAAAGCATGGGTGGATTGGGTATGGGTTGGAAGGGGATGACCAAGCTGAATCTAGATGCACTCAATAAGTGGATATTGTCTACATAGTTCCATGGATAGGAATCCAAAAAATAGCATCAAGCCAAATGTAGTTCTTTTGAGGTGAAGAGTGTTGGTTAACTTGGTTTCCTTAATTTAATATCATGTAGTTAGGTTTGGTTGAAGGATGTTGGAGAAAGGTAAGCTCTAAAGGGTGAGAAATATGGGTATCAAATAATTTTTTGATTAGTTTGGTAGAAATGGTGGATGAGATTACCTTAGATGCAATCAGATGATTATGTCAACTACGCAAAAGGAATCTAAAGCTATGGATAAGTAGGTTCAAGCATGAAATTTATATCACCATTTTAAAAAAGGAAAAATATGCTTTTCTAGGCTTTATAAAATTTAGCACTACTCAAATTTTCATGGTGATCTGATGGGTTCTTTCATCACCATCCAAATAAGCTGACATTGTGCACACTTCACAATAATGTCATTAATAGGCTATGGAAGGGCATGATTCAATAATTCGGGGAAGTAAAGTAGCAGAGTGGGTAAATGAGAAGTGGTGAAGATTCTAATCCTTGACCCTTGAGTTATTAGGGCACAAAAATAAGTAAGCATTGAGTTTTGAGGTAATTCATAGAAAGATGCTAAGGGGTTTTAGAATATGGAGTGAGGTGAATAATAATATTATTAATTAAATGAGGGACTAGGTTGTGGATTTTGTGCATTAAATCAAGGGCATGGAAGACATGAGGAACTAGACAATGAGATGTAGAAGTGATTAAACTGGTGACCACACTCTAAAGAGGTGGAGGTTGAGTTGGAGAACATAAGGGAGATCCAATAAGGGATGAGGTGAAGGTAGACTAAGAGATGGTTGAAGAGATAGGTAGAGGAAACAATGAGATCACAATAAAGATAAATGCGGATAAGGATGGAAGGAGCTAGGCATAGACATAGAGGAGGGGAAAAAAAGGTCTGAAAGAACAAGGAATGTCTTCAAGATGAGAAAAATAAAAGGAAATAGAGAAAAGGGAGAGGATGGTGGAAAACAATGAAAGGGAATAACATGAAGATAAAGGATGAAGATCAGGGATGATAAGAATAAAATGGAAGAATTTAAGTAGGGATACAAAGCAAGGATACCATCACAAATGCAAAAGACAAGTGAGTACCAAGATGGAAAGAGGAAAAGGGGAATGCAAAAGACAAAAGGCAAGAACTAAGAATAGGAAAAGTGGAAATTATAGAAAGCTTCTCAAAGGATAAATACTTAGGTAGAAACTAGTTGTGGAGGAAAAAAAGAATACAGAAAAGATGAAAGGAAAAAAAAACAAACAAGAAGAATGGTAAATGGGTATGGTGGGAAGAGTGGTAAAATGGCAGGGAGTGGTGGTACATGTAAATAAAAAGTACAGCAATAGAAGAAACAAAAATCTTACAAGATGGACAATATGATAGGGAATTGTGAGGGAAATAGAGTGATAAAGAGGGTATAACAAATAGCCAAGGGTGAGGGGAGATGATGAGGATGGTCAAAGAAGTTAAAGGGGATAAAAGACAAGGTTGGTAATAAGTGGAGAGAGAGACCAAAAACACAAAAAGTGGGTGAAGGAGTGAGTTTTGAAGTATGTGTAAGGAAAGGTGATGGGAAGGCTACTGAGGTAAAGTAGGTGGTGGTTTTATGGGAGATAAGAGGGGCCAATGAGAAAGGCTATCAACACTTTTGTTAAAAGATATTGATAAGCTAGAAAAGTGGTTAAAAGATATTGGCAAGCTAAAGGGATGGAGGTGGTGAGGAGATATGTAGAGAAGTGGAGGAAGAGATTTTAGGTGAGAAGGGAAAACAAAATAAAGGATGTGGTTGAGCTGACCTCAATAACTGAGCATTGCCTACATAGTCCAAAAAGACCTCAGGCTAATGTAGTTCTCCTAGCAATAGGGGAAAAAATTAAGAGGAAGTGTTAGATGGCATTAAAACATAAGGATGATGAAGAAAGAATTCAAATCTTCCTTAAAGTAGGACACCCTAAGAAAGATATAATTCTTAGCAATGGAAATGAGTGAGAAGAAAAAGGGGATGGGAATTAGTTTTTAGTGGCTAAGCTACCCTTAGAAGTGAATCAACGCCTACATAATCCATGGACATCAAGCCAATATAGTTCAACAAGGTTTGGGTGAGTGGTGTTCAAATTGGCTACCCCAATTTGATGGACCACATGGGTTAGTTTGGGCTGAGGGAGAAGGCTTTGTAAAATAATATTTTTGGGTTTTGGTGAAGGTGTCAGTGAAAGTAAATGGTGTATACTGATAAAAAATTACCATAATGATCCCACATTTAGTGGGATTAAAGATATGAATTGGCAAGGTGGGATAAATTAGAAGGGAACACAATGTTAAGTACCACAAATGATCTCCATTGGAGCTAATCCAAAGAAGAGGGGCATTTTTTAGGAGGTTACACCTTCTAAAATTGTGTGAGGGTAGGAGTTTGGAGATAGTGTCGACCGCTACGATCCAAGTTTTAAGAGGTGGGGGTCTATCTAGATCTATAGAGTCACTTTGGCCAAGGTTCGTCACCACTACAAGATAATTTTTAAGGGCAGTAGTGAAGTGATGACCTATAAATAATTTATTTGATGGTCAAGAAGATTTTACAAGTAAAAAAGTTAGCAGCATGGTGAGTGACAGAGGATGGACCTTGCTTGACCTAAGAGTTGCATGGGTAGGCTAGATAAATGGTGGCCTTATTTGCATCCTCTATCCCAATTCTATAAAACCAATGACTTATTGGTTCCTCTATTTCATGCCTAACCAACAAGAAGCTACGTGGCTGGAAAAAGATGGTGGTTCCCTTACCACGAATGAATGTTCAACTAGCACAAAAGAAAATATTGCCATGTTCGAGTAGGTACTGCCAATGGTTTGGGTATGACATTCAAAGCTTATGATAATGGGATGGTAGTAAGGGGAGGATAAAGGGGACAAGAACATGAATTTATTGGTGTGAATTCATGATGGCCTACCTCTAATGGAAGAGTTTCTATAGTGGTAAGGATTTGGGAGTTACCACCACCAACAATAGTGGTAGTTTTGAAGGCATGATTAGTATAGTAGCCCATGTTTGGAATCCAATTTCTGTCAACCAAGCCAAAGGCGATAATGATGCAAATGACCACCAATACTACAAGGGTCAAAATATTACAAAGCAAGGAAAGACATTGGATGCAAATCAGATGATAAGGGAAACAAAAAGATATCATGATGGTGCGTAATGGCTTTATCGAGATGACCAATCATATCAAAGGTGATGTGTCTATGTGAAAAGGTAGGTAGAGATGACCATTTATAGTGGGAATACTATTCAAGTGAATTAATGACATCATATGACTTTTTCAATTGACAAAATGGAGAAACAAGTCAGTGAGGAAGAATGGGTAGGTATTCTATTTAAATAATCATGATAAGGACCAGTACCAGGATCATATCATGTCCTTGATGTGAGCACATCTACCTTCACATAATCATCATTCAAATTTATATTTCAAATGATGGTGTATGTCTCTCCATGCACTAAGACTATGGTCTTTAACCACATTCATCATCAAAAACAACATCAACAACAAATAGGAGTGCCATCCCCTTATCCTGCACTAATGCTACCATCTAGCTCATGAGGTAAACTTTCTTAAATAAATGATTGCTTATTCATAAGGTATGTTGATGTATGCATGTTTTTTATGCCATGTGTAATCTGATGACTATATATGTGTCATGTAATTCCTCATACCCTAAATAAAATATTGCATAGTTTGTTATGTATAAAATGTGTTGGATGTCATTGGTTGAATGGTATCATGTTTAAGGTTATGTGAATACTTATAAATGTTATGGTTATGGTTATGATTGGTATGGTTATGGTTGTTATAATCTCATTGAATGTAAAAAGAATGATTATTTTTATTGTAACACTGGATGGTAAAATTTGTGAGGAAAACACCAACCAAGCACATTAAGAACAAGGCAGAATGCTTTATTTTTGACAAAGACTAAAAATAGACCTAAAGTGGGATTGGCTTAATGAATATAATCCCCTCAAATGTTGCACATGAGTGGTCATTAGTTGATAAAAAAAGGTTTCTTGATCACAGGGTGTCAATTAATCTCTAGATCTCTTGATTTATAGATAGTATAAAGGGAAGATGGGTGATGGGTGGTGTGAAGGGTAATGGCTGATATGTATGATAATCACATGTGAATTAATTTTCCTCTTATATAGGTGACTTAGGAATGGTAATAGATAAGTCCATGTCATATGCTAGATGTAGACTAATCAATGTGGGAAGTCTACATGTGGAAGCCAATTATAGCTTCCAACTTATTATGTTGTTGGAGAGCCGATTGTGGCTTTAGAATTTGTTGTGATGGTGGGTTTGTTGCTTTATTTTTATATATGGGAAGTTGATCGATGCGGGAAGCTTCCAATAAATTGCTTTGCTTTTGACAAAGTGAACTTAACCATCCTTCAAGGGAGTGGTCTAAGCTTATTGTCTTTGTTTAATGATCTTGATAGTTGTCCTTGAAAGGAGTAGTCTACCTTACATTTGGTAGTTTTCATTTTCTTTTTGGGTAGTTGTCCTTTGAGGGAGTAGTTTTCAATGCTTAAGAGATTAAAACAAGTAATTTATACAAGATGAAATATGTTTAGACATGGACAAATATAATTAGGTTCAGAGGTTTACCTTTATTAGGGTAAAACTTTACACAAGAAGGTCAATGATATGTGAAAGGGTGTGGTTCTGAGATACAATGACCATGGGATTCCATCTTGTTAGAGATGAAAAATATCCATGAGAACCATGTTATAGGTAGAGTTTCGGTACCCATATTTAGGATTAGGCCATGATTGTGATGGTTAATCACATGGTTTTATTTCCTAATCAATTGTACTCAAAAGGGGAGGAGGAAGGTGGGTGAAGGTTAAAATATCATAATCAAGGGATGATATTAAGTTAGACAAATAGGTGAGCTCAATCCTTCTTTAACAAAAAAACTAACATAGATGTGAATCATTGAAAGGCTCAGGTTATGGTTTGCCTTCAAGAGAGGATAAATGATAAGATTTTTGATCCATATGTATGGGTAATGATGTAGGGTCCAAACCAATTGAAATTAAACTTTTCTCATTTACTCTTATCCATGTTGGTCATGTGTTAGTTTCCTTTTAGGATGAGATCTCTAATATTGAATTTTTGTTGTTTGAGGTGCTTGTTATAAGCATAGGTAATATGCTCTTAATAATGTGAAGATGGTTAAGGGTAAAAAGGCAATGCTCATCAGGTAATTAAAAGCATGTAAGGTGTTCTTGACAATAATCCTCTTTAGAAATGATGTTGTGTAAGGAAATATGAAGAGAGGGAATCTGGACTTTAAGAGATAGAATAGCCTCTATGTTAAAGACCAGGAAAAAAGGTGTAGCACTTGTTATGGTCTAGATACTAGTGTGATAGGCCCATAAAATAAATGGGATGTGTATGTGCCAATCCCAACCTGAAGCACTTATAAATTTGGTTAGTATTTTGATGAGAATTTTTTTGGAGTTTGTTTTCCTATAGATAATAAGGCAAGGAATGGTTGAGTTTGATGCCAAAAGCATTGTAGAGGGCTTGAAATTTTTTGTTTTTTAATGATTTACCATTATCTGATATGATTTTATAAGGGACCCCAAAATGACAAATAATGTGATGATTGATAGAATCTATAATTTTTTAAGATTTAATAGAGATAAGGGGGATGGCCTCTACCCATTTAGTGAAATATTCTGTAGTGGTGATGATATATTGGTGTCACTAACAAGAGTGAGGATTGATTTCTCCAATGAGACCTAGCCCCCACTATGAGAAGGGACAATAATCCATGGATACCTGAAGGTTTTGAGTGGGCATGTGATATAAGTTAGTGTGTTGTTTGTATTTAACACACTTCTTTACATAGTCATAGTAGTCCTCATAGTAACCTAGACAAAGGATTTTGTTGGAGACAATGAGGCCACTAAAATGTCCCCCACAAAATCCATCATGGGTTTCTTTAATAGCATGAGGAATTTCATGACTAAGTAAACAACACAGGAGAAGACCATCAAATCCATGTTAATATAGGATTCCCCATACATATTCCCCCTAGTATGGTATAATGAGAGGTGCCCTGCACAAAGGCCTTTGGGGAATTTTTTGAGAGGTTGGGTGGAATGATGCCTAGGTTAAGGTAATTAAAGGTTTGGTCATACCAGACATCAAAAAGAGATGCCTCCACACTACAGATGATTGGAAGGTCTGAACTGATATAAATGAGAGCCTAATGAAATGGTGGATGGTGATAAATAATTTGGATTCCACAAGTTGAGAGGGTATTTGAGATGTAAGAGAAGCCATCGTGTCTAAAAATTTATTAGTAGATTGAGGCACTAATTGGATTTGATAATGGTCAAAAGATGTTAAGAGCTCATCAATGAGGAGCTTATACTTTTGTAAAATGCTATTTTTACACTAATAAGACACATTGACCTGGTTAATCATGAGTTGAGAATCACCAAAGATAGAAATTGTTTCAATTTTTAAGGAAAGAGCAGTTTAGAGACGGATGACCAAAGCTTCATAAATTTTGATGTTATTAGTACATTTAAATTCAATTTTAAAGGATAGTGTAAGAGGTTCACCATGAAATGATATGATAATTATGCTTGCACCCCCACAATATTGGAAATTATAGCCATCAAAAAACATGGTCATTTGGTAAGAGGGTTCTCCCTAAGAAAGAGTTATAATAGATTTATTAGGAAATGTTAATAGAATGGGTTGGTTACCTAGAAGAGGGGCTTTAGCTAATTGATCAGTAATGACCTACCCTTTAATGTATTTTTGGTAAATAAGCTCAAGATCAAAATCAACTAGAAGCATAAGCCACTTAGCCATATGTTGATTTTGGTATGGCTTGGAATGCATATACTTGAGTGGGTTGATGTTAGTGATAACATATGTTTTGTGATTAAGAAGGTAATGACGAAGCTTAGAGGCAACAAAAATGATAGCAAGACAAATATTTTTTAGGATGGGTATATCATGTCTCATACTATATAAGCGTGTGACTAATATAGTAAATAGCTTTCTCCTTGTTTTGTTCATCCTAATAAGCTAGCATGACACCTAAAGAGTGATCAGTGGTAGATATGTAAAGGTAGAAAGGTTGATCATCCCTAGGTGGGATAAAAATAGGTAGAAAAAGCAAACACTCTTTGAGTGAATCAAAGGCTTGTTGACAATCTTTGTTCCATCTAAAGGAGGTGTCTTTTTTCAAGAGGTGGTGAAAGGGTTGGCATCTATCTGATAATTGAGAGATGAAGTGATGGATAGATTGGAGTTTTCCCTATAGACTATGAAGTTGCTTAATTTTTGTTAGAGGAGGCATTTCTAAGATGGCCTTGACTTTATCAGAGATGATAAAGCCCAGAAGATTTTTAGATAAAACCCCAAAAATGCATTTTTGGGATTGAGTCAAACATGAAATTGGATTAGTCAGTCAAAAATGATAGTAAGAATAGATAAATGGTCCTTGTGATGTTTAGATTTTCTAAGGAGATAATCCACATAATATTCTACAATTTTAAGCATAAGATCATGGAAGACATAGGTCATGGCCCATTGATACATTTCTCCTACATTTTTTAAGCCATAAGGCATGACCCAATATTATATGGTTCCCCAAGGAGTAATGAAGGTAGTTTTCTGTTGATCTAAGGGGGTGATTAGGATTTGATTGTATCCTCAAAATCCATCCATGAGGGATAACATCTCATGACCTATGGTAAGGTCAACTAGGTTGTTAATTTTGGGTAAAGGAATGTCATATTTGGGGCATGCAAGGTCAAGGTCTAAAAAATCCACACAAAGGTAGAGTCCCCTAGTGGGATTGGTAATAGGAACAATATTAGAGACCCATTATGGGTAGTCGATGGGTTGAATAAAGTTGATGGATAAAAGATGTTTAAATTATTCCTTGATGAGAAGAGTTGTAAGAGGGTGCATTTTGTGAAGCTTTTACCATATCAGCTTAGCCTCTAAATGGGTAACAATGTTATGAATGGTGATGGAGGGGTTAATTCCAGGCATATCTTGATAATACCAAGCGAATATGATGTTATTGTCCCAAATGAAGTTAGAATAATCATATTATTCATTTGAGTCTAAGGATTAGCCTAGTTTAATGATACGAAGATTCTCCTAGGTTCCTAAGTTAATGTCAAAAGTTGATTCATTGAGCATGGTTTGGTTTTCTAGAGGGAAGGATTTATAGATGGGAGAGTTTCCTATACCAAAGTAGGTGAGGATAGAATTATCATCTTGGAACTAAATTGTATATATGGTGGATGAATTGTGGTTGATAATTTTGAGGTGGATGAGAGGAAAGGTTTTAGTTTGGCCATTGTGCTAATAGGTCAGTGTGCCTAAACTAATGGTACTGATAAAAGAAAAGTTGGATGGGATGATGTTAAGAGTCTTCAAATGGATTTGGTAAGGGTAGAGTTTCTTCAAATTGTAAAGGTTAGGCTGATAGGGGTAGAATTTCCTCAACTGGGATTGGTGCGGTTGGAGGTTCTCCAAATGGGAGAGATGGGATTGGTAAGATTAGAGGTTCATCAATAGTGGTGAGAACTAGTTTTGGTGATGTGGGTTCTTTTAGGGGAATGTATCCAAAGCTAAATAACTCATGAGGTTTTTGTGTTTTGATGATGGGAAGTTCATGATGCCCTTGTTCATAGAGTCTGAAACCAAACCCCTTCCAAGCACACCAATGAAGGTACATTTAGGCAAATGTCAGATTGCTAAGATAAGAAATCTTGGAAGTGAATGGCTGGATATAATGCATGGAGATGGGAGAAAGGAGTATATTTTCATGTCCCACATAGAAAAAATATGTTCTATTGTTGAAAAGGCCAAAGGGGACAAGGTTATCTATATTGGCATCATAAGATAGATCATTTTGGATATTCCCAAATTCATGCAAAGAAGGGAAAGCATCTAAAACTAGGAGTCGATATTCCCCCAACATGAGATGTTGAAATGTGGAATGCAAGGGGTTTTCAACCAAGATCTAAGATGAAGGGATGTTTGAACTAGTGGATACTTCCTCATTATTGTAGACATAAGTGTTGGTAGGTGGGGTTGATGTAGTGGTTTGGTTAGAGGTTGGTTGTGGATGGGGTAAGGGTGGAATGAGGATGTCACCAAGCTGATATGTCATATTATAGGAAGTGAAGGGATTAATATTAGCTTTGATTATAATAACTTATCCCTCATGTTTGAATTTGATACATCAATTAAGGTTGGAAGGGGTGCAACCCATGGCTTGGATCCAAGGGTGATCAAGTAACACATTATATTAAAACTCACCCTCTATGACATAAAATAGTTTAGGAATAGTTTTAGGCCCTAAATGGATGTGGAGAATAATTATTCCTATAGTCGTATCCAAGTTATCATTGAATGATCGAATAACTACTGAGCTTTTAGACATGATGTTTTTAGGTAATTGGAATTGATTGTAAGCATGGGATATGATATTGATACTCACTCCCCCATCAATCATGACTCTTTTGACACATGTCTAATTGATGGATGAAGTGATTAAAAGAGGGGGATCATGGTCTTCACTATGATATGGTATCATTTTTTATTCTTGAAAAGTGACCATGACAGCATGTTGGATGGCTCCAATCAAAGATGCAAGAGGTTGGAGATCATCTGGTTGAACCTCTATAGAATGGAGTGATTTTATTAAAGCTTGATGATGTCGAGGTAAGGTGTTAATTAAGTCATAAAGGCTCATTTTGATTGGTGTTTGGTGATGTTTTTTTAACACTAAGTATTGGATGAATGGAGATGCATTGGAACAAGAAGGGGATCCTAAAATGGAGACTTTGGTCTTGGGTGGTTGGGAGTGTGAAGGTGAAGGTGAAGGTGTATTTATTTGGGTGTGTTTGGTTGGTTGGGGAGTTGAAGGATAAGACCATGAAATGGATACTGTGGCCTTGCCCTTTTCATTTTTTTGGATGGATTTACTCATATCCCTTTGTTAAGCTTGAGATCAAGTCGTTATATGAATGGTATTGATAAGGGGGATGTTTGCTTGTTTCAATTCCTCTTCTTCACTCCTTAGAAGAAGTAAGGAAGTGGATGATTAATAGGTGATATAAGAGGCAAAGGACTTATAGAATATTCATCTATCAGATCATCTTCCTCCAAAAGGCCATGAAAAATTGATTAGAGGGATTTATAATTTTTTGTATCATACCTAGGGTTCCTATGATAAAGACAAATCAAACTATCATTGAACCAAGTTGGATTTTGGTGATTGGGGTCAAAAGGCTTGATTGGTGGTAAGCTAATGATAGAGGCTTGTAATAGTCTTTTCAAAATGGTTGTATAAGATTCTAGTAAAGATCTAGAAGGTGGTGGAGTTTAAACTCTAGGTGTAGGGATCTTATGGGGTAAAGTTTTTTGGATAGGAGGTGTGGTTGGTGGAGTGAGTTTGGTAGGTGATTTAGGAATTGAAAGTCTAGATGATGAGGTTTTAATAGATGGGAAAGTGGATGGAGAAAGGTTGGTAAGGAATGATGATGAACTAGAGGGTTGGTTTTTATAGGCGGAGAAAGGGGAGATGGTTATTTGGAGGATGAGTTGGTAACGAGAATGGTGGAAGGATGTGGTCCAAAAATAGAGGTTAAAGGTGAAGGAGATGGTATGGGATTAACCCAAGGTTGTGGCCTAGGCAACCCTCCCATTTTAATAGTTTTAATTAGATTTGGCTTTGATTGGGTTGATACGATTAAATCCAATCTCAATAGAGAGTGAGCAAGATTAGGCATGGGAAGGATCCCTAAAAGCTTTTATGGATTGTTGAAATAAGTATAGGGTGGTTTGAAAATTTTAGGATCGGGTAGGTTAGATAGTTCATTGGTGATCTTAAGAGGGGTAGTTGGTGGATTTATAGTAACAGGTACAAGGGTAGACTCAATTAATGTGGAAGGTTCATATTTGCTTCGATACAAGAGTCCAAGCTGATGTTAAAATGTGGCTCTATCAAAGCTAGGTTGGGAGGTAAATTATAAACTTCAAATAAGCCAAGAAAAAGGTTTATAAATGGATCTTTTTCTCCAATCATTGGTTTCAAAGTGCAAACCCTTTGAGGAAGAATAAGGAGTAGTTTCAATGTTACTATCTTTGGTGGAAGGTTTTGAAGGTGATGATTAGGAAAATGAGGGTAAGGTTTCTCTGACAATAGTTTCCAAGGGAGGTATAGATGGTTCTATAATAGAAGTGGTGGGGGTAATGATTTTAGATGGAAGGGCAGGCATAATTTCTTCTGGGGTTTGGTTATCCAAAGAAGTAGGTGGTGTTTATACTTAGATTAGAGGGGTGGATGAAATGGACAATTGAATGGTTATCTCCTTGGGTATTTCCACCATGGGAGAGGTGGATGGAACTATGGTTTCATCCAAGGAAGTGGAAAGGGTAACTACTTCCTCCATTTGGGCACCTAAAGAAATAGGTGATGGTGGATTGTTTTCCTCTATTTGGGTGATAGAGGTGATGACCTTTTCAGTAATGGGCACTTTACTGATGACATTAATTATATGTGCCTCATGTGAGTTAGAGGATTCAGGTTAGTTTTCATGGTTTTGGGTTAAAGGTGGATGATTTGGGAATGGTTTTTAGAAAATATCAAGAGATTGGTTAGAAGTAGCATTTGGGTTATCAAACACAAGCTCCCCTTTATCAATTAGGTCCCAAACAATGCTCTTAAAGGTATTGCATCTATTAGTATCATGTCAAACAACTTGATGATTATCACAATGATCATTCTTATTTTACCACCCAATAAGGGGGAAAGAAGTATTAAATTATTGAGGGGGGTTGATGGGTGGAAGTTAATTAGATTGGATTTAAGTAATTTTTCTAAGATTGATGCATAAGACTCCCTAATCAACGAAAATGGTTTTGAAGGAGTCCATTTTTGGGTACAGTTTTGGTGATTGGAAGGATTATTGGTTTGAGGCACTTGGTTGATGGTTGTAGGAGGCACAGTTTTGAGAATAATTGAATGTGTTGATGCTTTTGCTTTAGAAATGGTTAGGTTCATGGTTTTGGTGATGGATGAGTTAGTGGATTTGAAACTAGAATTTTTATTTTGAAGCTTCAACTTCCCTTCATCAATAACATGGTTTTCTAATTTTTGGGCCATAGTGAATGCTTCATCAAAGGTCCTAAAGGTTTGGACTTGGATATTTGGCACACCCCCAAGAGAATAATTTGATCGATTTGGGTTGGGGTAATGGGAAGGTAAGTTGATTGATGAGGCCCCTCCATCTAGAAACAAAATCAATAATGGATTCATCTTCAAATTGTTTGATGGAGTATAGGTTGATAATGTAAACCTTTTTAGATATGTTTATTGAAAAGTGTTCTAAAAAGGTTTATGCCAATTGAGAGAAAGTGAAGATAGAATGAGTGGGAAGGGTGTTATACCAGTCAAGGGAAACTTTGAATAATGACATGGGAAAGGTTTAGAGGAGGAGAGCATCATCGTAAGTGATCAAGTAACAAGCATGATGAAAAGCTCTTAGGTGTTGTTGAAGATCCTCTTTACCTTGGAATTTAGAAAATTTGGGCAATTCCCACTGATGATGGTAAGCGTGAATGGTAAGCATGAATGGGAAAGGATGGATGGATAGGCTCATTAAAAATTTGCTCGTAATACAAAAGATTAGTTGAGGTGGAGATGGATGAATCCAAACTAATCATTTTATCCATTATCATTTTGATTAGATCATGTTGAGTTTGGGAAGCCATATAATTAAGAGGTACATTTTGTTGGGGTTGGGTTGTGGTAATGTATAAATAGGTAATAGATGGTGCTAAAAAGCCACATATTGATAAGTGGTGCCAAGAGGTTGAGATGGTGGCACATAAGAACTCCTTGGTATGAAATTTTGGTTGGAGGGAGGCATGTACCCTTATGAGTGAGGGACATACTGGTAAATTGTCATAAGTACTTGTTGAGAAAAACATGTGATTGGTATGTTTGAGGTAGGAGGAACTTGGGAAAGTTGAGGTTGGGTAATTACTCTAGTGTTTATTGGGGGAAGGTTTTCAAGTATGGAGAGCACTAGGCTTTGAAATAGGACTATGGTTGAGGGATTGGTTGCAACCAAAGGGAAGATAGAAGTTGGAATGGAAGATAATGCACTGGTGGATGGGGTATAGGTAATAAATGGTAAGGTTGAACCCACATGGGGTGTGATAGTAGGTGTTTTTTTGGGGGTGGAATATTGGTTTGAGGTTGGGTAGATGGGGTGTTAGAAGAGGCCTAGGTCAATGGTTGAGTTGAAGTGGTACCTAACATAAGATGAAATGGCATGCTTAGAGAAATATCAAAAGAAGGAACTGAAGCAAGTGGGGTACGGTGATGTAATATGTTGAGGTAATGTTATAAAGCCACTAGATTATTGTCGAAGAAGGCATTAAAGTTTGGATCTCCTCTAGATATGATTGGGATTTTAGAAGGAGAATGTGGTGGAGGAGAATGGTGAGGTGAAGCTAAGGATATTTGTCAACATTTGAGGTATAATCCATAAATGAAGAAGAAGGTGGTGGTTGGTTGTTTTGATTTCTCACTTGTCTACTTGAAACCATATGAGAAAACAAGGAATGGTATTATGACACTCACACCTCAAACAAAGAACAAAACCAAAAATTTTAAAGCAATCAATACATACACTAAGAAGTGCATTTTATCCTTAAGAATACTTTTAAATTGCTTTTGGCTTATGCCTTGAAGAGTGTGATAAGGGAGGTTGGCTTGCAAAATGGGTACTAAAGTGGAAGTATACAAATAGTTTCAAGTTGTTTAGGTGCTCAAAATAAAGATCTATGTTGAACTTTAGTACATGGCTTAGTGTTTGGGAATTGCTCCCCTCACTTCACAATCTCACAACCAATGCGAGCACTTAGCCAATATATACTAAGTCTAGAGTTTATACTCAATGAGAGAGCTAAGTTAGTTCTCTCCTTGGTGGTGAAATCCAAGTGGGATAGTTGGGTAGGGGTAAGGTTGCCACCAGGTGATGAAATCTTGGTCGATCCTTGTCTCAAGTATTGTTTTGATGTGTAAATTATTTTATGGTTTAGTTTTATGTGTGATAACAAGTGTGAATGCTATGATTAGATTACATTGACTCCTAAGTTACTAAATGAACTAAAACTAGAAAGCAATCAATGAATTCCAATGGTTGATTTTTAATCCCAAAAATAAATTATTTCATTTGATGAGAAAACAATTAAGGAAGAAAGGGAAATAGCTCCCACCAGGCGTGCCAAAATGTTTCTCTCTATTTTATGCTTTTTTTCTAAGCATGAAAAGAAGAAACTTTCAATAAGGGTAATGGTTATGAGAAACTGGTATAAAATGTGCACATGATCTAGATGATGGTAGATACTCCTCTTTGGTTAGGAGGGAATAACCTACAATAAGAAAACTTATTTTTCAGACAAGTAGCAAAGTGGATTGTCTAGCATTAGCTAGGTCCTCGAAGTGAAAGCTTCCTAGGAGGGTATCAATCCACCTTCTTTAGATAATTAAATTGAATTGATAAACTAAAATATAATTTCATTAAATTACAACAAATCTTAAATTAAATATAATTAATATGTATGCTTTGCTAAGAAAATGACTAAATAAAGCAAACGTTAAAAGGCTAGTTGAGGCAAGGTTATGGTTTTGGTTTGGAAAATAGTCAAAAGTGAAAGATGGTTTGGTTGAGGTTGATAAATGATTGAAATGATCAATAAAGTGATGGTAAAAATTATCAATAATATAGAATGGAAAAGGGTAAAATGGATAAATGGTCAAGTTGGTAAATATGTCCAAGAGGCAAAAGGGGTCAAGTGGGTAAATTATGGCAAAGAGGTAAAAAGGGTCAAGTGGGTAAATATGGAGAAGGAAATAAATGAAGTGAAAAAGGGGGAAAAGAAGAGGTGAAAGGTGAAAGGTTTTGAGGTCAAGAGAGAAGAGGCCAAAGGAGATAATAAGTTAAAATGAAATGAATAAACAAGGTTACCTTTGAGATGGTTGTCGATGATGGTGTTGTTGATGATATTGTTGATGAAATCCTAAAGTGATTATGGTAGAGCTTCAGTGATTTGAATATTTTCTCCTCCAAAATGACGATGGCCCCCTTGTCAAGTGGATAACCTCCTCCAAAAACCTATAATAAAATGTTAATAACAAAAAATACTAATTTACCACTTTCTAACTTAACCCTGGGTGAAGGAAAGGGGGGATTTATAGCATATGTTATGAAGAGTCATGTAAAATATGAATAATAGAGGTATGGCACCATTTTATTTTTGGTGGATGAATTATTCTAAATGAGTTGGGTGGGGATTCCAATTTGGGTTGGTGATTGTCCCATTTAGGTTAAGAATTCAAAAATGGGTGCCCTTTGTCTTAAAGAGGTAGGTATCTTATTTTGGAGGTTAATTTCATGTAAAATGCATGTTGACTAATGGTCCCTTGAGGGTAAATTCACCATATTTCAATGGGGGGTGCTTATGATTCTTAAATGAGGTCATCAAGCACTTTAAGAAGGGTCCCAAGTGGGGTATGATGTCTCACATCAAGCCACATCACTTTTAAGCCATGTCACTTACCATATCACCTCCCAAATCACCTTCCATGTCACTTGAAATGTCCCATGCCATGTCACTTTCCATTTCACATGCCATGCCACTTGCCATGTCATCATGAATAATGATATTAGGTCCCACAATGAATAATGATAGTGAATAGTACTTTTTGAATAGTAATTTCAAATAGTATTTTTGAATAATATTATGTGACTAGAATAATAGTGACTTGGTTAGGCTAATAGGGGTTTTTTAAGGTTTATGGGTTCTTTAGGCAGGGTCCTAAGGCATTTATTCATTGAAAACTCCAAGTGTGTAGTTTTTTAGTGTCTATAAATGCATGGCTGATGATATAGGAAAATGTGTAGTTTTTTAAGAAGGAAATTACATTTGATTTGTAGGAGAAGAGGGGATATAGTCTTGGAAATTAATTACATTTGAAAATCATGGATTTTAAATGTTGTATAAATCTAACATGATGAGGTTGTTATACTTGAATTTTGCTTTATTTTCTTAAGAAGAAAGAGTAAAAATAAAAAGAAGGGTAAGGTTGATAGAACTTGGATTTGTTTTACACTCCATGATCTAGATGGTTGTGAGATCTCCTCTTTATATTGGGAAGATGACCTAAATAATAAAAATACTAAATAATGGTTGTGTTAGTTAGGTAGGAAGGTGGATTACTGAGTAAGCTATATCCAATAAGTACATGACTTTATTTGAGGTTGTCAATCCACCTTTTAAGATAAGTTAATGATAATAAAATAAGGTTGCATAAAATATATGAAAGCACTTAATATAGGTGAAATAAATAATATTAAAAAAATTCTTAGATTAACAAGATAACATTTAGGTGAATGCTAAACTATCAAAAGAAGGTTTAGGTCATGGTCAAGTTGGTGTTTCTGGTCTATATTATGATAGGGGACAAGAAAATAAGGTTCTGGTTGAGGTTGGTAGGTGGTAGGTGCTTGTTAGTTTTTGTGTAAATAAATTTAAAAAGTGACCATCAATAATCAAGATTATCATCCATGGTTAGGGTGACCATCGATGGTTACTGTTAGTCTAGGCAATTTGTTAAAAAGTTTGGTCAAGGAGGCCATGTTTATTCTGGTAGTTAGGTTCAAGTCAGAGGTTGATTATGAGGTAGAGGATCAAAATTAAGAGGTATGGTTCAAGGGTTAAGTGTTTAGATTATCAAAAGAGGTTATGGTTTGATGGGTGCAAGATGAAATTTTGAGGTTGAAACTAAATAATTAAAACTTAAATAAGAACAATACTTAGCTTGTGGTTGATGGTTGATGTTGGTTTGTTGAGAATCCTTGCTGAAAATACCTACATAAGAAATTGATAATCATTATCGATGATCTACTCCTGATTATTTGTGAAAATGTTCTTCCCTTGAAATTTTATATCTCTCCTTTTTTAATTTCTTCTTTTCCACCTCCTCTTCTCTTTTTATAAGAAAAGGGGAAAGTTACAACAAAATGTTAACTAAGATTTATAATTATGACTTACATATACAATGGTTCACATACAGATTTAGATGGGTTATTTTTAGATAAGCAAAGTGGAATGGTTTTCATGTTAGTGCTTAGGATGGTGGATACTAACCATCGGCGGTCAAGGTGACCATCAACATTTATCATGATCATCGGTGGTCGAGGGCCAAGGTAAAAATTGGGTAAAAGGGTAAGTTAAGATAGTTGGTCAAGCTAACCATGGTTAGGTTTAGTTTAGGGGTTGAAGGGTCAAATTGGTTCCAAGGGGGTCCTAAGGTAGTCTAGGGGTGTTTTGACATCTGAAACTATTGTGTGAATATTTTTGATGTCTACTAAGGTGTTGTGAAGGATGAGGATTTTACAGACTGATTATACATCTCTACCTCTACATCTCCCTTTTAATCCTATATATATCTCATTAAATCCTATCTTATTCCTTCTTTTTATCCTATTATTATTATTATTATTATTATTATTATTATTATTATTATTATTATTTTTTTTTTTTTTTTTTTTTTTTTCATCTTATCAAATTCTTTCCTTTGTATTTTTATCTCCCTTTTGAGTTTATTTATTTCCCTCTTTTCATGTTCAAGGATTATGTTTGCCTTCTTAATTCTTTCTTTACTACTTATTATTTAATCAAACGTAAGTAGTCATCTAATATAAGAATTTGTGATTGTTTTTTCAATTTTATAGTTTCAATGTTTGTATGAACTTCTCTCTCTTCAACCCTATCAATTGGTAAGTTTTGGATATTAGCTAATGACCCACTCACTTAATTTATTACTTATTTATTTTCAAGATTATTCTTTTGTGTCTTATACATGTGTTTTCAACGGATCCATATATATATATATATATATATATATATATTTGATATGGCATTCCTCCAATTATAGTTTAACTTTATTTCCCCAATCATTTAAATCTGCATAGTAGTGAACTACTTCATTTGGAAGGGTATGAGTATGGGATGACATGAAATTGATCTATCATAATTAAGGAGATCCAAGAAGTCCCTAATTTTTTATCTACATATTTCATCCATTGTGGTTGATTTACTTGTGTTGTAAATCTCAACCCATCATCAACTATCACAACTTCTTAATTTTTTATTGTATTGTTCAACTTGTAGATGTGTTTCTAATTGCCTTTGTTGCATTCTTAGATTTATTGCCTCTTCTCATGCTTGTTGATTTTGATTAGTATATTATGATTATTATATTTTAAAAATTCTTATTGAATTTTATATAAAAAAATTCCTTCCATATCTAGCCAATGTAAGTATGTTATCCAGATATGTTTCCTCCTCTTTTCGATCCATAGTTAATTCATCACTCTAGTGCATTTCATTGGTGAGTGAAACTTGGTTGAGAGGCCAAATTATTGTTATTTTAAATATAAATTTAATTTTAATGGAGTTAAATCTATTTTGAAAGCATTAATTCTAAGTGTTTCCAATTCAAACCTCCTTACTTCTATGCTATGGTGCTTGGGCATCCATTTCAATCTCTCATCTTTAAATTAAGTCTTTAAGGGTGAATATATACTTAAATATAGTTGTTTTAGCTTGTGGCTGATCTAGGTAGACAAGTGATAAGATCTAATCCTAATTATCTTACTTCTTATATTGTGCCATAAGATATGTGGCTATTGTGGCCATCAAATATAATGATATTCTTGTTTAATGGTGAAACACCACCTAGAGCTTATCTCAAAAATTGGGGTATCCAATTGATAAAAATTACTTATTCATCCATTCATTTTGTTGGACTTTCATGCATGCACCAAGGTCATATTTTGAATTTAATTCACTAACTACCTTTGTTCTTTAAAAATATAAAAAACCTAGTATATTATATTCTATTACATTAACACAATAAAAGATGGTGATCCACTCTCTACTTATTGGAAGTATTTAGGGAAACTCATGCTATCCATATTTGTAAGGATCCTCATCCCATAATTTCTACCATCTTGTACACCAATTTCATCATAATTCCATATTATATGAGGTCCATATTATTACACTTTATACATCATGTCTAGGTTATCATAAAATGTTGTAACCATTTTTGGAATAAGCATGAATGTTTTGTCCTGACCAATGCCTTTTGAATTATTTAGAGATAGTTTGGGATGCCTCTTTTTTAACCCTACCCATTAAGATCTACCAAGAAATCCATCCTTGATTATATTATGAATAGTTTGACATATGTGAATTATTTAAGCCTTTACTAATTTAATTTCTATCCCACAACCCATATCTACCAAGTTTTTACACCATTGCATAGTTTTAGTCTCTTATTCATTTGTTATAATGGTTGGGGGTCCTTTGTGTTTGGTTTTTGTGAGACCCCACAACTAGGATGTCAATTTTCTTAGAGGGATCCTTTACCAAAAATAGTTCTTGTGTGTAGCTCATTTTCCTCAACATCCTTTATTTATTGTTTCATATCATCCTTTGTCCACTCTTTTTTAAAGTAAAACTTATTTGATGTACCAATATTATTTACATTAAATTTAACATTTTTCTCTATGTCTTCTAATGAATTAGGTTTAGGATATTTAGGTGGGTTTGACTCATTTTTTTCTATTAGATTTATAGTATCATTATCCTCCTCATATTCAATTACATCAATCAATATCACACCCATTTTTTAAAGGCCCATCCATGACTTACACATAGGTTTATTTCATTTCTTGTTTTGTACCATGATAATTTTCACAAAAGTAAACAATAAACATTCAGTGGTACTATAACACCTAGTTACTTATATATTCATCTAATTTAAGAGCATAGGTTGAGAAAGGTGTAACTTATAAAATAAAATCAACAATGTACATAGAATAAAAACTATATTTATAATACTGAGTAGTGTACCCACCATCAAGAAACATGTGAGCTTAAAAGAATAAATAGTCATCCACGGAAGGGATATTTAAATTTTCATAGATGTCACAAAGGCATGCTTTCCTTGGAATTTAATTAAATATGTTCATCAAATTCATATGTTTTTGTGTGAAACCAAACTTATTGTTACTACATTTTTTCAAAGATCTCAATTAAATGATTAATGAGATAAAATTTGAAACTCAAAAACTTGTGCATGGAAAATTTGCAACCTGATAAATTTTGTCACAAAAGGATTAAATTCTACTTTACTATGAAAATAGGGGTGTAATTATTTCAATAATCTAGATAATTATATTTAGACATAATATGAATGATTAAATGAAATATTTTAGTAAGTCCCATAGTACCAAGCCATCCATGAGAATATCTTCAAAATCAAGGTGCATGGAAACATAATATTTTTGGCTCTTTTTATAAGGAAAAATTAAAATGTGATCAAGTTAGGGTAATCAATGGTTAGATACCCAAGGTAAATTTTAGTGGCTATTCTTTGTTGATTCATGAATATTTTGGTTTTATAAATTGGCATTTGGTTATTTTTAGGGGGTGGCGAACAACATGGATTCACCTATATTTTCTGCATGTAAGTTTTTCGAGCTAGCTCACCTACTATTTAAAATAAATTGCATACATATAAATATAGTTCACCATTCTATCAAAATTAAATATGAGTTTATTCACCATTATATGTTTAAAAACATCTACCCACATACTCATAATGACAACTTTTAGTAGTAGGAAAAGGATGAAAGAAGTGTCAGGTGATGGTTCTGAATGATAACATGATTTCAAGTGACACCAAAGTTGTTGAATGATAACAATGCTATCAAATTACAACAATGTTATCAAATGATAGCAATGTTATCTCTTGATAGTAATGACGTTGAATAGTGGCAATACTACATAACAATAACAACACTATCAAATGATATAAATGTTGTCATATAAAAATAATCTCTATCATTCAACAACAATGTTATCAAACAATAGTGTTGCTACCAAGCGATATCATTTCTATCATTTAGCAGCATTGCTACCATTTGACAACATTATTTTCAACAACAACATTACTATCATTCAATAATATTACTATTAAAAATAACATTATTATTGCTCAATAGCATTTCTATTAGATGACAACCAAGATATCATTTGATAGCATTTATAGCATTCTCCATCAACTATATTATTTAATGGTGAAGAGGTGTGATCCAAATAAAAATAAGGCACAGTATGTATATAATTTTTATATGTAGTCACATGTTTGTCTAGTTTCTATACCCTATTATGATTTGCCTATCTATTTACCTTCTCACCTAAACACCATCTGTTAACTTTATCTAGAATTTTGAAACACATACTTAGAGATTCACCAAAAAAAATCCCAAGTTAATTTCTATATGGGCCACTAAAATTTACCCTATAAATAACTTATATATTTATCAATTTTACATGTATTTTTTATTAACTCATGGATGGTCAACTAATAAAATGGTTTAATATTCCCTAAATTAATTTACTCTTATGTAAATGAAGACATGGCTATGTAAATGGTAAGGATAATGGCTACAAAAATTGAAGAATGATGTGGTCTGAGTGAAGTAATCTTAATAATATTACTGAAGATATATATTAGGTGTCTTGTGAGATTTAATATTGTATGTAAAGCATGGTATTAATTGTTACCTTTAGATTATAACTTAAATATAATCAATTGAAATATACCACTTGTTTGTACCCTTAATTTTTTTTCAGCTTTCTCCTCACACACTTAGTGACATGCAATCATTGGTTATATAACCTACAAGGGTAGAATTTAATGAAGTCACCACACCCAATTTTGATAATACATATATAGTTTAGATGAGAATAATTAAACCCTATATTATAGGCTTACAATATAATATATTATTTACCTTAGGAAGAATGAAGTGGTGGTTTAGTTTTTAGCGTATGTAGCCTAGGTACTCAATACTTGGATACCCCTTATAACACTAAAGTATAATAGTGAAAATTTGGAAAGTGGCTTTGGATACTTCTATCAACTCTGTACTCTTAATCTTGGTTCACATTAATATGATTCTAGTTAGGACAATTAGTTCTATTAGGAATATATTGATGGAAAAAATGAAATTGACATTTATAATTAGAGTTTAAACTACCTATTGTATAGAATTTTATATCTACTAACATAAAATACAAAACATTTAAATCATAAAAAATCAACTCTTCATATATATTTTTGAATGATTTTATTTATAACATATTTACCTACTTTTTCCTAGAAGGATTGGGTCTATATTTTCCACCTCAAAGTTAGGATCTGATATATTAACAATATATTTAGGATTGTTAGCAAAAAATGTAAAACTTCTATATGATGGAATTTGGAACTCATATTATATTATTTTATGCTATAAATATAATCTTCATTATTTAAATGAATTCACAACATTATTTATTAATTATATGGAAAAAAATAAATAAATAAGGGATACTTCTCAAACTAGATATGAACAAAGCTTATGGCAATGTGTCATCGAGCATCCTAGATAGGTACTGGAAAGATTCATTTTCCAAACCAATTTCAAAAATATTTAAACCATATGTATCTCCTCTCTGATGTTTTTAATCCTTATTAATGGATCCCCGATTTTTTTATTCATTGTTTAAATAGGGCTTAGACATGGACATCACATCTCTCCTTACCTGTTCATCATCACGGTTGAGGCACTTGGGAGAAAAAATTTCTCAACAATTGCCAAAGGTGGAATCAAATAATTTAACCTTGATTCCTTTATGGACCTGATTTCACATCAAAAATTCATTGATGACACCATAATTATTGATAAATATTTTTTATATAAGCTATATAAATCAAAATAATATTGAATAACTATGAGTAAGTGCTAGAAAATTATATTAAAATAGACAAAGTATTATCTACTTAATCAATAATTCTATGGCTTGATAGAATAAGATATCAATTATCTTGGGCTATCAATTTAAATATATACCTACCTATTACCTTTAAATTCATTTCTTTAAAGGGTGATTGGAATCCAATATATAGAACCAATTGATTAATAATATCTAACACAAGCTAACAAGTTGTAAAGTTTATCTCCTAAGCCAAGTTGCAAACTCTAATTGCTCAAAATTTTCCTCCAAATCTTATTAACATTATTTATGTAAATTTTTATAATCCCACAGAACATTTATATAAAATTATTAAATTCATATTATATTCTTATAATCAAGGTCCAAATAGAAATAAAGATTGGTTATGGTTGTTTGGGATAGGATATGTCTCCCAAACTACATGTGGGTCTTGGGATCTGAGAAATGATGACTATGAATAAAGCTTTGATAGTGAAAACTAAGGGGATAATTCTGAAATAGGATAACCAATGCAATAATATTCCTAAATCAAAATACTTGGATAGCAATGAAGCAGAGCGATTCATATTAGTAGAGGCCTTACCTCTTGTCTCTTGGTTCTAGAATAACCTTATATAATGTATAAAATAATGATGGAAATAAAGTAAATATAAAATTGGATCAAGATACAAAGAACTTTTTCAATATGAAACTTGGTTGATTTGATGTTCTTTTAATTTTCATCATTCCTTGGAATCAACTCGGCTTAGTCTTTAAGAGAGACCCAAGAGAAAGAGTAAAGGACTACATAGAACCCAACCTTACTGGTAAATCTTGGAGGATATTGGTTTAGATCTCTCTATCCTAATATGTCCTTGCCAGTTAATATCATGTAATGAAACCCTTAAATGTTATCACATTAATTAATTTAATATATAGTATGAGTTATTTTGGGTCTCTACTGAAGATAGGGATAACAATGTTCAATCAGGGTATAACATCTTTGGATGGTTTTCCTTGGGATCTCATTTGGGATAAAGTCCTTATTCAAAAATTCAACTTATTATTTTATAATTCTCCTTAAAATAAAAACATTTTTAGTAAAATTTGGCTAAAATAGGATGTATGATCCCTAACATGTGTGTTCTTTATGAAAGAGAAGCTAAGTATGTTTGTTATCCTTTGCTTCATTGCCACTTCACTTCCAGAATATTATAGATGATCTTGGTTAAATATTAAGTTTGTTGGATCCTAACTTATTCTGTGTTGGAGATAAAATCCCAATGGTCCTTTCCCTTTACTATTACCCAATTGTATAAGATTTGGAAACTTTCCATCTCGCACATTTTATATGTCTTTGGTGGGTGAGAAACTTGAGAAGATTTCAAATTGATAAAAATATTATTTCTAAGGTGGGATCTAGGGTTTTCAAAGCTATCAAGGAAAAATTTAAGGTGATTATGATAAGGATAATAAAAAAATTAAAATACTATTTAACTAGTATTATTTCAAATTGGAATCTTTTAATTCTTATTTTCTCAAAATTAGTTTCTAAGAAGGTGGATAGAAATTGGTTAAGAGGAGCACACACACACACACCCTTTATGGGTTAAACTGAAATTTGATGGAGCATGTAAATGTAACTTGGGGAATGTTTGGGGTGGAATTATTAGATATAGTAAAGGGAACTTTTCAACAACATATACAATATTTCTTAGTATCCAAACAAACCATCTTACATAGGTTAAGGTTGCATTTTGGGGAGTTTAATAATTTAGGAAACTACACATGTAAAAATCCTAATTGTTTAAGGAGACTCTCTCAACATCATCAATTACTTGAAAAATAAGAACCCTTATTTTTGGACTATTATAAACATTATGGAAGATACCTTGGATACCCTATCTTCCTTTGATGAAGTTTCCATCTACCATGTTTAGAGAGGTGAAAATAAGACTACATATGGGTTTGATAACCTTAGAGTTTCCATCTCTAGTTTTGAGAGAAAAATTAACATTTAAGTCCTTCCTAACTCCATCTACCAAATCATTTATAAGTATTCCTAAATTTATACTCTGAGGTCAAGGTGTGTGAAATATGGAGCTACATTGGTTCAGTTAAACCTTTGGTTAATGTTGTTTTGCCTACTTTCCTCTCCTCTTGTTGTATTTTCCATTTTTGGTTAGATCCTTTTTTTTAATTCCTCTAGTTTTCCCTCATGACAATAATATTATCATTGGTCTATAAATTTTTAATTAACATGATCCAAATCCATTATATCAAGATCATTTATGTTTCATCCTTAGATGGCGGGTTATCTAATGTGTTTACATGATTCTTCCTCTCCAAAATCATTATGGGAATGATGTGAACTATAAAATAATTAATGACACCTCATGCCTACCTTTTATATCTATTTATGATTGTTTTTTAATACTTAATTCAACATTTAGGTGGAAAGACTCTATTTACTCTAGCATTGAGTGATATAACAAAGACTTCACATACAAATATTGGGTAAGAATTAAAAATGAATCTTGTGATTTGCTTAGGAATAATCCTACCATATGGAACATCTTAAATCAGGGAGTGATCACTATTTGTATGGAAAAATTAAGAGGATTCAACCCATTTATATCAAAAGAATTTTTCAAATCATGGAAGGTAAGGACTGTTATAATATTTGGAATATCCTTTAAATTATTTGAAGAAATGATGGCTCATGTAGTTGGGATGCCTATGAAGGATGCCAATATTTTCAAGTCAATAAAATCAAAGGATGAGGATGTTAATTCATTTTTTAGAGGCAAAGAAAATCTCACTCCTATTGAATGTGAATTCTTCTGTAACTCCCTTCCAAGTCCATGGGATGAGGTTTTCCTATAAATAATGAGGTATGTGATGATTGAAGGTAGATTTAAGTGGTTTTTATCATATCATTTCACTCTCCTTAATCATTTTAGGCACAAAAATGTCATTAATATTCACTTCTACTTGTGTTTATCCTTATAAAGCTATGTGACTAATGTATAGTTAGGGAAAGTTGATATCCCTATTCACCAATCATTTATCCTCTTTTTGATCCATTATAATAAATACAAACTTCTATCCTTAAATATGTATCTTGGGGATAATGTTACAAACTTAGTGCCTTCCACCCAAACCCCATCCTACCCCATACTTGAGGCTAAAACTATTAAATCTATTTCTATATGCATTCCACTAAAAAAGAAAGCTAAACCTAATATCAGTCTAGGGTAAGAGGAGACCCCAAGTCCTAAAAATACAAAATTGGTTAACCATGTTGTAGAATTTTATAGTTCATAGGAATCCTTATATACCCCTCAACTTGATATATCTCTCCCTTCCTTTTCCAAAGGATCCTAAAAAAATTTTAAGGAGACTGTCACTTCTCCTCATGACATGTCAAATGATGAAACCATTAAAGGTTTATCTCATGATAAGAACATGCAAGATCCCACCAATATGAGCTTACAAAAAATAATAACTACCCTTAAAAAATACTCCCATATCCACCAGTGTGTAATAAAGTGGTATTAGGTGGAAATGAAAGGCTCAAGAATAGGATTAATAAACTCCAATCATTGTTTAATTGGGACCCTCCTTATCCTACTTAATGAACCCATTTCAAAAAAGATCAAAAAATTTAGTGTTCTTGAAAATGAGGTGGATGAGTTTAAAATGAACTTAAATTAAATTAATAAAAATCATAACTCCATCTAATATGGTCTCAGTAAAGTCCTACAGTTAAGTAGGACTACTATTAAGAGTTATACTACAAGCATATTCATGCTTAAGTAAGGAATAAATAGAAAAAGGATGAACTCTCAGACATTAGAAAGAGTGGAAGGCTTCAAGGAAGAGGAAAATAGAAAGTTCCTAATGAAAAAAACAAATAAATCATATAGGAACACATCAATTTTTTGGAGGAAGAATGGGAGGCAACAAAGATCCTTAGCAACTTCAATATGTGTTTTTTATCATTTTATTGTATTTTTTCTATGTGTTATCATCTTCCTATCTTATGATATCATGTTTTCTGTTGGGCTTCCTAACCCTCTTTTTCTCCTTGTTTTTTCTATGTTGATAATATTGTATTTATCTTTCCTTGATTTTTTATAAGGATTTGGGTCCTTTGAAAATCCCAATTTTACCCATTATCAATAAACTCATTGGTAAAAAATAAGTACTAATAAATAGAATAAGAAATAGTGATTATAAATATAACATTAACATAGATCATCATATAAACATTATATGGATAGTGTTCTAACTACTAGTATTTTAAATGGACCTCTAGAGACTTAAGTAGGATCTTTGCCATGACATTATCTCTCGGATAAGGAACAAAATCATAACTCCCAACAAGTGGGAAAGATCTTAATCTAGTTTATATATAGAGTGTTGACCTTAACACCATAACCTAAAATTGATTTGGCTAAATTTAACATGCATAGATTGCATTCATTACTTAATTCAGATGGCCCATGAAATTGAGCCCTTTTGAGTGCTCTATATAATAATAAATACATAATCTTATATCCAAGTCCTTATTTTCCTTTATCTAAATATTTATCTTCATGTAAATAATAATGGAATTCATTACGAGAACATAAATATTGTTAAAATATCATGTTTAAATTAAATTTAATCATTCAAATATTTCTTTCAGGAATTCACATATTTATTAAAGTAATGAATGTGTTCTATTACATATATTTTTGGTTGTGATAACTTCTACATATTATTTTACCTACTAGTTGTGATGTTGAAAATTGTTGGAGCCTTTGTCAATCCTTTTACTAGGAAAACTTTGATTATTTCAGTAGTTTAAATCTCTAGTCTATATTGTGGCTGAAGATAACAAAGTGGTTGAATATTTAGTTTGCAAGAATTGAATAAAACCAATGGACATCCTCATGCCTTCAATTTATAAAATTTTGTGAAATTCAAATTCAAAATTTGGTTTATCTTTTTGGAATTGGAGGGATTCTTTAAATTTTGGAGGGATTTTTCAAAATGTGCTTCAATTATAAATTTATTTAAAAATGGTGAGCCTTAATTTTTTTTGTAGGTACTAGATTTAATAGAGTTGAAGGTTAAATAGTTTTTCATAAACACCAATTAAGATGAATATGGTGGTGTCAAATCTTAGGATCAAATAGCTAGATTTTATATCAATATAATTAAAGAGTTGAACATTATGTTTCAAAATTTGAATATAAGTGGTCATATATGTGTATTATTAGTGATGGTTATATGTAAAAATCAATAAATTATCAATGAATGTTGGAACTTGGTTTTTGAAACTTGTCACCTTATATTGTTAGTGCAGGCTTTTTCCCACTTTTTGGTTTTGCCTACATGGTTGTTAAGGTCATTAGGGGAAATATACTTTATGTATTTTCTAACTGTGAGTTGAGTTTTTATATTTATGTTCACCTAATATCTCACTCTATAATGTACCTCCTTTGTATTTTATAGCCAATCAACTAATAATTAGTTAATGAAACTCACTTTTGCTTTGCATCTTCCTCTCACTTAGTCTTAGGGTTTTCATGAAATTCATGATGTTCAAAGATATTTGAGTAATAAACATGGTATCAGAGCTCTGTTCTGACAACCATTTTTTCATTTCTAAAATCCTCAATGAGATCTTACCTACTAACATTCTTGGTAGCTTTCTTGTTTTTTGGTTTTCATATGTTTGGTGGGATTTCATGAAAATTCATGCAAACTATACATCTAGAGTCTCCTATCACAAAATAGATGGTGCCATAAATATAGAAGGCATAAAAACCCTAAGATCAATTATAAACATGACCTAATTTCATGACGACTGATTTTAACTATTTTTGGAGGGTTTAGGGGTATTTTTGGTGGTTTTTCCCATATCCATATAGCAAGATTCTCAAATAAATAAAAAATTGTAGGTTTTTCAAGTTCTCAAATGGGTCTTTGATATTTTTTGGAGTCGTACCAAATTTATATATTTTTTAGTTTTCAAACTTCGATAAAGTTTTTAGCCTTTGCAAGCAACTTTGGTAATTTATCAAACTTTTGGCATAGGTCTTAACCCCTAGTCATATTGGAAATAAGCCCCTAGTCACTTCCAAACCAAAAGTTATTATTTTTTTCTCCATGGAAACACAAGTATTTTTTGAATAAATTGATTCAAAAAAATTACAATATTTTTCTCCAAACACCCTCAATTTTTTTGGGGAAGTTGATCAAAATAATTCCACACCTATTTTCCACCAAAACTTTCATGCGAGTAGATTTTCAAATGGCCATAACCTTTTATCAGTAACTTGAATTTGAGTGTCATATTTTTAAAAAGTGATTATGTTTTCATGATCTACACATTGGTATTAATATTGATCTCACTAAATCTCCATTCAAACCAACTATTGTACATTCTTAGATCTATTATCAGTCGAGTCTGATGTCACTCTAGTTCTTACATACACATAATTTGCTCAAGATGCATTCTAAGTTGTGTTTGATGTATATAAGAGCATGATTTTATTTGTAAATTTAATTGGGTCACTATTAATAATTATTAGTTTTTATTATGCTATGTATTATTTTATGTCTCTTCTACACATTCTCATTTTTTGCATTGTATTGATTCCTGCACTTATTATTAATTTGGATGCATTCTCGACTGTGCCTGAATCCTCTTCATGAACGTGAATTTTTATTATAAACATAGGGTCATTATAATTATTTTTTATAGTTTTAAACTTCTTTGGTTTCTTATCTCAATCATTTCAACTTCACTTGAGAGATACCTATAGAGGAAAGTTGATTTTACACCAATGATTCTTCTTGAAAAGAGCAATTATGCTTCTTAGCATGATTATATGGAACACTTGTTCAAAAAAAATGGAAAGAATTGTATTCCATTCCTATATAGATATATTATTACCCCTAATAATCATGATCATTATATTAAGTGGTATAAATCATGTGACAAGATTTTTGCTACCTTTTTACATGTTTCATGGAATCTACATCACCATCTGTAGCTCTCCATGTGTCTCAAAACTATTTGGACCATCTTTAAATATTTTTTTAGAGATCTTTCTGAGATTTATATCAATCATACTCCTCTCATTCCTATTTTCTCTTTTGATATCATTTTACTCTCTCATCCTACTCCTATTTCATGTGATGACACATCCATGGAGGATAGTGTTCTTCCTTTTATCAAGCCACCACTCTAGAATGAGATTTTAATAGACCTTAGTTATCCCGTTGTAGATTTTAATTTTGTTATTATGTATGATGTTATTATTTAAAATCCATAAGATATTTTTACTTTGTAAGACTATACTGTTTTTAGTGTGATTACACTTTGTGAGAGCATCGATGACTCTTCTCTTCCTGTGGATATTTAGTCTATAGGTCCATGTGATTCACCCATAGCCTCTTCTTCATATTTTAGGGTTTTTGAGTCATGATATTAAATTCATATGTAAATTAATTAAATAAATTTTCCATGACATTCTTCTTCATTATACTCACCTATATTTGATGACACTTATGCCCCTAAGTACATCTCTAAGATTAATGATTCCTCTTCTAGTGTTGATGACTACTGTAGTGATGGGGACACACCTCCACCATATCCTCATCACTATAGACACTATGAATTTACACCATTATATTAGTATGAATATATGTGTCTTATGACTTTTTTATTTTTTTTTACATTAGTTATTTTAGTTTTACCAATTACTATCTTACTTCGCATAATTAATCTTACTATTTACTTTTTACTTAGGTAACTAATTTTAACTACTTAACCATCCTTAAATTTAGTCAAATCTCCCCAAATATATTAGAAGTAAGTTGATTTTAACATCTTAACAACCTATCACTAGCCAAATTTTGTTTAAAAAAAACTAAGATTAAGTTTGACCTCATGGATTGGATTTGTTTGAAAGAAATTGGTAAACTTAGACTGGATCGACACCGATCCCCACAATCATCATCAATCCTATTAGGATCATCATAGATTTAAACTCAAACCATCCTTAAGCAGAAGGACCCCTAAATTCATAAACTAGAATGCTAGATAAATTATCTTGGAATACCTATATCATAATGGCATACCTATCTTAGTCCATCCTCACTCATTTAAAGATTAAGAAAATCCCCATCCATATGATAATTCTCTAAAATATTGGAAGAATTTCAAATTTAGGTATATTAATCATTTGAATATGTTATGATTCCTATATAATTTGATTATTTTCTATTTATTAAAAGTAGTCTAGTCAAATTATCATTAACTATTCTTAAATCCATTAAATCCCACTTTTAGGCCCCATCTTGAGCTTTATTTCCCCACTATCAAGATAGATGATAATTCCTCACATGAATCATCATTGATTAATATAATCATTAGTGATTCTAAAATAATCGACATTGATCCCTATGTTCTTATTTTCTGTTTGCAATCCAAAGTTAATTTAACAATGTAAATTAATTTCAATTAATTGTTTTTGGTCTTATCAATCATGAATCTTTGTTTGTAGATGAATTTACCAGGAATTATACATTATGTGGTTTCCATATATGATTTTCCCATAGTCCCTCACTCACTCTTCACAGATTAAAGTGATATTTCCTTTGATCTAGGACTTTGTGCAATTATGTTTGCCCTTACTCTAGAAGTAGTCACTAACAATTAGAATTAATATAGGCACAAGAAGATTCAACTATAACTTATTGGAATGAACACTTTGTTAACATCCATGCAATAGATTAATCTATTTCATTTTAGTATCACATCTATATTATCATATGCTTTGTTATAATTTCTATTATTACATTTTCTTCTTAATTGCTTCATACAGTGGACTGACATACTCTTAAAAAAATTTACCACTTCCTGGAACTAGTATAACATCAAGCAATCGACTTATATATATCCTATTAATCAATATTTTTTGAGTTGTCTCTTATGTGAAAGTAATCCTTCCTAGCCAAAAAAGAGTTCCCACTTTGCTAGATCAATGGTGCGTAACCTTCATCATAGGTATCCATTTAAAACCCTATATCATAGCTTCTATTTTTAGTAAGTTTATTTATTAAGAAAAATAAACAAAAATATACTAAAACATTCTAGCACACCCATTGGGACCCCTATGTCTCATAATTCTTGTTGTGTTTCATTGTGGAATAATTTTTTGGTTGCATTTTCTTGATTATGTGTTTGTATTCAAAAAAAGAAAAATTATAAAATTCTTGCTTTACTTTTTAAAGTCTAAAAAATAATTTCATTCATCCTCTTGCTTGTTTAGATAATCCATATAGATTAATTTAAGCATATTAGTATATCATGATAGCCACACTCTCTCACACATAACTAAACCATGGTAATCTTAAAAATAAGCATCAAAACATTTACTACCTAGGTAGACCTACTTGGATTTCATGACCAAGGGGAAAACCAACTCGATGTACTGACTGAGTATAAAAATTTTGGCAAAGAAGTATAAAGGCTAAGCACCCAATACCCTTATCACTGTGGTATGTGAAGTGAGGGGGTAGGCCCTAATATCAAGCCACATACTTCCTTCCAACATAGAATTAGACCTCAACGTAACTTTATGTATATAGAGGTTCCCAACCTTAAACAAAACCTAAAATGAACCTTAGACTACCATTTCTTATTACCTTCGTTAACCCATCTTCCCACCACATTCTAAATTTTGTTTCTTAAAAAAAAATCTTTAAGTATTTTTAATAGAGTGTGTGTTTTATTTCACTAAAATGAGATAATAAAAAAAATTATCTTTGCATTACATTCTTTGCTTCTTTTTTAGTGCTACATAGTTGTAATGTAATAATAATCATTGAAATAAATTGAACCTCATACCTCATCCTCATCCATGGAGAACACACCAAGTCCTCCTACCTTCCCTAAATCCATGGTGGAAGGCATTCCCTAATTTTATACACAAGGAGACCTATACTTCACTAGTATATTAGATATTAATCCAATTACTCTCAATCATTATCTTAGTTCTCGAGCCATAAAAATTCTTATTTCCCCTTGAACCTAATCTTTTGGGTTTTCATATGGAATGCCCCTAGAGGGACCTGAAGTGATTAATACATCCATGGTTTCCTCTTCCACCAATCTATCTCCAATAGGTTCCAATACCAATGTAACGTAACCCATAGATAATCAACCACCATTAGTATCTAGTAACCCTTCTCTAACCATTACCCAAACCTAAAATGTTAATACAAACTAACTTACGCTTACTCTACCACCCTTTAATTCACTCCAAAATTTAGTAGTATCAATCCTTATAACTCTCCCACCTATCCAAACAAGCATAACTTTGAATCCTCAAACCCAAACCTTACAACTTACACAATAGGTTCCTCTAAGTTATCCTCTTTAGTAATATGTCCCCTTGACTACCCAATACCTAGCTCCCTCACAATCCCTTGTGACCACTCACCTTTAATCATCCCTACAATAAAACATACCCTTTCAAATCCCATAGTATGTGGCTACATCTCAACCTATCATGACCACTTTTGTTGGTTATCCCCTTTCACAACCATTTCACCCTCCACTCCCCACCTATCAACATTTACAATAAAATGTCTTAGGGGGTATGCCTCAGTATAATACCCAACCTGAACTCATACACATCCTTATGAATAGGATGGCAAATCTATAGGCTTATTCCTCAAGGAAGAAAAATATTCTCATGTATGAGTAAATTTTCAATGAACCTATCAATCCTGCCATCCTAATTTGGACATATCCCTCACAATGGGAACTTCCTAAATTTATGAAATTTTAAAATAATGAAGATCCCCAAAAACACATTAGGGTATTTAGACATGCTTGTTACCTTATAGCTCATGATGATGCTTTCCTTTTAAGGATATATTCATTTCATTGTTTGGACAAGATTTAGATTGGTATAGTTATATACCTTAGTACTCTTTATTTTCTTTTGGACAATTGGCTCAAATATTCTTAGAATACTTCTCCATTAATATTACAAGGAAAGTAACCATAACCAACCTATACACCATTAGATAATTTGATGATGAGTCCATTTTTAAATTTATATCTAGATGGTGAGGCCTTATAAATCAACTAACCTTATCCTTTCCTAAGCTTGAATTAATCAATTTTTTTGCAAGATCATGCACTAAGCATATCTCATGAACACTACAAATTCAATCATTTAAAACTTTAGATGAAGCCTTTATTATGGCTTGTAAACTAGAAGTATGAGCCTTAGAGGAAGGAAAATTTAAGTTACATAATAAGAACTTCAAACTTGACCCCTCTAAAGGGACCAATATTTCTAAAACTAAAGGCACGACAAATGTTATTGTCTTAAAATTGACACCTCTACAAATAATGAACCAATCCAAACCTTATACCTCTCAAACATAACCAAAAAAACCCTTAACATGATTTCCTCCTCGATAATACACACCTTAAGGGAGTCATATGCTTCTCTTTTAGATAAACTCCTAAAAGCTTCCATTATCAAGCTCCCTTTAGTTAAACCCCTTGATGATTCTTGCCCCAAACCTAGTTGGTACAATGAAAGTGATTTTTGTGCTTATCACCATGTACCTGGTCATGAAGTTAATAAATGTTAGCATTTCAAAGGTTTGGTTCAGAACCTTATTAACCAATGGAAATTATAATTGTATAATCCTAATGTTCCTCCAAATAAATCCATTGATATCTTTAGGAAACCATTCCCCAACCATCCTTATACATCTAAATCTATACAAATAAATGAAGGAATCACTTTAGAACATCAAATCCATGTAATAAACACAATCCATGATCAACTTTTACCTAAATAAGTTGATAATGCTTTCGAATCATCTTCCAAAACAATAAAGATCCTAGATCTCCTTACAGGGGATATTTTCAATCTATCTAAATTGACTAAATATGTTCTTGATATCCACTCAAGTTGTCTAGATCTTGTTATTTGAGATCCTCTTGAATAAACACTACCTAAGCCTATTCAAGGCAACTAATCAAAAATAGAGGATGAAAAAACTATTAAGGGGGATACTTGTTTGGATATCCCATAAAATACACATACTACTCCTTTAGTCACTATAGAACCTTTACGTATCATGATCACTCCATCTAACTCACTCCCTCCTGAGATGTCCACTATATTACATCAACCAGCTCTAAAACTAGCCTCCTTTACAACTCAGTCCGAGCCAAATCTTGTAAAAGGGGGAAATAGGGGAAATTTTTTAGGAAGTAGAGACAAATGCCTTAGGGCACCAAGAGGTAAATACTTACAACATCCATCGATAAAAATTAATATCTCTAAAGAGTATATCCCTACTACTTTCGACCAAGCTCAAAAAGGGAAAATGGTTATACCACTAGCTCAAATTAAAACATACATATTTGGACCTTATTTTTGTGTAAGGCTAAAATACACCATTATGGAATCCACCTCTAAGAAACATACACTAGTACAAAAGGAACTTCCCATAATAATAATTCTAATACACAATCCCTTAAATCCTTATTACCCTCAAAATCTTAGTATAAGGACTTATTCCAAATATAATTTACCCTCTATTGGAAACATTAAAATAATCAATATAAGAAATCAAGATGTGAAAGTGAATGTATCCCCCATGAAAATGCCTCAAATGGTGGAAAAACCTAACCAAGATCCATTATGAGGGTCTTATTCCATGATTTTTGATTAACTCCTTTGAACCTCCTTTAACACACTACCACCTATACATCCTGTTAACCCCCATACTCAAAAATTGGCATGATATCAAGAAAACAAAAAATGTGCTTACAATTAAATATCAAGGCATGGTATTGAAAGTTGTAATGTTCTCAAATCTATAATCTAAAATTTATTAGTAGAGGATGATCTTTTATGGGAACATTTTGATCCTGATTATCCTCATAATCAAACTATTAAAGTCGTGACCACCCTGAGAACTAGGACATCACTGAGAGGGTCAGAACAAACTTCAAAAGAGGAAGATAAAACATCTAATGAAACTCAATATAAACCCATATTATAACCTCTAGACTCAGATGATTCCATAAACACAACAAACCAACCATTGTTTCAATAGATGCAATACACATAACCACTCAATCTCAGACATAGGGTCATAAAACCCAAAATCCCAAAAAAACAAAGGTGTCTATTGCAAAAACCCCTACTTATACTATAGATAATCCTACATTGCCTGTACTAAAACCCAAAGTTTTTATTCTATGGAAATCACAAAATAACCATCCCTCAGAGTTGATATAAATATTGGTTCTAAAATAACTCCACTAACTTCCCATTAAAATGTATTTATACGAACTTATCCTAAATTCTCCACAACATCATGAATTTATGATAGAGGCCATGTAAGCTACCTAGGTATAATTAGAAAAAACTTAGCCTTTATTGGCCTTCATTGGATCCTTACAAAAGTCATCATCTATCACATTTCATGATTATGAAATATCCTCATTACAACTTGAAGACTAGGACCCACCATTATTTATCACTGCCCAAGTTAATCAAACACAAATCAAAAGAGTTATGATTGATAATGGATCTAGTATAAATATTATCTCCTCACACACTTTTAGGCAACTCCAATTACCATAAAATATTATGGTTCAATCTCTAATTGTTTTATGAGAGTTTAATGACACCGTTGCCCCCACAGTAAGTATAGTTGTCTTTTGCATCCAAGTATGTATACATACTCTCTCAAAATTATTTCACATGATAAAGGTATAATTTTAATATAACATCCTACTAGTACATCCTTGGATACATGATATGGATTGTGTCCCCTCTAATTTACATCGATGCTTTAAATATGACTATGAAGATAAGATTCATGTGGTCCTAGTGGACCCACATCCATTCAAGACGTACAAATTGACTTATCATCCTAATGATGCCTTAATCCCCATAAGAAAATCAAGCCCATTAGTTTTATGGGAAACATCAGCTAGTTCTATAATACCCTCATCCCATATCCCTGATGAAAACTCCCTTGAATTGGCATTCCAACATCTCTCTTTAGTGGAGTATCAGTTGTTAACTCTTAACATCTTATCAACCCCTCAAAAATATGAACACCCTAACAAATAATGTATTTACCAACCTAACCTAGGAGATATTATCCCTTTCAACCCTCCTTACTTGTAAACACACTTAATCTATGGAGGAATCAATTTTCCCTTTTATATGGGGAAAGTCAAACACATACCAAACCATTCTTGTCTAACTTTTACTTTCTTAACAAACCACACTTTACATAAACCTATCTACAATGATGTGCTTGTAAAGGCTTTGGAATAGGATGTTATGAAAAAAGACCCCATGAAATTATGATAAATGACCTTATAAAACCACACAAAAAACATGGCCTCATTTTCAATAAAACTCTTGAAACTGACAATGATAGCACTTTGTCATCCCATATCTTTTTAAATATAGATGATGAAGCACCATCATCCTTAATCACTTCTCCTATAATAAATTATGATACCATTCCATCCCACCTAACATTTTTCTTGATTACCACCATTCACTTAAAATCACTAACTTATCAAAACAACAAAAAATCCTTACACCTTCCCCTAACATTTCCTAACCTAATAGATGAAAATTCCTCCTTAGTACATGTAATGGAGTGTCAGGATGATGAATCTATTTTAAAATATTTATGGGTAGGGTATTCATATCTAAATAATATCATACCATCTAATTTTTCTAATCTTTTAAATGAGGTTACAATTGATATTAACATAAGAACACTTGAGGTCCCCCAAAAAACATCAAAGTTAGTCAATCCTTATATTCTCAAGAACACCAAGATTTCACAACATTACTTGCTAATCATAGAAAATCCTTTTCTTGGTATTATAGTGATATTCTAGGAATAGATCCTTTTATATTCATCCATAACATCATCACCATTCCTAAAGCTAAACTAGTAAAATAAAAAAATTTAAAAATGCATCATTGCATAATGTTACTTGTCAAGGAAGAATTATAGTAATTGTTGTTCATTAACTTTATCCAACCCATAAACTATCTTGAAAGGGTATCTAACATAGTACCTATCACAAAACCCATAGGGGCACTATGCCTTTGTACCAACTTTCATGATCTTAACATTTCTTATCCAAAAGATGATTTTCCCCTTCCTAATATCGACCAACATGTGGATCTCAACTATAGGACACAAAATGTTATCACTCATGGATAGATTTTTTGTATATAACCAGATCCTTATTACCCTAGAAGATTAGTGTAAAACAGCTTTTATTACTCCATGGGGGACTTTTTTATAGGGTCATGCTTTTTGGTTTAAAAAATGCAAGAGTAACTTACCAGCATACCATGACCTATATTTTCCATGGCTTAATTCACATAATCATTAAATATTATGTGGATGATATCCTTAGTAAAGATAGGTATCATAAATATAACCTATCTATCCTTTAGATAATCTTTGCCTATTTAGTCAAATATTAGGTTTGTCTTAACCCTAAAAAGTGTCTTTAGGGTTTTATTAGGAAAGTTTTTGGGATTTATCATTTCCATTCAATGAATTGAGATTGATCCTACTAAAATTAAAGACATTATCAATATGTTGTCTCCCTCCAACCTTAGGAATATTTATATTTTATAATGGAAGCTATAGTCTATTCATTATTTTATTTCATAATTATTTGATCAATGTCAAACATTCCATCAGCTTCTTAAGAAAGATACCTGATTTGTATGGGATTCAAATTATCAAATAGCATTTGATACACTTAATAATTATCTCTTATCTGACCCTATACTTATTCAACTAAGAGAGAATAAACCTTTTTACTTGTCTATCTTAGTTTTAGACCATGATTTAGGTGCCATGATTACCCATCAAGATGAACAATATAGAGAGTAATTAGTTTATTATATAAGTCACACTTTGGTTGAGTATGAGACTCATTAAATGCATATTGAAACACTATTTTTGTCCTTAATATTCATAGCTCCTAAACTTTTCCACTATTTTTTTAATCACAAAACCTATGTGATTACCAATACTAATCCCCTTAAGTTCATGCATTCAAAACTCTAGCAGAATCAATGAATGGTAAGATGGATTATGCTTCTTGCCAAGTATTATCTAAAATTCCTCAACTAGAATTTGATTAAGGGGTAGATCATTATTTATAAATTATCTAAGGCACCCCTTACTAATAATATACCATCTAGTTATGAATTTCTTGATGAATCTATAGCTTCCACATCCCATGGAGATCTCAAATACCATATGATGTTATTCTTTGATGGATCTAAAAGAAAATGTAGAGGGCAAGCAAGAATTATTCTAATACCACTAGAAGGATCCTATACCCCTATCTTTAAAACTTGATTTTGATTATTCTAATAATATGGTAAAATACTAAGCCCTAATTATAGGTCTCCAAATAGCTTTGCCTCTAGGTGTTAAGTCACTTCATATTTATGGGGACTCCTAGTTGGTGATCAATTAAACAACTAACATATATCAATGAAATAATAACATCCTAAAAAGGTATAAAATTTTATTAGAATAGTTATTATCCACCTTCAACCACTATGTCATCCAAGCCACTCCTTGATCAACCAACAAGTTTTTTGATACCATGGCTTCCTTGGCTTCATTTATCCCATCTTCCTCTCAAGAATATGAATTATTTGTCCTTATCCACAATGTCAATCAAAATTTTTATACCAAAATTGATCTTCCTTATATCCATATTATATAATAAAATCACTTAGATCTATGGTACACATAGATATTCAATTATTTGTCTAAAGGTATCATTCCTTTAGATTTATCCAAAAACACTAAGCATGCTTGTCAGTAATAGAATACCCAATATATAATACTGGTGGTGTGATTTATAAGTGGGAATTTGATGGTATTTTCCTCCATTATATATAGATCTCTAAATCAAATATCATAATCAAAGAAACACATGATGGAATATATGGCATCCATATTAGTGGTTCAACTAATGCCAAGAAAATTGTGTGAATAGGTTATTATTGGCCTAATTTGAATTGGGACTATCGTGAATATGCCAAGAAATACGTGAAGTGCCAATAATATGCCAACTTATCCCATGTACCTAATCATGTGTTAAAATTATCCAAAGACTTTTGTCCATTCTCCTAATGGGGATTAGACCTTATAAGGTAGACTAATCCCAAATCTTCCCAATGACATAGTTTTCTTATTACTGCTACTGAATATTTCACTAAATGGGTGGAATTGATTCCCCTTATTTTTACCAAGGTAGATAAGATCATTAATTTCATTAATCATCACATCATATGTCATTTTAATGTCCCACATAAAATCATTACAAATAATGGGAAATCTTTTTAAAATAAGCAAGTCCATAAGTTGTGTGATTCCTTCAACATTAAGCTAAATTTCTCGTCACCTTATTATCTATGATCCAATGAATAAGCTAAGGCATCTAAAAAAATATTCATCAATATGTTAAAAAAATTGGTCAATGAGGGTGGAAATAATTGGCATCTTCACATACTTTTTTCTTTGTGGGATAGTTGAACTAGTATTTGAACCCCTACAGTTATTGCCCATTTTTATTTGGTCTATGGTACTGAAGTGATTCTCCCCCTAGATTTCCAAATTCCTTCTCTTTATATCTCTCTTAAATACATCATTTATGAAGAGGATTATCATCAAAAATGATTAGCATAACTATAACTTTATATGATCATCAATCCATATCTCTAGATAACCTTCATGTAAATCAAGAATGGATAAAACATGCATATAATCAACATTTAAAAGAATGAGGATTTAATATTAGTGACCTTGTCTTTAAATAAAATCAACATGTCACAAATATGGAAAGAAGTAAATGAGGAAATTTTGCCTTGAATTGGTTTGGACCCTATATTATCACTAATAAATGTGGATCTGGGGCATACCGCTTGGCCTCCCTTTATAGGAAAATAGAATGTGAACCTCTTAATGATTTACATCTACATCATTTATATTGTTAATAATCATATTAAAAACTATATTCATCATAATTTCTCCTTAAATCTAGTCCCTTATCTCTAAATGTACCCAATAATGATAAAGAATCATGTGAATTTACAATAGTATACCCATTTTATCCTTAAATATGGGCACCCCAAATTTGTTCATATCATGTCCTCATGGATTAGTCCACTAAAAATAGGGAAAAGGTCCAAATAATTATTTCCTAAAAGTCCTTCACCTTAAAAGTTTGTTTGACAGGAATAAATTATTGTCTTGTTCTATGACTTGGTTTATGAAAAAACCCTAGGTTGCCTTAATCTAATCCATGACAAAGGGTTAATTTGGGATAAAAAATCAAGAAAAAGATTAAATTTCAAACTTATCCCTCAAAGGATATTTTTTATTAAAATAAATAAAAAGATCAAAGTTACAGACTGATCCCTTGAAGGATAGTTGTTATTAAAATCAAGAAAAAGATCAAAGTTACAAACTAGTCCCTTGAAGGATAGCTATTAAAATACATACATATAAACATATATACCACTCCCTTGAAGGATGGATATATGCCTATTTTTAGGAAAATTCTCACATTGATCAATTTCCTATTAAAAGTAGACCCTTTAAAAATATATAAAATCAAAATTATATCCCACAAAAGCTTCCTGCATTGATCAGATTTCATAAATTTGTAGACTTCTCACATTGATTAGTCTACATATATAAATGGATTAACTTAACATTAACCTAAAAATATCGTAAACACAAAAAAATGTGTATTCTTGAATAAATAAGTTTTTCCCCCATTCCCTGTAAACATAAAAATCCCCTTTTAAAGCCAAAGAATTGTAAATTCAGTTGATATTAAATTGTTAAGGATTCTCATTAACATTGGATAAAAGGGTGCATATGAAAAAGTGATAGGAGGGCTAGCTTTGGTTAGGGTCCAAGAAAATTATGAGTCATATATTCTTGATAAGTTAATACAAAAACCATTTCATCATAAATTACCATTATTCAAAAACATTTAAATTCATAAAAACCATAGCATAATATAAATCCATAATCAACCATGACATAAAACCCAATCCATGATGTCCCACATAATCCAATTAGTATAATAAAAAATGTAAACACCATCCCTTTAATATCAAATCCATATCCAAATACATCATAAATCCATAAGCTTGATCCATCGTAAATCCATTAAAACAAATACATATAAATTCATAATCAAGATAAAAATTTAAAGCTACATCGCATGATCTATAAACCATAATCCATGTAAACACCATATAAATAATATAAACCATGATGTATCACTTAAATAAACCCAGATGCCATCTAAACATAATTTAAGTAATCTAGATCCATAATCAAATAGCACAAGATCATGTAACAAATATGTGTCACATAAACTCATGGGTATATGTATAGAATCTCAAATACACATTGTAAGAATGTCATGATATAAGATATATACAAATCCAATCCATATAATAAGCCATAGATATGGCTACTCCATAAATAGGAGCTGGCTCAGGTGGATATTAACTCTACCTCCTACACTACCTCACCTCTATCTCTACCTCCATCTCCTCCTCCACCCTTCCCACCTCTCCCTCATGATACTCTCCCCATGCTAGTTGTAGTAATATGTGTATGTATTAGATTCCAACCCTATGTGGCTATATAAGTGACATATCTAAGATCCTCTAGTAGTTACTCTATAATAATCTACTCATAGTACCAAAGTTCTATCATGACATCCCAATACCATCCATACTAATAATACCCAGTGGCCCCATCTTCTTATCCTATGTTCCTTCCCCTATTATATATCCTAACACAACTCCTCTTGTAGCTCCTACCAGTACTTGAAGTCACTTGCATTGATCATGATATCCACCTCAAGCTTGATATGCTTCATCATAACTCTCTTATAATGAATCATAATGCCCCTGTAACTTAGTAAAGTTGGCCTATAAGTGATCTCACTCAATCTCAACTATAGATAATTATGTCTATAAAACATGGCACTCTACTTTTAGTCCATACCTCTTTGTTATCACTACCTATATATCCATCTCTCTCTCCCCATCTCTTCCTCTCTCATCTACATCTACCATCTCTACATCTCTTACCTGTCACCAATGCCACACCACTCTCTCTTGTCCTCCTCCCAATTGGTCTAGCCACCATAAAAACTATGTCATTATAGTCTTAACATCATCCACATCTTCCCCCTCTATCTCCTTTACCAAAATTTAAAGACCTATCACTTAAAATTCTACAAACTCCCCCTTAGAGTTGTCTCTCTTATATACATGTGGTGCCTCAGTTATATCTTGGAGTGGCCCAAACTATCACCATATGCACCCAAACTAAAATAACTCTACATGTTCTATGTGATAACCTCACATCCACCTAACCCACTTCCCTAATATTAGCTCCCTATACATCCCCAAACATGTTATAAAAATAACATATGGCCTCCACACCACCTCCTCCTCATCCATCTCCTCTAAAATCCATCAATATTAATTTAAATCTTGTACTCTCCCATCTCTATGTGGATGGGTGAATTCATCTCTCCATCATAAAAATCCCACACTAAATGCAAATCAGTGATCCATGGTAGCCTTGGTGGTTGAACTACTTGTATATGCTCATAGACCCAACACTATATTATAAAGGTCATATCTAGACCAAAGCATCATTGTGTCTTCTATCCCCATAACTCTTTATATATATATGTGTTAAAAGTGTAGGAGCCCATGCAAACATTGTATGATGTTCCCACATATCTGATAGTACCCCTATCAAAATCCATGTAAATATCCTACCACCTAAATCTAGAAACACATAAAAAGAGATAGACATTGTCATCATAGTAATCACTCATCTCTTGGCTTGGACTTGATCACATAACACCTCAAAAATAAACCATCCTGCTATGAAATCAATATCTACAACATCTTCTCCATATAAACATGTCAACATTGTTTCTCATCCTCTCTTATCCATTATAATAATGTCTACCCCCTACACTGATAGTCATAATATCTTATATATATTCTCTAATGTCAGGTTCATCTCCCTAGTAAGTAGCTAAAATGTCCCTATGGCTGGATCTCATCGCTCTACTAATGCCATAAGTAGAATCCAATCTCTATGAACTCAATGATAGTGGTCTTGTCTACCTAATCCTATATCCTTTATATTATTCCAATATATGTCTCCCATCACCTCTTGAAGAAGCTCCAGTAATGGTTGTACTCAATCCCACATGGTAAGCAATATGTGTGCCTACAATCCCATGAACCCCCTAGGTTTCTTTAATTTCCTATGCCACTAACTCCATATTATAATTTTTCTCTTCTACCCCCATCAACCCTAATTCTAAATAATTGACACTAACCCTTACATAATCAACATCAATTAACATCCAATCATCACCGATTGTGTTTGATCATCATCAATCTATAAATAATCAATGATCAATCATAGGAATTTGTATTGATCCACTATGGATCGGAATCAACTCCTACTAACTTTACCTACCTCTAAGAAGTGTGAAAATATCTAAAATATAAAAATAACTTACAAAAACCAAAAATTCAAAACACAAAAAAATTTACACCCTACCTCATCATGTGATTATTGTTGCCTTCATTGACCACTCTTGCTAGCCTCCATCTTATATATTGCGATAAAACATGTAGACAAATGTCAAAATTTTATCTATTACAAACACATTCTTGAATCACAAATGAGCTTCCACCATGTTTGAAATACTATATATATATCCCTCATAAATTAATCATGATTCTTTTATGATTATCATTGACTCTATGGCATTCAATGTCAATTTTTAGTTAATCAACATCGATTAGGGAAATCATGATCAATTCCATTCTCTTTAACACTATTTATTTTCCTTAACCCTACTATCTATTGTGACCCAAGACCACACAAGTTCCCTTACTATCACTATCCCATTATTTGACACCCTATACCCCTGGTTAGTGGACATAGACCCTCTATTGGCCTCACAACAATTTTAAAAGGTTTACATTTCCTTTAGGACATTTCCCTTGTGAACCCAAGAATGTGTTCTATCCTATGAATAACTATATCTAGGTCATTCCCATGACCCACGCACACTAGATACTTTGGTTGTCCTACCCTAGACTTTATTATCTTTATCACTTTTATTTGTGCATACTTTTTCATAGTTATAGCAATTTATTACCTATTTACCTTGGGGCATTACTACAAGTATTATCTTATTTTCTGATGGTGCATACTTAGTGCTATTCTCACTAGTTGGTTGCTCATCCCATTTTTTACCCTATACCTATAGTATCCATTACTATTTACTTCAAACCCATCACCACTTTGTTATCCTACACTAGCTCTTGGTTTGAGGGGGGATACCTCCTCACATAAACTTGGGACATTGGGCCCATCCTAGTTTTTTTCTCATGGTAGGTTACCAAAAATTTCTCAATAAAAAGGGGCAAATGTAGACACTATAAATTTACACCATTATATTAGTATGAATATATGTGTATTACAACTTCCCCATCTTTTTTTATGTTAATCAATTTAGTTTTACTAATTACCATCTTACTTCACATAATTAATCTTACTAATTACTTTTTACCTAGGTAACTATTTTTAACTACTTAACCCTCCTTAAATCTAGTCAAATCTCCCCAAATATAATAAAATTAAGTTGTTTTTAACCTCTTAACAACCTCTCACTAGCCAAACTTTATTTTAAACAACCTAGGACAAAGTTAACCTCATGGATTGGATTTGTGTAAATGAAATTGGCAAACTTAGACTAGATCAACATCGATCCCCATGAACATCATCAATCTAATTGGGATCATCATTGATTCAAACTCAGACCATCCTTGAGAAGAGGAACCCTCAAATTCATACACTAGAATGCTAAAGAAATTATCCTAGAATACATATAGAATAACTACATACCTATCTTAGTCCATCCTCACACATTTAAAGATTAAGAATAACCCCATTAATGTGATAATTCTCTGCAATATTGGAAGCATTTCAAAGGTAAGTATATTTCTCATTTGAATATGTTCTAATTCCAATATTATTTTATTATGTTCTATTTATTACCCTTAGTCTAGTATGAATATAATTAACTATTCTTAGAGCCATTTCAAATCCCTTAAATCCCACCTTTAGGCCCCATCTTGAGCTTTCTTTCCCCGCTGTTAGGATTAATGATGATTCCTCACATGAATCATCCTTGATTGATATAATCATTATCAATTCTAAAATAATTAACATTGATCCCTATGTTCTTATTTTTTATCTATAATTAAAAGTTAATTTAATAGTGTAAATTAATTTCAATTAGTTATTTATGGTCTTAAAATCATGCATCTCTATTTTTAAATAGCATTACCAAGAGTTATACGTGACGTGGTTTCCATCTATGATATTTCCATAGTCCCTCACTTGCTCTTCATAGATCAGAGTGATGTTTATTTTGAGTTAGTAATTTGTGCAATTGTGTTTTTCCTTACTTTAGAATTAGTTTCTAAACAATTATAATTAATACAATCACAAGAAGATTCATCTATACTTTATTGGAATGAACACTTTGTTAACATATATGCAATATATTAATCTATTTCATTTTAGTATCACATATATATTATCATATGCTTTGTTGTACTTTCTATTATTACATTTTTTTATTAATTACTTCATATAGTGGAATGGTATCCTCCTAAAGAAGTATACCACTTCTCAGAACTAGTTTAGCGTCAGGCAATCCACTGATATATCCTATTAATCAATATTTTTTGAGTTGTCTCTTGTATACAGGTAATCCTTCCTAGCCAAAAAGGATTTCCCACTTTATTAGATTAATTATGTGTAACCTCCATCATAGGTATCCCTTTAAGACCCTATATCATAACTTTCATTTTTATTAAGTTTATTTATTAAGAAAAATGAACAAAAATATACTAAAATAATCACATTAGATGTTGAGGAGTTAGTTCTTGATCCACCTACCGCTGGTCCACTTTCAACATTATAAGGTTTAGGTATATTGATCTAAGACACATTAGACATCAATAATTCTATTCTATAGGTACATGACATTTCACAATCTATTTCAACCTCTTCTTTTATTGTGCCATCATTACAAAGAGTAATTGGCCAACTTAATATGCATAAGGAGCATAGTTCCTTGGTTAGAGTTCCATCAGGCACTTGGTGGACCCATTCACTATTATAGGGTGATCCACTTGTCATTGCACCCACTTTTGACAAGTTTAGCTTAGTGGCATTACAGTTAGTTCTTGTGCATGATCTTACCAAACCTATGCAACACTTTTGTTTTGGACCCTACTCAAAGATCTTTACATTGTTACCTCCTTCATCTTCCACTATGGAATGGATATACTTATATTACACCATTTATATTCTTCCTTTATCAAAGGGAAGAAACTTTTTTTGATGCATATGGATCTTCTTTAGTCTTCAGAAAGAGGATCTCATCAATGATATTTGTCATTCTATGAGCTCTACTATAGGTAGCTTCAACAGCTTCTATGGATACTTCTTAGTTATTTTCTCTTTGTGCTTTATTTCTCTAACTTATGGACACATTTTTAGTTGTGCCCAGCATCCTTAGAGCATGCACTTTATCTCACTTTGCCTCTTTTAAAGAGGAGTTTTGACCTATGGGTTTTCTCATTTTATCTACTTTATGGGAGTTATATTGTGTTTAGGTACCTCATTATGCCTCATTGTCAAGACACAATTATCTTACTCACCTAAACTACACTTTAGGGGGGTGTTTGTGTAGGATTTTTCCTATTTTTTGGTTTTACCTACATTGATGTTAGTTATCTTACTTAGGGTTTTTAAGGTCATTAGGGGAAATACAATTTATGTGTTTTATAATTGTGAGTTGAGTTGTTACCTTTATGATGACCTAATATCTCACTATATAATGTAACTCCTTTGTAATTTTTGGATAATATACTAATAATTAGTTAATTAAGCTCACTTTTTCTTTGCATTTTACTCTCACCTACTCTTAGGGTTTTGGTGCAATCTATGATGTTTAGGGATCTTGGAGTGATGTGACATATATGAGTGTTCCAACACATGTTCCTAATTTTTAGTGTTTAAAAAATATATTTACTTTTGGATTTAATATGTTTTTTGATACATCTATTATTGTCATATGCCATTTTGTTATAAATAGTACATCCTTAAATAAAGACATAATTAAATAATTTCATTATTTAGATACAAACTAATATTTATGCACATAAATATGTTCAATAAATGATCCCCATATTAATAATTAGATATTAAATAATTGGTACATGCTCAAATTATAGGGAGTTTCCCATATTTATAAAAAAATTGAGCATGGCTCTATGTAGATATCAAATTGATGTTGGTCCCTATGAGTTTCATGAGTAGATGATCCATCATGCTAAGTGAAAGGTTGTATAATGTCTTGATCAATAAAAAGTGAAGATATGGGTACTAGGATGTCAAGGGTAAACTCCAAAACATAATTAATTATGTGAATCAAGTTTTTAAATATGAATGAATCTTCACATGGTTCATTAACCACCATAAATGTATATTGGTAAATAAAACACATAAAATTACATTTTATCCCAATATTTTAGCAACTAATCTCTATGTAAAAAGGTCATGGAGTTTTTAAGATATAAATAAATAGGGAATACATGCACTTTCCTTTGTGTAGATGAGATTTGAGCTCTATATGGATTTAATAATTCAAACTCCAAAATCAAAAATTAACCTTTAAATAAGATGATAAAGCCATTAGAATATAAATTTAATTATATGGATACAACATTCAATCCTACATTTAAATCCTAAATCCTAAGTGTTTCACATCATGATTAAATAAAATATAAAAGACAAGAGGATTGGGATGAATTTATCTTAGACTCATATTAACATGGATGCTTAATCAAAGATGATAGATGATGGATGCTTGATTCAAGGATTGGTTTGGTGGATTTTTTATGAATCTTAGAGATTGTATTCCATGGAGGTAGGAGATTGATTATATATATTTTGGAGGGAAGATCAAGGGTTGATATTTAATCTTGGATGAGGAGATCCAATGGCTATGGATTATTCAAATAATATTAAATTCCTTAAAAACCTCTAGAATTAGAGGTTTCTAGAGAAGAGGTTTAGGTTAGAGATATTTCTATATTTAGAGAGTTCTATAATTTTCTTTAGGGGTTAATGATGGTTACAAGAAGGTTATATGGGGATTATAGAGGGATTAGGTGACTAGCAGTGTAGGTGAGGGTAGCGTGTAGGTTAGTAGGTGGGTAGGTGAGATTACAAGAATTTAAAATTCCCATATAATGGATAACTAGGATTATATTAGGATAATAGGGATTAAGATAGAATTAATTGAGAAATGGGATGAATAAGGTTAGTGAATATAGGATAATATAAGGGGATATTAGATAAATGGTAAGGAAGGGGGATATATCAGTAGAATAAAATAGGTTATGTAGAATTAGTGTCAACTAATAGGAATGTTAGTCAACAGGAATGAGATGAGTGATTTTAGTTTCATACATTTTTCCCCTCTTTGAAATGGAATTGTGAGTGGATTAATTGTGATGAGTAATGGTCTTTGAAATAAGAACCATTTCATGGATGAATGTTAATACATGATGTTAGGGGATACGATACCCCCTTGAGGGGACATGTGATGAAGAATGAGATAAATGGCCATTTGAAAGAATAAAAGAGGGGTGGGATGTGATGGATAGATGAGGGGATAGGATTTTATATGTGTGATAGATGAGGAATAAGATGAATTTGACTTAAGCAATGAGTTATAGATTGATGATGCCCCTAGCAAGGACACATGCATAGGGAGGATATATGATGGGGTTTCATAGTTGTGGACACATCCTAAGGGGGAATAAACCATAATATGATGATGATAAGATTAAAATTGCATAAAATTTAGATGTATCCCAAATAAGGATGCATGCAAAGGAGAGCTATAGGCTAGGATAAGACTAATATGATTAAGATTAATGATGGGTGTAGCTCAAAGCTAAAGTTTGATTAATGATGAAGAGGATAAGAGAGAATAAATTATGTGATGGAGGGACCAAAATATTGGTATATGATCAAAGAGTTATAGTGGTCGAGCTATCATTTGGCACTAAAAAGTGGCCAAGTGTTTCCTACATAGTCTAGAAAGACCTTAGGCTAATTTAGTTCTGACTTAAGGATAAATGATTATTAGTGACTATAGGATGATGTTAGTGATAAAGGATATGATTTACATGATGAGATGAGGATAAAATATGAGATGTTAGTCAAAGGGATCATGAGGATTAGATTAGTGATAGGAATAAGGATGATTAGATGAATGATGAAGATGTAAGGAATCAAGCCATCACAAATGTCATAAGTTTCATCATATTTTAAGTAATCCATTAAAAATGGCACTTGGTAATATTTCCCATGATATAGACATGACCAAGAGGACATTGTGCCAAAGTGCATGGGAAAAAATAACTCTTCATCCTTGAAAGCACTTTTGGTATCTTCCTAGCATCCTTGTTCATTGATACATGATGTAAATAAAACATAAGAAAATATATATATATATATATATATATACATGATGCAAATACAATTAAACAAGACAAACAAAACAAATAAGTAACACACAAAAGTATGTACATGTAATACCTCAATGTCCTATCTAATGATGGGATGAGTGATTGGGTGATGTGTTGGATTGTATGATCATGATGTGATTATAGACTGAGGATAGACTTGGATAGACTAATGATGATGATTAAGGATTAATACTTGGATAAGTATGATCATGATTAGGATTAAGACTTGGAGAAGAACTTGGATGAGGATATGGGTGAGATCTTGCCCCTAGTTGAGGATAGAAGGATGAAGGATGGGATAAGGTATTTTAATATTGACTTGGTAATGAAATTGAATCTAAAAGTGGCCAAAGAAGGTGATGTATAAAAGTGATGACCAAGGATACCAATAGACAAGGCATTGCAAGAATCCAATCTAGTAAAGAAACTAAGAGACTATGGGATCAAATACCATTCACACTAGCTAAGAGTAATTGGATGGGTGTTAGGTATGAAGAGGCAATGATAAGGATAGTGATGGGATTAATAACCTTCCATACTAGAAAAGAGTGATTTTATGGGTACTAGATATGAAAAGGCCTTGATAGGGAATTGATGGGTGTTAGATTATATTCTTAACAAAGTGATGTGTACCAATAATACCTGGGCCAAGGATGATAAAGAGACGGAGAGATAGGTGACCACTTTGATTTGGTGCTAAGACTAAACATTGTATCCAAATATGGGGGATAAGAAAATGTAAATGACATGGAGATGGATGTGACTAGGGTATTAGGTAGAATACAAGACATAGTGGACTATTTTTTTGGCTTTTTTAAATTTTGTGATTTTTAGGGTTTTTAACATATTTTAATTTTTAGTGCTTTTTAGATTAGGTATGTACATTATACAAATGGGGTTACTATAAAAATGAATACCAAACATAATAATTATGATAAGGATGAATTGAATAATGGATGGTATGACAAAAGGATGAGGGTGGTGAAAAAAAGAGGATGAGAACTAAGAAGAATAGACTAGGGATGGCCAAAGACCATATCATGAAGGAACTAGATGTTGATTGACCCAAGTGTCCATTGAAGGATATGCCAAGATGATCTAATAATTTGTCTTAATACACCTTTCATTTCCTTTTTAAGGTCAATATGGGAAGGAATGAGAGATAGGGTGGATGACATGATGGAAAATGATGGGTAAGAACAATGGACCAAGGGGTAAAATGGATAAAGATGGGTGATGGAGACAAGGTTGACAAGAGATGGATGGAATGGATGGATTATGCCCCCAAGTTTTAAGTTTAAATGTGGATAAAAAATTATTTTACCATGATTTTATAAATTAGTTTTCATCATGGTACTTGACCAAGGCACTAGAATATTGGTTTTCACCATTGGATGAATAGTTTTTTTTACTTTTTTTGGGCATCTCAATTTATTATACATGGGTACAAGATGTAAGGATAATAACATTTGATGGATCATTTAGCCAATGCATATTCTATATAAATATGGTTATAGGATCATGTTATCATTATTGGATGCTTTGAGGTAGATGTGATCTTATATGATTCTTGATGACAATCCCTCTAAATATCTAGACTAGGTATTGTCATTGCCCCAAGGAGAGAAGATGTTGGCCAGGAGGGTGATGGGAGATATGGATGTGATTAGATACTAATTTGAATGGGGATGTAGTGGATTTAAATGGATGATAGGACTTTATTGGATTATAGGTTCATGATAGGATAGTGTGATGGGTAATGGAGGATTAAGACTAGCAGTCGCATACACCATTGGAGGTATTGGACATTATTTATTTAATTGTTGCCAAGTGATGAAATACTATAAGAGATCTGAAAAACTTTGACTTTGTGGCTAATCTTTGATCATATTATTTGATAAATGATTAGCCATATAATTTTGAGCATTTAAATGTATTTGATTTTGACTTCCCCCTAGTGCCTAATTTTGTGCTTCACCAAAGGAGATTGATTCTTGACTTGGAATATTATGATTATTTTTATGGTCCCATACTACTTGATATTGGGATTCCCTAGGGAGAGATGTTTTTGGATTAGGTTGATTATTTAATTCTTCCTAATTTTTATTTGTGGGATCAAATATGGTTTGATCATGATTTATGACTTTTGGCATTTAGTCTTGGACCTCTAAGTTTGTGGCACTCCTTATGTTGCTCAAGGAAGGGTCCAATTATGCATGCTCTTATTTTTCCTTATAGAGGGAGGTGATTAAATGATCATTAATGGGAATAAAGAGGTCTATGAAGGATGAAGGTGATATATATTATGTGATAAGGTCAATGAGTGGTGATGGGGTAGCATAGTCATCATAAAGGTTCCTAAGAGACCTAGTTTGGACATCAAATAAAATATCCTCAAGATCAACAAAAGGATCACTAAGAATATCTATAAGACATGCATCTGAGGTATAATCATATTCACTCTGACTATCTTTGAGAGATAAATATTACAAAAACTCATTTATGATGTCATCATCTTGAATAGGATTAAAATATATGTCTAGTAATGGATCAAAGGTATTTAGATTATAGTTATCCTCTACAATATAGGCATTATTATCATCAATCAGGGATGTTGTTTATGACTAGTAACTTTATTTGGATATAGGAGTTGAACATGATCCTATGGAAGATAAGGTTTTTGATGCTAACTCTGATGTAATGCTACTAGTAGATACATTGTCTGTGATTGACCTCTCAACATGGGGTATTTGATTTGATGGGTGAGATGAAGATGATGGAGGAATGATGGAATTAAGGATAGGGTCATGGAAGGGTTTGTGAGAGATGGGAGGACTAGGATCATGGGAGATAGACTTGGCTTTACTAGAGGACTTGTCTAAGATGGAGGGATCATGGAGGATGGGTGTGGTATCATGACCTTAGCTTGAAAGGGGAAGGGATTGAGTGGGAATGGAATATTGGAAAGCCTCTTTTTGTTCACCTATGGATTTAGACTCAACTAGATCATCTTCAATAATTATGTCACCATAATTTATGAGGTATTAGACATAGTTTTGGAAATTTCAATATCGATTAATAGTATGCCCCTAGGTTCGATGATATGCACAATATTGGTATCTTTATACCAAGATGGCTTTGTCTTAGTGGGATCAAGATGTCAGATAGGTGGATAGACCATCATGTTAATGGTGATAAGTTATTTTAAAATGGATTCCAATGATATGGGAAGGGGAGTATAAGGACCCACTTCATATTGTGACTTATATATGGAAGCATTAGACTTATGATCATATGGTTGTGGATATGACTGGGTGGATGTATTTGAGGTGGCCAAGATTGGATTCCTTTTTCTATTTTGGGAATGGATATATGGTGGTTTATGGCTAGAGGATGGAGCATTGGTATGGGATTCACATGATGGGGATTGAATAAGAGGTGCAATGAGTTGAAGGGGATCAACACCTTTGTCAAGTGGTACACCCATCATAATGAGTCTCAAAATAATCTCATCCTTTTTTTCATGAATGTATTGTTCAATGAAAGTGGGTTCAAATTCCATGGCAATGGTTGATAGATGATGGATGATGTAGGTAGAATAAGGATTAGATAAGGTTCTTGAATAAAATAGATCAAAATTACCAAACTAGTATGATAGGTAATGATGGAGATGATATACACTAATGGATTAAGGACTGTGATCAAATGTCAGACTAATAGTGAAATAGGTGCTAACAAATTATCAATAATTCCTAGTTATCTAGTTAGTCAAAGTATTGGTAATGTGATGGGTGCCTAATATTCAAAACTAGCAAGAGGATGATATGATGGATGTTAGTAATGAATAAGGCAAGATGATTGGACTAGATTAGATTGATGGGTTTGCTAGATTGAGACTGATAAGGTGACAAGATGCTAAAAATATATTGACTAGGTATGAGTATCTAACCAAAGGATAAATGATAGTGGAGTAAGATGATTGGATGATGTGGATGATAGGACTAGCTCAAAACCTTACACAATTTTGATCTAGATGGGATGGGGTAGGATTAGGTGATGAAGGTGATTAAAGATAATGGAATAAGGATAAGTATGATGATAGGTGATTATGAAATGATAAAGGGGTAATGAAAGGTGGATGGTTTAGACACGTATGTGACCTATAATCCAACTAGGATAAGATGAGGTGATGACTAGATGGGTGATGAAGGTAAGGTCAAGACAAGAGATAAGGTATGGATTTAAGATAAGATGTGGATGATGAGTTATGATTAGGATGTGATTAGGTGATGACTAATGATGTATGGATCTAGAGATAAGATTTGATTAAAAGGATGTACAAGAGAGTGAATTATGTACTTAAAGGTAAAACAAGGATATACAAGGTGATGAGATAATGAGACAAGATGGTATGGGGATGATTAGGACTATGGATTTAGTGGACTTAGGATAAGATGTGGATGGTGAGACAAGATGGTATTAGGATAGGTGATGGGTTATGATCAAATATGTAAAGGGGGTGATGTCAATAAAATGATATGGGAATGATTAAGACTATGGTGTGATTGATGGATAAGGCAAGGTCAAAGTGAGGTGTGATTGATTATGTATGAGGTGTTCTTATGAAAATGTGTGACTAATATAAGAGAGGAGATGGGATAATGAAAAATATATACAAGTAAAGGGTGAAAAATATATACAAGATGATGATTAGGCAAGGATATACAAGATGATGGGCTATGACTAAGACATGATGAATATAAGATAGTATGGGATATGTAAAATGATGTACAAAATATGATATATATATACACACACAAGGGGATGATGATGAGGATGTACAAGATGAAAGGATATATGTAAGAGAATAAAGATGTACAAGATGTTGGTGATAGGGATATGGGTAGATAGGGTAAAGTATAAAAGGATGATATGTATAAAGTGATAGTGAGATAAGTATGGAAAAGATGATGATTAATATGGGTGAGTTATGGATGAATGATAGGTGGGAATATAATGGGATAGGACTATTAGGATGTATAAGAAAACAAATTTATGTACAAGAGGGTAAAACTAGGATATACAAGATGACGATTGGGATTGGGTGGATATGATTAAGGATAGGTGTGTATGGTTAGACTAAGATGAGATGATATATGGGATATAGATAATAGATGCAAGGTGATGATGATAAGGATGATGGTTATTATAATATGCAAGTGGATGGGGTGATAATTAATGATAGGTAGAGAGGGTTAGATTATGAGGGGATAGAGACAAGATGGGGATGACAATAATATACAAAGATAAGGATGTATAAGGTAATATGGGGGTATGACATATGATGTGGGGATATGTTTAGTGGTTAATGATGGGATGAAGACAAAATGGAGGATGAGGTAGTATAATGATAGTATGTATAATGATAGGATGATGAGGATGATGAATAGGATATATATAAAAGGATGATGGGATAAGATGATTTGACAAGGATATATACGATGGTACGTGCAAAGGACCTAGATAGGTATGGATAAGCAAAAGATGACTCTACTCACAAATAATATAGGTTTATCACAACACATACCCAAATAAGAAAGCCATAAACTATGATTAATAAATTTATGGGTGTGTAACCTGATGCTTTTACCATCCAATGGCTTCATAGGTGAGATACCCCATTATAGAATCGATTGATCCCTCTCAACCTTGATTATACATGATGGATACTTTAGATTTGATATTGACTCCTATAATAGTAATCCTATTATGGCTAAGGGCTCTTATGCTAGGTATAAATAGGCTATCGAGGTGCATCCACTATATACATGATGGTATGAAGGGGCCCAAGTTTGTGTTATTTGATTTCCCTAGGTTTTGGAACTTGACCATCCCTCACTCCAAAAAACCCTTTATAGATATTCTACTTAGGCCATAGCGATAATTATCCTAATATTTAAACTCTGCCAGAACATGGAGTTTGGGTGATGAATGGTGATGAAATTCATGTTACCAACACCCTAGAAAAAAAAAGGGAAGGGGTTTATAGGTAGTTTATGATCTCCTAGGAATTACCACAAGGACACAAGGGAGAGAGCATACACCAACTATAGCCCTGGGAAATAAATAATTAAGCAAAAAATATTAATTCACCAATTAAGATTTAGATGTGTAATTATATACAAGAAATAAAGACACAAATGTACAACCAAAATTATATATATAACTAGATGATTAATATGATATATAAAATACAAAAAATGATTCAAAATTATATCAAAAAGTGCCAAATGAATCTTTGATAGGTGGTTTATAAGCACACAAGCTATTATTTTTATTGGCACTCAAAATAAATAGGTATTACAATGAAAGGATTGGTAATTTTAATAGTTTTTTCAAAACCATGACTCTATGTAAACCCACAAATACACAAGGCAATCCCACAACTAGAGACTCTAATACCATGACTAGGGGGTCAAAATCACTACTTGCGAGTAGTGATATTACAACTAGGAAATGACCTACAAAACTATAACTAGATAGAAAATACCATGACTATGACTAATAATATCACTAATGACTATAAAATTGATAATTATGGTTTTTTCATAAACAACAAAACTGTGATTAGGAACTACAAAGTCATGATTGTCATAGAATTGATAGTGGTGATATTGCTAGAAATGACAAAATTTCTAGATTTAGATTTTAACATAGACAGATGATAGAATGAGTTAGATGCAAAAATCATTATATGTAAATGGTTAAAAATAGGGTAAAAACTAATGTCGTGTTACAAAAAATTAGTTAAATCCTACCTATGCATAGATATATTATTCTACCTGTATTTGATTAAGATTTAAAAGACTAAGCAATAGATAATATTGAAAATGCCAATCATTACAAAATCATAACTACAACTACAACATCTCTACTACACAGATAAATCCCATGATTCTAAATGTGTCGATAGTTGTGGTATTGTCAAGGATAAAGAAAAGGGAAAAAAACTGTGTTTTGTCTTTGTTTCCTCCTACCTTGGTCTTCTTGGTAGATCCTAAAAAACACATAGATAAACTATATAGAGATAAAACCTTGTTATAATAATGTGGTTATCTAAAAGAGAAATTATTTGGATGATAATACAACTAAAAAGGGGTTATATATCTGCATGTATAGTAATGAGCCCCCTACAAAAACATACATTGTTAAGATAAACCTACAGATCAAAAAACAAGAGAGGACTGTTTATATTTTTATCAAAAATTGCAAAGTCACTTGTAGTTACAATATCATGACTCTTAGTGCAATTTTGTGATTCTCAAAGTCACGGTATTTCACAACCTACCAGGAAAACTATTAGCAGTTTAAGCACAAAGTCGTGACTCAAATTGATAATATTATGACTAGCCCAACAATATTGTGATTATCAAGTAGTAGGATTATCAAAAGACAAAAACCTACATGATGAAGTAGATTTTTATCATTTAAGTGGAAGGTTAAAGCATTATCACAAGTCTTGAGGGAAATACCATGACTACGTAGTGCAACCTCGCTAATATCAGGGCAATGTCATGATTGTAACTTGTACCCATAAAATTTGAAATTTTTCAAGATTTTTTTAATCTAATTAGACCTCTAGGTTAGTAAAAACACATCTAGGATGCCAAATTATTAGTTTTTTATGTATGCCCCATTGCGGTCTCCAAAATGTAGATAAAATTTGAGCTCTATATGGATTTACCAATGCAAACTCAAAAATCAACCACTAGGTAAGATGATAAAGCCATTAAAATCTAAATGCCATTAGATTATTGTAACATTCAATCCTACATTTAAATCCTAAATCCTAAGTGATTCACATCATTATTAAATAAAATATAAAATACAAGAGGATTGGGATTAATTCACCTTAGACTTAGATTGACATGGATGCTTGATCAAAGATGGTGAATGGTGGATGCTTGATTGAAGGATTGGTTTGGCATGGATTTTTTATGAATCTTGAAGATTGTCTTCTATGGAGGGAGGAGGTTACTTATATAGGTTTTAGAGGGACTATCAAGGGTTGATTTTCAATCTTGGATGAGGAGATCTAATGGCTATGGATTATTCAAGGAATATTAAATTCCTTAAAAACCTCTAAAATTAGAGGTTTCTAAAGAAGAGGCATAGGTTAGAGAGAGTTATAGATTTAGAGATTTTTATAATTCTATGTAGGGGTTGATGATGGTTAGAGTAAGGTTAGATGGGGATTAGATAGGGATTAAGTGACTAGGGGTGTAGGGAAGCTAGGTTGTAGGTTAGTAGGTGGGTAGGTGAGATTATGGGAATTTAAAATTCCCATACAATGGATAACTAGGATTATATTAGGATAATAGGGATTAAGATAGAGTTAATGGAGGAATGGGATGAATAAGGTTACTGAATATAGGATAATAGAGGGTATATTAGATAAATGGATAGGAGGGGGATATATTAGTAGAATAAAATAGGTTAAGTGGAATTAGTGTCAACTAATAGGACTATTAGTTGACAGTAATGAGGTGAGAGATTTTAGGTGCATATACTATATAGACAAGTAGATGATGAATATTGTTGCCACTATTGATCTTGTAAAAATAACATTGTGAATCTTTTTAGTACATACATGTAACATTTAAGGGATGAAATAATTATAATAGAAATGGTCAAGGATCCCATTGGCCAAGGAATTAGCTTTGGTGTTTTTATTTTTGCACATAAAATTTTTGATCTTGCTCAAATAATAGAGATAGCTTAAACATTTAATAATTCTATACCACTAAGAATTGAGAGATGGCCAAAATAGAGCAACATTAAAACTAATTAAGAAAGGAGGCATGTATTTCAAGGTAATATGATAAGATGCCAATGACATCATGGTTATCAATCATTATTTTATCTCATGATGTAAGAATAAGCTCGTCGTGATTATTTTTGTATCCTTATAAGAGTGACATATTGTACATGTTAATGTCAAAAGACCCAAGTTAATATGATTTATACATACTTATCCACCTTTATAATATTATCCACATTTATGATCTTATTCATGTTTATACACTGAGCATAACTAATTGATGCATTCGGCATGGCCCACCATGTTGGATGTTGACCCTAAACTAGTCACCCTCAACTCCTTTATTAGTTCCCTTAAACTATTATTTACCATAACCATTATTTTTTGACTTAAGTCCATCCATTCTTTCCCTTAACCATTATATTTACTAGGCCCCACAATGCATTCACTTCTAATAATTTGGATATATGCATAGTATATTATAATTTTCAAATCTCATACCACTTCATGAGTGCTATGTCACCTCCCCTATTATCATTTCATGGCTTAAAAATGTTAATTCACTTAACTTAGCTTACAACTATTTTTTCCTCCTACTACGAACCAAGCACATTGTTGCCTTCTTTGTCTAAACAAAAAACCAAGTAAGTTTGTTAAAGCCTACTACAAACCATTTACACTCTAATAGAATTTCCATGGAGTGGTTTTATCATTTAAATTTTAGGGATTTTTGAATCTCAAACCCTTTTATAAAAAATATCTTGTACCAATAGGAAACTCAAATGAATTTTATGTATATCATTGTCAACATTGTTGAATCTCAAACCTTGTTCATTCTAGTTGCCAATGTTGGATTAAGTAAACTATAATTAATAGAATTTCTAGGGATTCTACCATTATTAGTTGAATATTCTATAGTGATTTCACCATTATTATTTAGGCCTATATTTTTGGATATATTAAAAATATTTTGGAGGATGAGAAAATGGAAATTGCAATAAGTACCAAACTTGTTATGGAGACCAAACCTTGCAAGTAATGATACCAAAATTTAGAGACTATAATAATTATTAAAACTAGTCATTTGATGTTTCAAATGTCAAATTGTTTCCCTCAATAAAGTTAGGTGTCCACAATGATATCCCTAGCTAATGATACTTGTAGAAAGTGGAGACATACGTTAACTTAGTTCATGATAATACACTTTTTAAAGGTTATTAGGATTGATTATCATTTTTTTAAATATTGCATTGTTGATCTTCCATCCGTCCCTCTTAATTGAAATTATTGTGCACGTTAAGATACTTATTATACTAGTTCATAGTGACATACACATTATTTCATTAACTATATAAGTAGACTTTCAAGGTGGTAGTGGTATGATTGTTATAATTTTTATTGTTGTATGGATATATGAATTGCAATCATAGTCTTTATTATTTTAGTTAGAATGTAGTTATTCTTAATGTTTCTATAGTATGCATGCATATTACTTTACCTTAGATTTTGTACATAAAAGAATCTTACAGATAACCTTTAGGAATTATATTGAATAATTGTGTTCATCATTTTAATATTGTGTTTAATTTTTACTTGCCTATATATAATGATATCTTAAATTTGATTAATTCACTCTATGCAAGAATTGAGATATACATTATTATAACATTGTTGGGTTTGATGTAGAATATAAGGGCTCTAATTCTATTTATTGATGAATTTTTGGGATATGACCACTCTTAACTCTACGTTATTCTCTGAAGCTTTGATTTATATAAATTGATAAGTGATGAAGATACCATTATACTATTGTACTTTTGGGAATCTAAACAATATTAGTATGACTTTGTTTTATTATATTGATATGTTTAACCCTTGATGGCATAATGACCCTTATACATCTACATATAAAATATGATTGATGGGGTTCCATTGTACCTTATCCTAGTTGTGCTCAATGTTGATCTAATAGCATGGGTTGAACATGCCTTATTCCCTATAGGAAAATACATTAAATTATTTCCCATACGTTGCATACTTAAGTGGTTTAGTTGATTATGTGATATTGAGTTGGTAGCATGTTTGTTTTATATTTTATAATCCATTTGAAATAATATTTTTTATCGATAATCCTACCATGAATGGCCTTAAGTATTGGGGATACCCTTTACATAAAAAATTTAGAATGAGAGACTATGTTAGTGTTATATTTAAGGACTCAAATTAGTTTGGATTTGATGTAGTATATTTGGGTTGTGTTATGTAGATTGTATTGTTGAGTGCTTGAAGGAAGATATAATGTTATAGAATTTTTTATATTATAATGAATTTTTTAATTTTAACATCATTGTACTCAGATTTTGTTAGGTTGTGGAGCTAAAAGCTTCACCAGGATGCAAACAGGAGAAGTTACAAAGGATGCAGAGTTGCAGAGAGTTGTTGAATGCATTGCATGGAAACTAGCATCGGTCTGATCAACCGACCTTGGTCAGATGGTAGTGAGGAAGCAACCGGCATCGATCACCAGTCGGCTGACATCGGTCATGGAGGAGCCGACGTCGGTAGCCTGTGCGAGAACATGCAGTTTGCATGTTGATCCCGAAGAGTGTATTTTTGGACTGTTTGTTTGCATGTCAAAGGCTAGTCTTAGTCTTGAGTTACGTGTCTAATTATTGTAATTAGGTTAGTCTAATTATTGTAAGCATGAGATCTATATATGGACTCATGGGTTGTATTGTAAACTTGTAGCTAGAGAGTAAGAGAACAACAAGCTCCTTCTGAGAGAAGAGAGCAATGGTGTGTTCCTCCTAGTGCCACAGTACCAAGGTGGGTACTAGTTTGGAAAATCAAAGGGTTCTTCATATTTGTATGATCTTAGTTAGCAGGATAGCATGGCTTCTTTTGGAGATCTACAATGGTGAGTAAGGTCTAGTGATTTGCAGGTAGCAGCAAAGAGCAGGAGATCTACTTGGAGTACGGTTGTGTACTTGACAGACTGGCAGCGTGTTACTGACTAGTGAGAGAGGTGAACATCAATTCTGTATTGGAGTTGATTGTTGTGACCAAGAGAGAGAGGGAAGAAGGTCTTGAGGTGTGGCAAACCTTTGAGGTGGAAGAAGAAGTGGCATCTTCTTTATTGTATATTCTTTTGAGTGATTATTAATACAATTGTGTATTGTCTCTCAATTTCTGTGTTGTTTCATATTTCTAGTTACTTATTGATTCTAGTTAAATTCTGTGTTTAGTTGCTAATACAATAAGTAATCATATGTGCTCTAATTGGTGGAGCAAGATCCTGACTAAGTAGGCATCGGAGCATGTTTATTGTTCTAGGTTCCTGACAAGTGGTATCAGAGCTTCAGGTTGGGTTGACTAACAGGTGGTTTCAGATCTGGTAGTGTTTGTTGATTACAGGTCACTCACAGGGGTTTCAGATTGAGTGGGAGTATAGCAATGGTAGAAGAAATTAAGCTACGAATGGAGAAACTGAATAGCATGAATGGTCTGATTGATGGAAAGAAAGAGCAGGGAAAAAGAGATTGTTGGTCGGTAGAAGATCAGCGTGTAGAAGCATATGTCGCAGGTGATGTTGCACAGGATGTTCTGGATAAAGTAGAATCTTTGTTTATAGATTCTTTTGCCTCTTTCCATGCAGCCCAAAATAGAGCATCTTTTCATGGGTATGTCTTTGGAGACTTTGGAGAGATTTATTTAGGGGTTGGAGAGCCTTGTCAGATGATTGACGAAGGGGAAGTGAAGCTGAAATTGCAAATGGATGACACACAGTGGTTGAAGGAAGTCATGCAGGTACTAGTCTTGGAGATGAGTCTAATTTCTTTAGGAAATTTTGGTGATGAGAGATGCAATGTAACTCTCACAGTGGATACACTTGAATTAGATGTTGGTAAGAAAGCAGGTATCCTTTATCTATCTACTTATATTACTGATTCACCTTCTATTGCAAAGATGTGGCTTCATGGGCTTGGTCACATATGTAGGAGGGGAATGTAGGTTCTTAAGCAGAAGACAGATGTTTTTGACAAGCTAAAGAACTGGAAAGCCTTGGTGTTCATGGAGGAGATGACAGATAGAGATCAGGTGAGAGAACTAAATTATTCTGAGCAGGGATGTGTTGATTTGAATAGGGTTTTGATCCATGGAGAGCTCACGGGTAAAAAGTTATCACTCACAGACGAACACAAGTACCGGCATCGGTCAGATAGTAACTGACATCCAAAATAGGAAGACCGACATCAGTCATGAATGAACCGACATCGATAGAAAGGACATCAACGTTGGCCAGGGAGACGATGTCGACAGTCAGGTTCAGTGCAGGGAACTGACATCAGTCAGGAGCAGACTAGGAGATGGCCGAGATCAGTCACTAGTACAGATGGTGGGCAGACAGCAAGCTGTCAACAAGTCTCAAACACTCATGTCGAGGTCAGAAAGGGTAAGTGAACCTCATATTCATTGTTCACCTTCTTTATATTGCTTATTGATGGTCAAGAACCAGGAAGATGTGAAGAGGCAATGCAGGTAGAATCCAGATACAGTGGGAGCGTGGCATGGATGAGGAGTGTGAGTCCTTGGAGAAGAACCAAATAGGTATTTGTTGGTAGAGTTGTCAACTAGAAGTAAACACTAAGAGACAGAATGGATTCCCAAGTTAAAGAAGAGAGTGGATGGATACGTGAGATGGAAGGCCAAGGCATATGGTCTTGAGGAAGCTGTAGGATAGTGGTATAGGTTTTGACAGGTGGATGACTAAGCATGGCTTCAGTCAATGTCAGTGTAACTATTGTGTTTATCTTACCAGGTAGATGATGGTTGCAACATTATCTTGTTACTGTATGTGGGTGATTTGCTAGCAGGTTTGTACATACAGGGTTTTGCTGAGCTAAAGGTAAGGTTAGTTCAGAGGTGTGTCATGAAGAATTTGGAGCAGCAAAATTCTTTGGCATAAGAGACGTGGAGATTTTATCTCCAGTGGGAGCTGATGTGAAGATGGTGTTGGCAGGGTTCATAATGCAGGATGCAGAATCAGAAAGCACACCAAGGGCTGGACAATTCAAGCTTAGCTTTGAACAGGGTTCGAAATCACATGAGGTCTAGTGTAGGCCTGAGTTTTCCTAAGCAGTGGGGGTTGTCAAAAAGTATGGAGCCAATTCGGGGAAGGAGTACTAGAGGGCAGTTTAGTGGGATCAGTAGCAGGGATTCTTGTTATGCAGGGTCAAGTTCTTCACTACATGGATATGTAGGTTCGGATGCGGCAGGTTACTTGGATGATAGGCATAGCATCACAGGGTGTGTGGTGGTTGGTCTTCAGGGTTGATCTTGAAGAGGAATACAAGCCAGGGAATAATTTAGATGGTGTATAGGTACAGGTACAGGTGTATCTATTTATCTCCAAGTGGGAGATTATTAGGTTGTGGAGCTAAAAGCTTCACCAGGATCCAAATAGGAGAAGTTACGAAGGATGCAGAGTTGTAGAGAGTTACTGAATGCATTGCATGGAAACCGGCATCAGTCTGATCAACCGACGTTGATCAGATGGTAGTGAGGAAGCAACCAGCGTCGGTCACCAGTCGGCCGACATCGATCATGGAGGAGCCGACGTCAGTAGCCTGTGCGAGAACATGCAGTTTGCATGTTGATCCCAGAGAGTCTATTTTTGGACTGTTTGTTTGCATGTCAAAGGCTAGTCTTAGTCTTGAGTTGCGTGTCTAATTATTGTAATTAGGTTAGTCTAATTATTGTAAGCATGAGATCTATATATGGACTCATGGGTTGTATTGTAAACTTGTAGCTAGAGATTAAGAGAGCAATAAGCTCCTTTTGAGAGAAGAGAGCAATGGTGTGTTCTTCCTAGTGCCACAGTACCAAGGTGGGTACTAGTTTGGAGAATCAAAGGGTTATTCGTATTTGTATGATCTGAGTCAGTAGGATAGTATGGATTCTTTTGGAGATCTACAATGGTGAGTAAGGTCTAGTGATTTGCAGGTAGCAGCAAAGAGCAGGAGATCTACTTGGAGTATGATTGTGTACTTGACAGACTGGTAGTGTGTTACTAACTAGTTGGAGAGGTGAACATCAATTCTGTATTGGAGTTGATTATTGTGACCAAGAGAGAGAGGGAAGAAGGTCTTGAGGTGTGGCAAACCTTTGAGGTGGAAGAAGAAGTGGCATCTTCTTTATTGTATATTCTTCTGAGTGATTATTAATACAATTGTGTATTGTCTCTCAATTCCTGTGTTGTTTCATATTTCTAGTTATTGATTCTAGTTAAATTCTGTGTTTAGTTGCTAATACAAGAAGTAATCATATGTGCTCTAATTGGTGGAGCAAGATCCTGACTAAGTAGGCATCAGAGCATGTTTATTGTTCTAGGTTCCTGACAGATTTATGTTATAAAAAAATTTAATGAATTAATAATTCTGACCACCATTTTATTTATTAATTTTTAACACTTAGATAAGATTGATCTGTATGTCAATGTTGTTTGTTATTTGGTAAATCCTATCTAAACTATTAATATAAAAACTTGGTAGGGATGACTATGTTTAAAAATTAGGTCTCATGGAATTCCAATTATGCATCAAGATTACTAGTACATAAACGTGCTTTAGGGTTTGAATTATTGTTATGATTTTCTCTATTTACTTAATTATCAGTAAATGTCCATCATAAAAGTACACATCCCAAATGTTTTAGTGTATATGATTTACCATGTTTTTGGGGAAGAATTGGATTTTTGTACATAAAAAATATCATTGAGGGAAGTTCCATTGTAACTTATCCTAGTTGTGGTCAATGTTAATCTAATTTCATGAGTTCAAAATGCCATGTTCCCTATAGGATAACACATTAAATGATTGTACTTACCATGCATGCTTAAGTAGTTTACTTGATTATGTGATATTGAGTTTATAGAATGTTTATTTTACATTTTTTAAGCCATTTTAAATAATATTTAGTATTGATAATACTACTATGAATGGTCTTAAGCATTAGGGATACCCTTCACATAAAAAATTTAAAATGAGTGACTATGTTAGTGTTATATTTAAATAATTGGAGTAGTTTAGATTTGATTCAATACATTTGGGTTGTGTTATGTAAACTATATTTTTAAGTGATTTAAGGAAGGTATAATGTTATAGAAGTTATTAGATTGTGCTGAAGTTTTGGAGTTTAACACCACTATACATAGGCTTATGCTATAAAATAATTTAAATTATTTGAGAATTATAACCCTTATTTTATTCATTAAGTTAGAACACTTAGATAAGATTAAATTGTGTGTCAATGTTGTTTGTTATTTGGTAAGGCCTCTCTAAAATTTTGATTTGAGAACTTGGAAGGCCTGAGCACACTTAGAATTTAGGTCTCATGGAATTCTAATTATGTAACATGATTACTCATACATGAGCTTATTTTAGGGTTTAAATTCTTATTATGGTTTTTTCTATTTACATAATTATTGGTAAATGTTCATCATAGAAATGCACATCCTTGATGTTTTAGTGTATATGATTTAATATGTTTTAGGGGTAGAGTTAGAGTTTTGTGTAAATAGTGTTTAGCTATGATAAGTAATATGAATATGATGTGAGTTGTTTCATGCTATAACCTATTGGGTTGTTATCACTCAAATAATTTATTTATTTTTAGAACTATAATAAAGATAAGAATTTAAGGAGACAAGAATTGAGTTCCCTAGTATTAGCTAACATTTGAAAGTTTTCATTAATAGCCTTATATGTAGTTTTTTAATGCAGTGTATGGTAAAATGCACATTATCAGTTTTAGATATGATCACACTCTTTAAGGATAACCTTATCAAAATGTTGAGGTTAGGGTGTGCCAACTTATTTTCATTAACATGAAATGATTATATGAATCTTAAATGCCTTATAATATTCTATGGATGTGAATACCTACAAATAGAATATATTATATATTCACTTAGTTGTATTTCAATTGTTAACCTACTTATATGATATTTCTTTCCTATTTAAGATGCATTGAAATGTTTTTATGAGGTAAAGGAAAGAATATCTTTCCTAGAACAATGTTTGGTATATCTGTGTGGGTTTACATTTAAAAATAAATTTATTTGAGTTATTATTAAATTGATAACATTGGCATTGGGAAGTCAAAAAGATCAACATCTTATGGGATTGTTTATAATAGAAGAATAATTTTGTTAATTATAGTAAAGTGTATTAATTACCTTCCAATAATTAAGGAGTTTTCTAACCACAATGTTTCACTATGGCACCCAATCAATATATTATGATGAGTTTCATTATATGATTGATTACTCTATATTCGTTACCCTCCACTAATAAGTAAATTAAGGATCTAATGTATTCTTTCTCCTTAAGGGTTTGATGTATCAAGCCTTTGTGTCATCATTTACCTTTTGGCACTAGTTGAGGTGAAGATTGGTTAGAAAATTTTAACAATAGAATATGTATAACATAATTAGTATAACATTCTAAGCCCTTTGTTTAAATATGGCATGGTGATTATGGATGCAATATCAATGTTGATGTTTGTTGATTGTTTTATATTTTTTCATATGTTTGCATATGTTTATCATTGCCCCTTAGTTTTTTGTGATAATTAGTTATCAATTATAATTGTTTATCAATGCCCTTTATTTATTGAATTCTTATGTTTGGTAGTTATTTTATATTTTTTCATAGGTGAATATGGACATCATATATGTATTGCATATAGTTGTTTACCATGATATGATTAATGTGTGTTTCAAATATGTGTATATTTTTTATGCTTTGAGGAAAAAAGTGATAACCTTTAATTATGAACTGATTATTTATGTTAGCAATATCAAATGGGTTTATATTATGTACCCCTTATCCATGGTCTTATCATTATTGTGCATAACATAATTAGTAGATTGGTATAAGATTTTAAGATCGTGCATTTTGAGGAATATCAAATATAAAAAAATCCACATTGCATAAATTTTGATGGGTAAGTTGATGGTATATTGATATGTTTTTTTTTGGATTGAGTAATATCAAATAATTAGTTGTGATGAATATCGAATATTGGTATAAGCCCCATTTGCATAACCCATAATTAGTAGACTAGTATAATATTTGAGGAATATAAACAACATAATATATTCCAATGCTATATATATATATATGCTAAAATGGAATAGGGTAATGGTGCACAAGCTCTTGCAAATGTCTAAATGGAATAATTTGAATGACACATGAGTAACTTATCCAAATTTTAATTGTACTGGCCAGGGAGAAGAATGCATTCAACTAAGGTTAAATTTTAATTTTACCTACCAACAAACCATATTAAGGGACATTAATGGAATGAAAAGTAAGGAAAGTTGACCATTTTCATGGCACCCATGAACACGTTAGCTTGAAATTCAAATGTATTGGATGAATGGGTTAATAGAATGGATAGAGTAAGTAATGGGGATGTGAAGGTCATCTGCTAGTGGGGTAGTCCATGTTGAATGTAATAGATAATTATTCTTAGAATTGAGTATCTTATATGAGCATAATGAGGCATTGAGCATAACCATTCGGTCTATTTAATGTGGATTGCCACATTAATAGTTGACCTCCACTTAGCTATTGGTTACTTTGTCTACCAGTGATCCATTATTATTGTAAATAAAGTAGGTTATTTTTTATTATAAATAAACTAGGTAAGTGGGGGTTGGTAATACATGTTGAATATATAGATTGATTATACTCAAAATCGGGGATATTTTTATGCACGCTCATTGAGTGTAACTAGTTGGTATGTTCACATCCCCATTGATTACTCTATCAAAATAACATATTATTATATTTGAGGAAGAAACACATTCACATATTTTATTAAAAGATGAGGAGGATCTAGATTAGGACCTTGAAAATGATTCCCATGATACAAGGTTAATTCTTTGATGTTCATTCATTTTTAATTTGCATGTATATCTTATAACATACTTATTTAAAATTTATAATTGTTGCACTTATTTGTCAAGTAAGCAATGGTAGTAAGGAGGGGTGCATGCCTATTTTATTAGAGGATAATAAATTTATATATTGTGATTTTTTTAAGGATTTTTTGATGGCCCATTCACGTGCATGCAAGCATAGTCAAAATGAGAAGGTAATATGTTGGGAATTGTGAGTGTTTTTTAAGTCGTATGAAACCTGATTGTGATACTATTTTTTGATTTTTTCTCCATAAAAACATATTACCCTCCCTTTTAGGTAAATTTTAATAATGGAAAAAGTGGCCTCTATAAGCTCTTTGCATGGACATGGGCATAGTTAGAAGGAGAAGATAATATGTTGAGAATTACAAGTGTTTTTTAAGACATATGAAACATAATTGTGATATCATTTTTTATTTTAATTACATAGGAACCTATTACCCTCCCTTGTAGGAAGATCATAAGAATGAAAAAATGGCCTATGTAATATCTATGCATAAACATGGGCATAGTCAAAAGGAGAAGGTAATATGTTGGCATTTGGGAGTTTATTTTAAAGTCATATGGAACATGATTGTGATCTTTTTATTTGGATTTTACCTGCATAGGCACCTATTATCCTCTATTTTAATAAGAGAGAAAAAATGGAACAAATGACCATTGAAACTTCTTCACATGCATACTCAGAAGGAGAAGGTAAAATGTGGGGAATTGTGAGTTTTTTAAGTGTTATGAACTAGGATTGTGATATTAGTTTTGTGTTCTTACATGCATAGGAACTTGTTACCATATGAAATCAAGAAACATACTCACATGTTTCATGTGAGCATGAGGTCAATGTGGAATTTTAACTGCCATAGGATTTCTATAATGGCATGTCATGATATTTACATTATACAAGGGTAATTCTCCCATGTTTTTTTATTTTCAATTTAGATGTATATAATATGAATTTGGGTTGAATTGGTGATGAAATTGGGGTGGCATTACAAGTGTGAGTATATTTATATTTTTTTCACTTAATCTAACTTGCATAGGGATAAAGAAGATCAAGAAAAATCAAAATACACTTTTTAAATGAGATTATTTTTGGCTATGGTCCCAATTTCATAAAACTTGAGAGGTATTTATCTCACTTAGCACTTCAACACTCAATCCCATTGATCAATTCTAATTTGGTACAATTGTGTTGACATTAGTAATCAATTAATATGTAAATTATTTATCAAATCCTATATTCTTTTAATGTTAAACATCGAATATCCCAAATAGAGACACATCAACATATGAAAGAAACACTTAGTCAAAAAATGACTAAATAGATTTATTGGACTCTAAAATTATATAATAAAAATGATAGATTTGTATACGACATAATGTCTTGGAGGGTATAGAATATGTGAGATTATTTTGTAGCAGAATGTCAATGCTATAGAAAAACTTTAAGAGATGTTTGTTCAATATTTTATCATGATGTTTATTTTGAGGAGATGTTTGTTTAATATTTTACCATGATGTTTGTTTTGAAGAAAAATCTGTTTAATTTGAACCTTTTGATGTGTGTAGACTATCTTCAAGTACAAGGAGAATGGTTGAAATATTATTCAAGTGGATACAAGGACCAATTTTATTGTATTGTACCATAATTTTTGCATTGTATGAATGTGGGAAGAAAGTATAGTCAAAACCACAGTTAATTCACACTATGTTGAAATGCACATGTTACCTCCCATTATAGACTTTCAAGCAATAATGTATCTAATCACAACAATAAAATAGAGGTCTGTGGATTGTAATTTGGATCAAAAATTGTATAATATGCATAAACAAAGGAAAGTTTCTTGAATAAAATATGTTTATGACTCTAACAATTTGAACCCTAAATGGTTGGAAGCTATAGAAGAACTCAAGATTTACAATTTCAAAGAAAATAAATTAAAAAGGAGGTGAGAGATTATAAGGTGAAGGTAATTTATGAAATTAAGTGATACATTTTACAGTATATTTTTTTTTCACCAATACATTCACATCTTGTGCTTACACATGAGTTATAAAACTTAATAGGAAAAATAAAATGCCTTGGTAGCAAACAATAATGTGAAGGGGAGAATATGAGAGTTGAAGATAAGTATATTTATTTCTCCTTGATTTTAAATCACTTTTGATATTGAATCAAATTATTTTGGTTTTTATTTTTTATTTATGAAAATAATTTTATTCAATTTTTGTAATACTAGGATAAGGATGGTTTAGCACAAAAGAAGGAATGAAAGAGGAGAATAAATGTTTGATGTTACACATCAATAATTTTTGTTGCAGGGATGATGATTTTCATGTCTCAAAAATGTTTGAGGATGTTCTATGTTTTATATATGATTGAGGATTTTAATGTTCATGTCCCAAGATTTGATACGTAATGCCATATTATCAACATATGTCAAATTTTATGACATGTTATTTTTAACAATGTAGTGTTGTTGCATAATATTAGGATTTTTAGTGAGATAAAAAAATATTTCATACACTCAATGAGATCAAAACTTGTGTAATTTTGGGATCCTCAAGGAGATGAATGTTTTGGAAAGGGGGTTGTTGTGACCATTCCTCCCTATTTTGAGCAATTGTATCAAACACTACCATGTGGAATAAAGTTGTTATTATTGTATGCTTTATTGTTTGTGATTTTTTATGTAATATTTATTCAAAAAAATTATGTTTTTAATTTATGTAACATGGAAAACACAATGAATTACAATATTATTAGTAAAAATTCAAAATAATAGGTCCTAAAGGAAATTAAAGATGAAGACAAATTTGTCTATGTTATGCCAAATTTTGAACTAAATGAGTTATCTTGGTGAAAATCATGTGTAGTGGATGCAAGGTGATGAAAAAAATATATTCATGGAGTATGGAGCTATAGGTGATTTTTTACACATGGCCATACAACTTGATGTCCCTCACATTATACAAAGTAAAATTTTGGAAGTACATTTTTTGTACATAGTTATATATAGGATGAACTTGATTTTCTTAAAATCAACACAATAGGAGACCCATATGATGTTTGTAAAGTAAAAGAGAGATTCATATCTAATATATAACCCAATTTGACATTATTAATTAAAAAAAATCACTACTCATGCCCTTAGTCCCTCCATGAGAAACTTGGAGGATAGGTTTTGTAACACCTCATCCCCTCATCCTAATTCTTATACTATTTTTGAATCTGGGAAAGTGCATGCATGTGAATCCTACACCAAGATTGAGTAAGACATGAAAAATATGGAATATGAAAAAAATTGTGATACTCTACTCAATATTTATAGTTACCATAGGTAAATTATAAAACTATGTTAGAATACATCTCAAAATAAGGATTGGATATTGTATATTAATAATCCATTCTCAACATTATTCATTAGAATGAAATTATAAAATATTTAGATTAATAATGGTGTTGATTAATAGACATACCATCTCCATATCCATTGAACATAAATTCTTTTGGGCTTAAGCTTCATGTGTATACATTATAGAATAGACTTGTTTAACCAATTAGCTACCATTTAGCTCAATGGTATCTGTGTTATACATTATTCTCATAATTATTAATGTTATTTCTACCCAATAAAAGATAAAAATGGGAGAAGGGAGAATCATAATGAATGGGGTATACTCTTCACAATTTCCTTGAATTTTATATATTGCATATGGTCTAGGGTAGTGGTGAAGCATTAATAACAATGTTCTATGCTAGATTTTTTAATTTTAAATGCAAATCAAAACTCACATAAGATTGTTTAGTAGTAAATGTGTTAAATATTGGGTTATATTTTAATTTTCATTCTCACCAATTTCCTCTTGTTATATAAAATTTAATTGTCTCACATACTAAAATGGAACTAAAGCAACAAGACAAGGGCATGGATCCATTTCACTTTATATATATATATATATAATTGTCTCACATACTAAAATGGAACTAAAGCAACAAGACAAGGGCATGGATCCATTTCACTTTATATATATATAAAGTGAAATGGATCCATGCCCTTCTCTTGTTGCTTTAGTTCCATTTTAGTATGTGAGACAATTAAATTTTATATAACAAGAGGAAATTGGTGAGAATGAAAATTAAAATTTCACTTTATTATATATATATGGATCGATGCCCTTGTCTTTTTGCTTTAGTGCCATTTTAGTATGTGAGGCAATTAAATTTTATTTAAAATTGTGTGTGTGTGTGTGTGTGTGTGTGTGTGTGTGTGTGTGTGTGTGTGTGTGTGTGTGTGTGTGTGTGTGTGTGTGTGTGTGTGTGTGTGTGTGTGTGTGTGTGTGTGTGTGTGTGTGTGTGTGTGTGTGTGTGTGTGTGTGTGTGTGTGTGTGAAATAGATCCATGCCCTTGTCTTGTTGCTTTAGTGCCATTTTAGTATGTGAGACAATTAAATTTTATTTAAAATAATATGTGTGTGTGTGTGTGTGTGTGTGTGTGTGTGTATGGATCCATGCCCTTGTCTTTTTGCTTTAGTGCCATTTTAGTATGTGAGGCAATTAAATTTTATTTAATATAATGTGTGTGTGTGTGTGTGTGTGTGTGTGTGTGTGTGTGTGTGTGTGTGTGTGTGTGTGTGTGTGTGTGTGTGTGTGTGTGTGTGTGTGTGTGTGTGTGTGTGTGTGTGTGTGTGTGTGTGTGTGTGTGTGTGTGTGTGTGTGTGTGTGTGAAATAGATCCATGCCCTTGTCTTGTTGCTTTAGTGCCATTTTAGTATGTGAGACAATTAAATTTTATTTAAAATAATATGTGTGTGTGTGTGTGTGTGTGTGTATGGATCCATGCCCTTGTCTTTTTGCTTTAGTGCCATTTTAGTATGTGAGGCAATTAAATTTTATTTAATATAATGTGTGTGTGTGTGTGTGTGTGTGTGTGTGTGTGTGTGTGTGTGTGTGTGTGTGTGTGTGTGTGTGTGTGTGTGTGTGTGTGTGTGTGTGTGTGAAGTAGATCCATGCCCTTGTCTTGTTGCTTTAGTGCCATTTTAGTATGTGAGACAATTAAATTTTATTTAAAATAGTGTGTGTGTGTGTGTGTGTGTGTGTGTGTGTGTGTGTGTGTGTGTGTGTGTGTGTGTGTGTGTGTGTGTGTGTGTGTGTGTGTGTGTGTGTGTGTGTGTGTGTGTGTGTGTAAGTGAAATGGATTCATGCCCTTGTCTTGTTGCTTTAGTGCCATTTTAGTATGTGAGACAGTTAAATTTTATTTAAAATAAGTATGTTTATATTTTATCCCATTTTTTCCTTCCTAAAATAATTTCATAAATTTTATCATACACAGAGGAGCCTATGAAGTAAAAACTATGTTATATGCCTTGAGCCTCACATTTTAGTAACTCAAGGTGAAGGGGTATGAATAATGAGATACCAAGAATAATGAATTTTGTTGACATAGCTTAATTTTTTTAGTTGAATTTGAATTTACCCCATGTCTTTTGAATTCTCTATGCCATATGGCATGTATTATTTACAAGTTCCATGTGTGCATGGCTCACAATGAATGTAATGGGGCTTCATGAACCCTAATATGCCAAGTTATGTTACATGAGTTTCAAAAATTGAATGTGCATTTCTCCATCAAAATGAATTATTTTAAATCAAAATAACAATAACAAAGTTATCATGACAAAGACCCCTACACTCCCTTCATAAGACAACATCTAGATTTCCTCATTTTAGCATTTCCTCTTGGTATACAGTCACATTATAAGTTTATACAAACATACCATCAAAGATGCAAGGATGTTTATTCACTTTATTGGAGGTAAGGGAAAAATCAAAACCTTTAAATTATTTACAATGGTATACACACAAATCAAGTATTTACATTCTTTGAAAAAAAGAGTGTGTATATATATTCATTGCTTGTCTTCAAATTTTCTTGCTTGTCTTCAAGAAAAGAACATATATATATATATATATATATATATATATATACCCTTCATTACAGTTTATATAATGCCTTGCATCTTGTTTGTCTATATAATACCCTTTACATTCTATATAATGGTTCATTGTTTTCCATCTTGATAAATATATTGTTGTTCTGCATTTGATTAAAATAAATGAACCAATGAAACTAAATCTCATCATATTACAATGCTTGTGTTTGTTCACTAATGGACAAAAATAAATGTAAAAGGAAATTAAACAATGAACTTGCATCTCATCATATTACAATGTTTGTGTTTCTTCAGTAATGGACAAAAATAAATGTAAAAGGAAAGGAATCAATGAACCTATCAAGAAGAAATTGATAGACATTTTAAGTTTAGATTTTGATGCCAACAATTAGACTTCAGGTGACATCCCTTCATAGGACTATTTTTTTTAGTGGCATATACTTACTAAATATCCATAGTTATACTTCTTTGCATCTTTCAAAATGCCCAATCCCATTCCCCAAAGAAATTTTGTGGACCAATATAAAAGTATTGAACAAATAATGTAAAGGTGGATGAGTACCTTCAATAATGCTAACTAAGGCATTTTCAATTTGGATGTATGGAATCAATGGGAAAAGGTTATAAAATATAGGTAGGATAACCTAAAGGAAAGCATTGATTGAACTTTACAACCATATCATCTCTAAAAAATGGGAGCAAGAAGCTAAAGCTTTGTATTGAACATTTAAGGAAATAAAAACTAAAGGCTCAGATATGGCTCAAAGATAAAAATGCATCATTGAAAGTATATGAAGTTGTTTCACACTAATGTTATTTATTTAGAAGTAGAGATTCATCAGAACGTAATACAAAATAAAATTTATGAGGAAGAGATCAAAGTGTGGATAAACTTTGTGCTCCATTGCATTACTTTCCTAATAACAACTCCCACTACATCTAGGATTCTTAACTCCAATGATGATATCAAAGATCATAATTAGTGTGTTCCTTTAGTATGGTTCATTTCATTGTAGTTGTTGAATTTTACATAAATATAGTGTCTTCCTTGATTGTGAACTCATATATGTGTGTGTGCGCACACACACACACACACATGTATCATTATAGTTGTGAAATTTTAAAAATATGAATATAAATATCTCACAAAAATGTGAATTTTCAAAAAAATCCTAACACCTTATGTGTTGAATTGGTTAACTAAAAGAATATTGGTTACTTCCCATTACTCAAGCATAAAGACTTAGAGACTAAAAATAAACATTTTTAACAAAGCATGGTTTTTAGACTTTGAAAACATTAGTTGTCTGAATATTTGAGCTAGAAATTATTTCAAGAAAAACCAAATGATTAAATCAATTGTGAATCTTTACACACTTTTATATTTCCCTTATTTTTTATGTTTTGCCACATGTCAAGCATTGATATTTACAAGGATTAAATATTTTAAGACATATAACACCTCATTACTAAAAATGGGCACCCAAATAACTTTAGTTCAAGGTATATAGATCATTATTCATGGAAATTATTGTTGGTCTGCATCTTTTGTAGGTGCTCTATCTAAATGATCCTATAAATTATCACACTTTTATTGCACTTTACATTTCAAATAGAATTGAGCATATTCATTTATCAGTGGTGCATGCTTACAAATTGTCATATTCTCCACAAAAAAATTTGAATATCATACTCTAGTCCCACAACCATCTTCTACATGGGCATGATTCACCTCACCATTATAAAAATTGACCTTGTTTGAAAACTTTTTCAACCATATTAAACAATATTCTCCTATCAACTACTAGAAGAGTGAGAAGTGCTTTCTCTAGAAATCCATGGATCCTAAGATTTTAGGGATCATTAGGCCATCCAAATCATTGGAAAGGTTTTGCATGGGGATGATTCACCTCACCATTATAAAAATTTACCTTATTTGAAACCTTTTACAACCATATTAAACAATATTATCCTATCAACTACTAGAAGAGTGAGAAGTGTTTTCTCTAGAAATCCATGGATCCTAAGATTTTAGGGATCATTGGGCCATCCAAATCATTGAAAAAAATTTAATTTATAATAACATTGGTAACATTTTCATGGGAAAGGTCAAAAAAACTATTATTGACATCATCCTAAACAATCCATAAATGGATTATTGCCAATAACCATATGAAAATCCATGAAAATCATTTACAATTCAAAAAAATAAGGATAGATAAGAATCAATACACAAATAATACTTACATGGGAATCAACATTACTATTTGAAGAAAATGGAAAATTACTTATTGAGTAAAATTAATTTCTAAAATTATTTCTCAAATCATCAAATTTCACAATGTGCTTGCACTAATGGCCTTGGGTTGACCACATGCATTCACACATTGAAAAATGTTGACTCACCATTCTAACCTTGCAAAATGTTTCTTATTTGATTTGTATTCTAACCCTTGCCACATCAATTTTAATGTCACTAAAACATCATGTTTCCATTAGGGATGTTTTTTAATTTCATCCATGAATTTTTATCTAATTTCTCAAGCTTGAAGTTCTTGTAAATCCCATTATCCTTTCACACTTTCTTTCACCAATAATACATAACTACAAAAAACACCAAATTCTTCACCAACCAATCCACTATTTGATGGTAATAAACTCTAATTTCATTTAGAAACATGTACTTCAAATGAGAGTGATATAATTCTATGGAAACATTTGTCTCTTGACCTACATGGGGCATTGTATGTAAATATCTTTCCCACATGCCAACATGGTGGAACCATTGATCTTTAAAATACTTAATGAAATATTATTGAGTTGAATATTATTCCTTGAATAATTTCTCAACATAAACCAATGATTCCTTAGTAGGAGACTTGTGAATTATTTCACCCATGCTTATAAACATTGTCCACCTTGTTTCAACATCATTCACCTTTACAATCAAATTTTTTAGACATGCTCTCCTCATGTGATAACTACAGTATACCACACATTTAAATTCTTCCTTATACTTTCAATTACAAAGTAAAAATAAAAAAAATTATCAAATAAAGCATTGTTTTCAATTGAAACAAGGAATATTTATAATATGCATGAGTTAAACTTACCTAATAACAACAATTTCATCACGAGCATTGCCCACCATGAAAGCATTTAGTTTCATTTACAACATGTGGTAATGTATAGTAAACACTAATTTATGCATCCATAATGTTAGGGCTATAATCATAGCCATCAAAATCAACACCCACACAGCAGGAAGTAAATTATGCATATTATCAAATATAAAAGAGTGTACAACATGAACTACATTGCAAAACACAAAGATAAGTCTTATATAACAATAAGTGTGAAGTTTCAAATTTGAAGATCTAAAAGTACATTTTGTGCATTTATCCCATACATGGATTCCATTTAAAGTATACTATTGTGTGCATACTTCAAAATCATCTCACATTATTGAGGAAGTTAGAGGCCTAAGATAAAGTATTGCTCATTTGTTCCTATTTTTTCAAATTATCCATACACAAATACTATTTTAGGATTTTTAGTGACAAATTTTCTACCACTATAGACATCATTAGGCTCAAATTTGAATTTTTTTTCTTCCATCATTCCATGAATATTTTAGATTTCATATTTATTCATGAAATCATCTCTCTCTATTTGACCATTGAGTAATAGAAGTTTTTCATGGACCGTGTCGCAATGGTTTTTATGAATAATTTTAAAGGTTAGGATAAACAAACATAATCTCTCCACCCAATCCTTTAATGCAACACTAATGTATGGATCCAAAGTACAATGACTACCCTTGAAGTTATTGATTTATTGCCCATGGAAAACCATTCCCTGTTGATCCATATGGCCCATGTTGTTATACATAATCAAACCCTGATCTTACATCTTCATCAACACATAGAAAAATGACATTGGCATCGATGACATAAATGCTTATGACTAGGTTAGTTATCAGTATCAACCTTTAAAACATATGAAATGTCATAATGCACATCATCTTTAGCCATATAATCATTGGGGCCATACATACATCAATATATATATATATATAACATACATAAATTAAAATATTAAAAAGTCCAATTCATATTTAAAAAACAATTATTACAAGACACAATACTCACAATACATATTGAAGAGATATATCAATCCTAACATTTTGAAATTCAGATGACATAGGATGGAGTGTGCTATAATCGATACAGAAGGTAGTGGGATACATTGATCTCTTATATTTACCACTTAATAAGTATTTTATATGATCTCTTTATATCTAGGCAATAATACCTTTATCATTGCCCAGATTATACTTCACCTCGCTCTAATCCAATTCATTTGAAGAGAACTCCCTAGGATGTGGATTTTGCACTATAATAGATAGCAATCTCTTCCACTTGGATGTCAAATATGAAGTGAGTAAACCAAAAAAATAGACTTATTAATTTATGCATAAATAAGAGGCATTGATAAACAATTAGCATTCATAAACAAGTAGCATTGATAAAAAATTGAGCATTGACAAACAAGGTGAAATGATAAACATATGTAAATGTATGAAAAATAGATAATAGTTAGCAAACATATGCATTATTATGTTTCCCTTAATGTCATAATTAGCATGGATGATTTTATTGCAAAGTTAAGTTATATTTTAATAATGTTGTAATTTATTATGGATCATATTACAAAATTTATAAAAAACATTAAATCAGAATATAGTTGGTTGGCACTCTTAATGGGTTCAAAAATAAGAGAATGGATCCCAAACTAGGGATTCTAAAAAATGTGTTAAGTGATACTTCCAAGATTTATGTGTTAAGTGATTATCTCCTTGATACAAGGCCCATCCTTAATAAATTTACATGAATGAATTACTTACCAATGGAAACACTTGGTGATGATGCAATGATTATCATTAATTGATATTTTTAGCAATTATTATCTTAACCACATGTAAGAAGAGATACTAATATCACTTGTAACATTTAAGTATCACGAAAAAAATGGATGTAAATAATTAAATTATAATATCTTAAGGCAATGTCAAACATGGATGTTTCTTGAAAATAATCCCCAAAATGGATACCCTCCCTAGATTATTAAATCTGAATTTTCATAAGCCCTACCATAACTCAAACAAAAAAGCAGAGTATTATTGATTCTAAAGGGAAGCTTTCCATTCAAATGTAAGACCCACCAAGATAAAAAATAAATCTTCTAAACTGGTTTTAGGAATTAGTGATAACTTGTTTACTTGTGACCTACACCATAGTCTATTATTTAGTTTTTATTCATCTTAATTTTCTAACTAGCCATCTTTATCTAATTTTATAAGTAGCCATTTTTATGTGTGTAAATTAAGCAAGTCAATTAATTTCATTCAATTTTTTTTAAAGAGCATAGTGAAATTTTCATTCATTTACAATACCAATTACAAATTGACATGGTAAGTAATCTCTACCAAGAGAGATCCCTCAATTAATTGCTTCTACAAACACTATTTTTCTCCTTACTACTCTCCATGAAATACCCCAATATTATACACATAACACATATAATGAAAATACCACAAATCAATAAAAATAGTTGACATAAACTAGCATGTATGCCCTCTCGAGTCCCCCCAAACTATAAAATAGAGTTATATGTTGAGTATCTCACAATATCATATATGCCATCAATGGAAACATGTCATGGTCCTAGTGCCAATGATGGTGTATGTTGTTCCTCATTTGTGTTCAACTCTAACTTGACAAGTAGTAAAATAGGATCATTAATAGTGTGTTGTAACTACATAAGTGGAAAAACCATGCCAATAACATTAGGTGAAGCACCATCACTACTTGGTTTGCCCCACCTTGACATTTATTTCACATCCCCAACATCCTATACATATTTGATCTTCACATAGATAAACTATTGCACAAGTGACACTCCATGTCTATGAAGTGTGATCAACTTCTCATCTCTTACAAAAAATGTACTAGACATTTGGTCACCCATTATTTTAAAATTTATTTAAATAACCACATTCTCTACATTTTGATCAAAAAGAGTCATACGACCATGAAGAAAAGATACATAATATGAACCGTTCAATTTTATACTATCAGTAATTGAAGTATGAATAAATGCTATCACTTCTTTCATCAGACCATAAACAATATACACATATTTGAAACATGCATTCATTTTATCATAGCAAACAAATATTTATGGCATATATGTTGTCCATAATCATATACAAAAATATAAAATAATTATAAAACATAAGCATCTATAAACAAGGGTTATTGATAAATAATTAGTATTGATAAACAAACAACATCGATAAACATTTAACACTAACTAACAAGGGACAACGATAAACATATGAAAATGTGTGAAAAAATAGAAAATAATTATCAAACATATGCATTATTATGTTTTCCATAATATTATGCACACTTGGAACAAATTTTATCCTATCCATTTAAGTTTGTCCTAGAAATTAATTTTGACCTATCCATCTAACAATATACAAATTGTTCTAGCCATGTTTGGATTATTTTGGGGTATTTTGTTTTCTCATTTTGTTATTTTACATATTTTGATGTGTTATTTAAGTTCAAAATGTTCCCTTATTTTATAATACAAAATAATAAACAAGAATTTAGTGTAGGTGAATGTTATGTTCCTTACCTCTCTAAAGTCTATGCCATTGAATCATTAAACTAGGTCTTACATATCTATGTAGGAATAATGAAATTTCAGAATTTCATGATGTATGTTCAGCTCAAAGGATCATTAAAAAATGAGCGTTATGATTTTGTCACACATTAAGGATAGTAAAATTTTATTTCGCATATCAATGTAGGAATGATAAAATTTCAGAATTGAAAGGTGTATCTTTAGTTCATAAGAACATTAAAATATGGACATGATGGTTTTATCACGCATTAAGGATAGTAAAATTTTGTTCTATATATCTATGTAGGAATGATGATATTTCAATTTTGAATCATGTATCTTCATCTCAAAGGAATATTAAAATATAGACATGATGATTTGTCACACATTAAGGATAGTAAAATTTTGCTCTAAATAATCTTATCACACATCCTAGATACTATCAATCTTATTGCTAATACCATTTCCTTTTTTGATAGTATCAATTTTTTCATGTTGGTCTTAGTTTTATGCCTATGTTTCACTTCCATGCAATTTATAATGGTGTTTTGATAAATCATTTTATTCTTGGTTAATTTATTTTTACTTATGGATATTGTTGTAATGATTTGTAAATGTAATTACATAACTAATTAGGTGATTGTTCCTAAAATTGGAATTGAAAAGGCCAATCATAAGTTTAGTGAGTATTATTTTCTTGTGCAGATCTTTAACCACATAATACTCATTTTTTTGATATTTTCAAAGCTCACTAAATTAATTCAAGTTTACTTTAGGTATAAGGTTGGGAGGATGGGACAAGTTGAAACTACAAAGCATTATGTAAACATTATTAAGTTTAATAATTTATTCCTCATTGCCATGCAACATTTTATTTTCATTATGGTTTCATAATAGCCTATTATGTTTTAATTAATTTTATGTGTTAACATGTCGTAAATATTTACTTGTATAGTAAACCTATTCTTATACTAATATTAATTTTATGTGGAATATATCATAGCCAATAACCTTTATTAATGAACCATGTTCCAACTAACAATTTGGTTTACTATTGTGATCACAAAGGCACATTAACATAGGGTTTACATCCAAGATTTCACCTTTGATCATTTCTACATTAAGTTCCCCATCTTATATATAAACCAATATCCTTAAATACAAATACTAAAAAATCTTCACCATTCCCATATTTTAAAAAAATAATAGTTAGAATGTCATTTAGACTAAAATTGTTCAAATTATATGGCACTATGCTTACCATAGACATGCATTTAGGTTTATTTGGAGATATGTCCCAAATTTATAGAATATAACTGAATGTGTGTAATCAATTGTTTTAAGTAACATTAGAAGTTATGTATTATAATAACTTAACTCAATTTTGTAGTTAATAGTGTGCCCTAAAATTTTACAAACTAAAACTATTTTCTAAAGTTGTTAAACTATATTACTTTTAAAAAAATTGTTTTGTATTTAAATGGTTGATAATTTTTAAATGTAAAGGTTGTGCCCTTCTGAGATGCTAAATTGATATTATTCTAAAAATGGTTTGAGACTGAACAATGTAGATAATGTAATTCATTGTAGGTAACTAACATGTTTAGTAAATGTCTCCTTTACAATGATTTTGTGAATGCAATATGCATTTATGGAATATGGTAATAGTGTATGAGATCCTACAGAGGTATAAAATTAATAGGGTAATGGAAAATTAGAAATGAAACATGGGAAAGGTGTGCAATTAATGGATATAAATTTTATTTTTTTGGTCAGTGTGCAGCTTGCATTGAATCAAGGTTAACATTTAATTTTCCTTAACCCATAGCATTTGTCTTAACCAATGTCCTTTACCTTAACCATTTTCATTTGAATTAAATAAATATTAATGGAAATTAATCAAACTATGAGCACACAGCTCACCATTTTTTTGGGACCAATAAACACGTCAGTCAAAAATGCAAACCAACTAGCTGGTTGAGGCACTCTATGTTTGTATTCTTATTCATATTCATGATATTTTCACATATGTGCCTTTATCCATATCTACAACTTTATCGATGTCCATAATATTATATATCTATATAAAAATGTATAAACACTAATATACATAACCAAAAACACACACCCAAAAAAAAAGCTACAAACCATCAATTTTTAGTGGTGCTCATATCCCACTTAATCTCTTATAATTATATCTAAAAATATAATAAAACAAACTACAAACCCTATGACTCCTTTATCTAATCATAAAATCCAAAATTTTCACATAATTATAGATTATGATTGATTTAATAGGGCCTAAACTTTGTTTAAACATTTTCCCCATGAAAAACTCCAACCAGTGCCCTTTTCGAGGTAGAGTGGTATCTCATGGCAAAGTTAAGTTTATAATCCTGCCAATTGAGTATGAAACAAAAAATTTAAAACATCAATATATTATAAATAATAAATCCTTTTAAAACCCACAATAGAAATGTATGGTACTTGATTGTGTAGGATTTTTCCCACTATGTGGTTTTACCTATACTATCTAATTAACTTACCTAGGTTAATAATAGGTCATTAGAGGAAATGTACTTTAAGTCATTTTCTAATTATGAGTTGAGTTGATTATCTTTTTGGGTGACCTAATTACTCACTATAATTTACCTTTATATGTACTGTTTGACTAATGAATGAATGTTAATGCAGCTTTTTATCATGAAAACAAGATTCTTCCTCTTGTGAGTTGTTCTTCAAATTTCACTACTCTATACAGATTCAGCCTCTTGCATTCGACCCTATATAGTTGATATTTAATTGTGACCCACTCTGACATAGTATTATAGCTACACTAATAGATAAATCCATCTATTTTATTATGATATCTTACATTCTTGTTTGTTCTATATTTTCATTGATTTTTATTTTTTAGAATTTAGTGAGGTTTCTCATAAATCTATACAAATCTACATACCCAGTCTCTAAGTTAAAAATAGATATCACTATTGGATTTAGAAGGTGTAAAAATCCTAGGAATGGTTGTAAACATGACCTAGTTTTGTGTCAGTTTATTTTTGACCATTTTTGGAGGGTTTCAATGCTATTTTTTAAATTATATAAAAATCTATAATTGTTTATGATTTTAAGGAAAAATTATTTTTGGATTTTTCTAGGTTTATCAAGAAACTAAGTGGGTCTATTTTAGCTTTTGGAGAAACTATACAAAATATACATTTTTTGAGGTTGATTCAACTTGATGGGATTTTGGACCCTTGTAGGTAATTTTACTAGTTGGCATATTTTTGGGTCTCTCATGCACACTCATCGAATCTCAATGACCCTACCAACAACATCAATGTATTCTATGACCTTTATCATCATACCCCCTAAAACCTGACAACCCTACTCATAACCTTGCCAAAACCAAATGACCTTGCTCACACACCCAACAGAACATGATGGTCATGTTAGTAACCCCTATAGACTGTGATAAATGTGTAGGCACCCTCGATGGACTCTGATACCTCTACACACAAACTAATCAAACTTTAACCCTATCTAATCCAAATTGATGTGTGAGAGACCATCAACATTAAGATAATGGAGAGTGACAATGATGTCAGTGCCACATCAATCACATCAATCAAAATGAAAGAGGGAGTATCCAAAATAGGTTTTATCCCCTAGTCATATGAAAGGTAAGTCTTTGGTCACTTCCAACCCAAAATTGTTTAACTTTTATTCCAAAAGGGCATAGATTTTTTTATGGGAAGTTTATTCCAAAAAATTTCAAACAACTTTTACACATCCAAAAAAAATCAAAATTTGCAATGTGGAGATTGCCCTTGCCATTCAAAACTATAATTGTGTATAAATTTTTGTCTGCTACTCCTTTTGAGGCATCATTTTTTTAAAGTGTGAGTTTTTTCAAAATCTATGCATTGGTAATATTCTCATGACTTATAAATTTGAACCTATATATATTTAGGGGGTTTCACATTCCTATTCTTTTAACACATGTAATTTAGCACATACTTGTTTTTTGTACCATGGATTTAAGTTATGTTCTGATTCTTACACCGTTCAACTATCACAAGTAAAAATTTAAAGTAAAAATCCTCTAAAGGAGAAAAGGATTACTTTGAATCATAATGGGTATAGAAAAATAACTGACACCTGAGGCAGAGAAGGTAAAGTCATACAATGAAAGTGATGAAGCCTACAGTCATTTATGCATGTCTATGCCTCCTAACCTACTCTTTCATATTGAATCTACCACTACTCCTAATGAATTCTGAACCATATTTTAAAAAATATTTTGGAAGCAAGAGATAATGAGAGGTCATGAGTTGGAAAATTACCTCATTAGTATGAGCCTAGGTGATTTCGATATGATACAAGACTTATTCACAAAGTTTAAATCACTCAGGTTATATTTGAAACTATGTGGCATTGATAAAAAAGGTGAACAATTAATTTTTTCCATCTTTGCCAAATTGAGATCTAACTATTCTATCTTCATTTCTACCTTCCATGCCACCAAGCGTGTCATTGGAGCTACAAGAGCCATGTCATCCTTAGATGACTTTACTACTAATTTGATTCAAGAATAAAATAACCTCATTCAAATGGGTACACTAAAATCATCTAAATTTCATGCCTTAATTATGAGTCATGATAAATATAAGGCTTATAGTAGCAAGGAGAAGAAATATAAAAAGAACCCAGAGTAAAGAAAGAGTCAAAAATTTGATGCTAAGTCAAAAGCATCAAAAGAGTCCTCTTTAAAAGGGAAACCCAAGAAAGAGTGACTCGCATTGGCCTACTACAAGCAATGTGGACATGATTAATCCAAATGCATGAAGAAGCATATTGACCAACTGACTTAAATGCTCAAGAAGCAAAACATCAGTGTCTTTGAGTCTTCCAATTAGAGTTCATTTGTACAAGAGTCTTCTAAGGCCAAAGATAATAAGAAGGGAAAGATAAGAACAAAGCATTTGTTATAGTTGTGTCCCAACATTCCACATGGGTAATTGATTCTGGTACATCACACCACATGGCTTCATCATAGGACATATTCTCATCCTTGGAGCATTGTTATATGCCTTCTATAGAAGTTTATGGGAGTGGATCTATTGAAGTGAATAATGGATTATTTCATGATATTTTATGTATTCCCTCTTCAACCACCAAGGTTTACTATCTATTTATCAAATCACTTACATCGGTATGGGTAATAAATTTGAGTTCACACCCAATTTCATGGTTATTAGGGAAGTAGAGAGTGACTCCATTATTACATTTTAGAAAGTAGATCACCAGTCATGATTGTATACTTTCTCACATATTGCTTCTGATCAATCCTCTATTGCACTAGTCACTCATTCAAATGGGGTGATTAAATTATGGCGTACATGAGCAATTTATCCATCTCAATTATCACTACCTAGAGTAACTCAATCATCATGGCATGGTTTTAGGGTTTCCTAGAGTCAAGTTTTCTAATAGAGTTTGTTAGGGTTGCATACTTTTTTAATTAAAAATGGCACCTTCATTAATATAATAAGATATAATACATATCTAATCATATAAAAAATATGGGTGGGAAATTCATGCCCTAAAAAAACCATACCAAGTTAAAGAATCCTCAGGAAGATCATAGTCCATAAAAGGCCATAAAATAGACAAAAAAAACCACGATTAAGTTAACTCAAGTGTATATCAATCAAAAAAAGAGAAATATAAAAGCACAAACAATAATGTGATCATTAAGTAGTATTGAACATGGTGATAGGCCAAGGTGGAGGAGGTGGAGGATCCTAAGGGTTCCCCAAACCCTTGATTTTGGGGGTTTTCATCAACTAGGATAGGGTCCCAACCATCAATCTACTAGTTAATTTTAGTATCATTCTATTTCTAGGAGTCATGTCTAGAAGGAGAAATGGCCAATGCCAACTATGGGAACTTATCCTATGGAGGAGGCCTCCACCCCCCACCACCACTATCTTTGTCACCCTTATCAGATACTTGGGGAAGATATGGCTAGAGAGAGTGAGGATAGGTACTCCTCTAGATTCAATACCATCAATTGAAATATCAGTGAGGCCACTCTCCATGCCTATGACCTTAGGGGGGAATTGTGGGGAGGTGAATAAGGAGGATCATCATTGACTATATAAGGAACATTCCCCCAATGGTCTAAGAGGAGATATAGATGGTGGATCTTAGGCTAAACCTTATCTATTTGAATTTGAATCTTTATGGTAACATTAACAATCATAATAATTTTTTTAGTTACAGAAAAATATTTTTTCCATAATTCCATTATTAAAAATGCTTTATTTCTAAATTTCCAAATCTAAAAAAGAATATCAGTATAGAAAATTTGCTAGAATCTTTTATATCTTGTAGGAAATATGGATGAATCCCCTAAGAAAACCATCTTCCAAGTGAACATTTCAAGCCTAAAGGGTTTGAAAATTATATGTATCCATCTCTAGATAGACTGGGCATGAGGGCAAAACCAAAAGAGATGCTTAATGGATTCTAGGTGGTTACAGGCTAGGCAAGTAGAATTCAAAACCCCCATATGTTTTATATGGTCCCCCATATGACTATCTTGGTAAATAATACATCAAAGTACGTGGGACTTTTTAGGATCAATACAACCCACCCAAATATTATCAAAATTTTGAGCCCAGACATGATGGAGAGATTTAAGAGACAATAGATGATTGAGGGCTTCAATATCAATATGTTGAGGGGCCAAAATATTATAACCCAACCTATGGGAATAGGGATAGAATGACATATATTTGGTCTAGGGCCAGTCCTTCCATCATGGTGTAAGAGAGGAAACTCCAATTTTGCATAAGTAATCCTCAGGTATGTAACTCTATAATTTATAAATGGATTATGCATATTCCTTATTTAGATTGAATTTAAACTTAACCATATTTCATGAAAGCTAATCCTGAGTAACCTTAAAGAAGGGGTCTCTAATCTTGTGAATACATTTTTAATAGTCTCAATATTTTGACTCAAGGGACCATGGAAAAAGTGACATTCTAGAAATTCAATGTGGGAGACCACCAAAGGGACTGATAAATAAGAGAAACACCATTTCAAAACCCTTAACACCACCTAGATGAGGTGAGGTTTAAGTTTTTCCTAAGCTTTCCAAATGCTTTGCATGACAAAATTTCCCCCTATCTTAACTGGCATAAGAGTTATGACAACATTGTGAAAATCAATCCACTACCAAGCCTTTCTTCTAATAGGAAACCTTGAGAAATGTAGTGCCTCAATAATGTTTTTTTAGGCCTCATGCCCTTATAATTTTTTTATGATTCATTTAACACCAAGATCAAGATCTTGAAGCTTAAGGTCAATGAACCCAATGCCACTAGCTTATTTAGGTCAACAACAAATAGCCCAAGAGATTCAGTGAAAACCATGATGCTCTTCATAATTAGCCTAGAGAAAGTCTCTCAAGAGCTTTTTCAGATTTGCATAAGATGAATTAGAAAGATCTCAACAAGATGGGTAATAAATATGAGTAGTAGTGAGCACCTTAGGATAGATTTCCCAGCTAGAGTCAATGGTGTAGTGATCTAGAAGGAGATTTGTTTCTCTACCCTTTGAACCACATAGGACCAAAACTCTACAAGCGAAGATCCAAAAGTAATTGGAATGCCTAAGAATTTAAACTAAACCCTAAGAAGGATCCATTTCCACTTATAGCCCTCTAACCAAATAGCTTTGGGTGAAAGGGACTAAAAATAACATTATGTTTTCTACCATTAAATGGAAGACACAAAGGCAAGGAATAAAATGTCAAGATATTCCATAACATAATTAACAGAGTCCTCATCTTCCTAAAGAGTGAGGAAGGAGCCATCAACAAAGTGCCCATTAATCAACCCTCACCAAACCCTTAGAAGCATGGATATCCAAAATATAAATAAATCCCTCATTAACCAAAATATAAAGGGAAGATACAAGAGGGAACCCCTATCTGATAGATCTATGAAGCTCAAAGTGTTGGGATTGAGAGACACAAACCCCTAGAAACATGGCTATCCAAAAGATAGTTGAATCCCTAAGTAGACAAAACATAAAGGGAATATACAAGGGTGCACCCCTATGTAATAGATCTGTGAAGCTCAAAGTGTTGGGATTGAGAGACATTTATATTAATACAAGCCCTCACATCTTGAAACAACATATTAAGAGTGTGAAAAAACCTAGACCAAACCCAAGAACCTAAATCCTATCTATGATAAAAGGCCATTCAATTTGATCATAAGATTTCTCAAAATCAATCTTGATGAATAACACCTTTTAATTGGATGTCCTGGCCCATTCCATACCTTTTCAGATAGTAATAAAATTTCCAATATTGAATAAACCATGTTTGTTTACTTCTCATGATTAAGGGGCCAAATGCTTTATTTTGAGGGCTAAAGCTTTAGCTATGATTTTGTAAGATACATTAAGCAAGGTGATGGGCCTCTAGTCGATAATTACCTTAGGGTCCTCAACCTTAGGAATGAGTTTGATGTTACCTCGATTAATTAATTGGCCTAAAATGTTAGACAAAATATCTTTAGAGTAGACTTTATGAGCATCATATCCAACCATATCCCAAATGGTTTGATAGGGTTCATAGGGAAACCCATCAACTCTTATGCCTTGTCAGAGGCCATATGCATGATAGCTTCCTTAATGTCATTGAGGTTAAGGGGCCTATCATAGGAAAATAATTGAGCTTCTCAGAGCTTATAGGGGATCACTTCAAGGCATTGAGAGAAAATAACTTCATTAGTATGGGAGGAGGGATGCACAACAAACAAGTCCATGATAGTGATGCATAAAATCTTGTGAGATAGCAGGTAATTTGGTAAATCTATCTGAATTGCATCTAATCAATTTAATTTTGTCTAGAACTTGTCTTGAATGAAGGAGAGCAAAAAATTATTTGGTCACTTTATCTCCCAAAATTCAACCAATGCATATGTGCTCTAAGATATGCTCATGTAGCCTTGTAAGCCTCCACTGGGTGGACATTATGTCTACACATTGAAGCCTAATCCTATAATTGTGGGATTAAAGGCACAACTTATATTTCTCATGAAAACCCAAGGTATTCATGATTTGTATCATTATGAATATGCCACTTAAATAAAATTGCATGTTTGCCATAAATCTATAGAAAAAAAGGTGGTGTAAGTTATTGCATAACCCCACCACTCAATCCAACTAGTGTCCCCTATGGGTCTAGGAGACAAGTTTCAAATTCTAATGATATGCCTAATAGTTTGCTCATGTTTTAGATGAGAAGTATGGAGGTAAAAATAAGAATTATTGGATTTAACTTGTGGGGTAGTCCACTCAATCCAGAAGCAAATAGGATGATGGTTAGACAAGAAAGTGTTTAAGATCACATAAATAGGCCAATCATGACCAAGAGTGAAGAAGAAAAGATCTTGTTATGTAAAAAAAGCACAGTCAAGATGCTTAAGAACTCTACCTTCTCCTTGATGAAAATTAGACAATATGAACTAAGGAGAATTCAATTCTCTCCTCCTACAATGGTTGGGGTAAAAAACCACAAATTTATTTTGCATGTAAAACCATGCCTCCTATTATCCTTCACACCATATCATGGGTAGACATACTTATTTGTATTCAATAAACTCAATCATGTTGAAGTCACCTATAGAATCTAATTCACATTGGCAAGAGAGTCTTCTAACCATCTCCAGAGAAAGGTGTGTTCCACCACATCATTAGAGGCATATAAGTTGACGAGGCCAATGACGTGATTACCAAATTCAAAAAGAGTCTAGACATCTTGATGGGTGGGGTTGGAACCCCAAGAAATATTATTTTGAGATAGATCAGGTGCTAAAAGGGTGACCACCCCCCCCCCATGACTAGGCTTATGATAGGTGGCCCTACAAAGGGCCCTAGACAAGATAGTACAAGTTGTATAATGAATCATAAAATCAAAAAAAAAAAATCTTACATGCAAAAAAATATTTTGTAAAAATGATGACAAATATTTATGACAATATACTTATGTGTCAGATCATTGATCCCTCTAACATTCCAAAAATAAACTATAATTGGGAATCATCAAGGTTCATATCATTTCCCTCTATAATACTTGAGAATGGCATAGTCTCCAAGTTGTAAATGTTTCCTTTTGTTTGGCACATAATCCTCATCTATATAGGGTTAGGGACTACGTGAGTACTGCACAATAGCCTTATAATTTAGGGTCACAATACAAAGCTATGAATTTAAGTTATTCACCCCTAAAGGGGGTTGTGAGGATGGAAACATAAGAGCAGGAGATAGGGAAGAAACAAAATGGGTAATCACTTGAGGAGAATGGGAAATAAGAGGTGGAGTTTTAATTTATGTGGGCATAGGAACTTTACTAATAGATATTGAGGAACTTGGACCCCTTGTGGGTTGGTACATAGCTGATTAGCATTTAGCATTTCCACAAATTGCATTAGTCTTCTTATTAGAGATTGTTATCCACCCATCAGGGTTCTAGGGTTTCAAATCATACTTAAGGGGTAAGGCCCATTAGAGGGCATTCTCTAATCATATGGTCTAAATCCTGACATCAAAATTAAGTATTCAGTTGGTGATATAAAGCACATGTTGTGTGAACCAATTATTACCTAGTTGAATCTCAATAGACTCTTTGAGGTCTTTGGCAAGATCTATTTCCACACAAACCCTTCTCCAGGGATGTGCTACATATAACTTCTATTTTTCATGGCAAATAAAGTGGCCCAGAGGCTTGATAAGTTGTTTTTAAAATATTTCCACAAGGAAGAGGTAAGCCTATAAATTATGCCCACACTAGGATTTTAATTATCTTGTTCTAAGACTTGAAAATATCAAGTCTAATGGGATAAAATAGTTAAAGTGTTGCATATGAATTAGGGGAAATGATTAACAATAGACTTTCAATGTTCAGGGTTTGTGAAATGAAATAGGAATAAACCCTTAGTGAGGTTTTAAAATCCATCCAATTTCACCCCATGGCCTTGCCAATGGTTTTGGACCCATTGCTTTAATATGTTCTCTAGAGGAACTTGACCCACAAAATAAGCAACCAAAGTAAAATTTTCAAAATAATTATAGGCTTTATCAAAATCTAATAAATTTAGAACCACATCTCATAAAGGAGTATTAAGGTCAGATCTAATACCTCTTAGTAGACCTTCAAGACAAACTTTCAAGCTTGTTTCAGTATCATTGCTTCTCAAGATCCCACCAATAGCCCCTACATCAAATGATGCAAAAATTGTGGTGACATCCATTTAATAAAGAGAAGGCAACACTGACCAAGGGGTGGAAGCTGAACCTAACTCAACACAATAAATTCAATATCAAAACAAAATTAATCCCACCTAGATTGAATGATAGATTGGTGGTGTGAAGGATGGGTAAACCCTAAAATCCATAGACATCTAGTGCTCCATACGGCTCTCCAAAACTCTCCTAGACTGATTCAAGTATTTTTTAAGCATCTTGAGAAAAGTATGAAAAGGGAAAATCACGGAGAGCTAAATAGATATTTGAGATTGTCCATAGTGACATTGATGGTCCATTTCCAAAACATTCATTCAACATGACTAAATACATGCTTACTTTCATCTATAAATTTTTGAGTCATACTTGGGTGTATTTTCTTAATCGAAAATTAGAGGTGTTTGAACATTTTCAAGACTTTTAGGTGCTTGTAAAAAAATAGTCAAGTAAAGCTATAAAGCTTTTATGTATCAATAACGGTGGTGAGTATGTCAGTAATCATTTTTGAGTAGTTATGTACATCAAAGGGGATTGAAGTATAATGTATAATTCCATATAGTCCTTAGCAAAATGGTGTTGCAGAGTGAAAGATTATATCCTTGAAGGAAATGGCATTTTGTATGCTACACTCCAAGTCTCTTGCACTTTAGTATTGGGTCGAGGCCATCAACTATGCATGTTATATCCAGAACCATGTTCCTCATAAATCATTAAATGGATTCAGTCCTTTTGAATCTTGGAGCAATCATAAACCCAAATTAAAAAATTTATGAGTGTTTGGATCTCCTAGTATGGCCCGTATTCTGAAGAAGAAATATAAGGAAATGGAACCTCAAAATTAGCCTTGTATCTTTATTGGATATCTTGATAATGTTAAGGGATATAGGATTATCCATCCCACCATTCATGAGTTATTCATTAAGAGGAGTGTTCACTTTAAAGAGGGTCCTCAAGACTCTGCACATGACACTCCTCCATATTCATTAGATGCATTAGGATTTGATGATAGTTCTAATGATTTTGATCTACCTGAGTAGCTTCCTGATGATCTAAATTCTTATTCTAGTTTTGATAATGAGAGTAATGATGAGGATTCCCCTCCTCCTATAATATCTTCAAAGGATAAGGTTTGTCCTCTTGACTCTCTGAGCATTGGTCCTCTTTTTGATATATAGACACTATAAAGTATTGGACAATGGATTGGAAATCTAGGAGACACTAGGTGAACCCATTCATAATTATAGAATGTCATGCATGCTCTCATTACATCTACTTCTACCTTATAGTCATTTCATGATGCATTAGTCGCTCTTGAGTGGGATATTTCTATGGAAGAGGAATATGGTTACCTAGTGAGGAATAAAACTTTGGATTCAATCCCTCCTAAGGGGATAAAACTTATTCAATTTAGGTGGATCTACCAAACAAAATTTATAGTAGATGGGTTTGTAGACAAGTTGAAAGCATGTTTGGTAACAAATATTTTTTCTCGAGAACCTAGCATTGACTATAATGAGATGTTCACCCTAGTTTACAAAATGAACTCAATCTGAATCACTCTTGCCATTATCACAACACATCACTGGGATGTTTATTAAATGGATGTGAAGAATGTCTTTCTTCATGTGACCTCAAAGATGAAATATACATAGAAAAACCACAAGGAATTTTTGAAGATTATTCTTTAGTTTTCAAACTTTAGAAATCTATCTATGGCCCCAAATAAGATCCTCAAGTTTGGTATGCAAGATAGACTCCTTTATTCTTTTGGTTGGGTTCACCGTATGACATTCTGATATGAATGTCTACATTTTACAACAAGATGATTCACTTTCCTTATAGTTCTCTATGTGGATGACCTAATGATCACATGGATTTATTCATCCACCATCACAATAATGAAAATTACTTTGTTTGACAAGGTCTAAATGACTGACTTGGGCTTGTTGCATTACTTCCTTTAGATTGAAAATTTTGAATCTAACTTTGGGATCACTATTAAACAATCCAAGTATGTTATTTATTTAATTTCATGGTTTAACATGGTTAATTATAAGCCAACTCAAACTCCTTTTTTATTTGGAATTAATCTTGAGGCTGATTGTCCATCTCCTTTGGTTGATGCTACCTTATATTGACAACTTATTGGTAGTCTCATCTAAATTACACACACTACACCTGATAATTCATATGAAATGGGCATGGTCTCCATATTTATGTAAGAATCACATGAGATACATTGGAAACTAGATAAGTGGATTCTTCACTACATTCAAGGTACTCATAGTTTTGGGATTCACTATGGATCAGGTATCGACATCGACTTGATTGGTTATATAGATTTAGATTAGGCTGACAATATTCAAAATCATAAATCTACATCAAGTTATAGTTTTTCCCTCAGTTCAGGTCTGATTAGTTGGTCAAGTAAAAAGTATAATGTTATTACTTTATATTCTACTAAGCGCTAATACAGATTATTTTTTAATGATGCCACTGAGGCTATTTGGCTTTAGGGGATCCTCATTGAGTTTGGCATCTAGTTTTGATGACCAACAATCATCTATTGTGATAACCAAAGCACAATGAAAATCTATAAGAATATGGTCCTCCATCAAAGTACCAAGAATATCGATTCACATGTTTATTTAAGATCTCATCCATGAGTAAGTCATTGATCTTTTCTACATCTAGACAATGGATCAAATTGTTGATATATTCATCAAACCCTTCACTGAGAGAAAGTATCTTCATTTATAGGCTCTTCTTGGAGTTTGGGTAACTCCATCTTCTTCCTCCTTTGAGGGATCATCTCTATGTACTTGGGTGCCTCATCAAGCCTCTATGATGGGACCCACCTATTACACCCACCTAAGTTATGCTTAGGTGGGGTATTAGTGTAGGTTTTTTACCACTATGTGGTTTTACCTACATGATCTAATTAAATTCCTTAGGGTAATAATAGGTCATTAGGTTAAATTAACTTTAAGTCATTTTCTAATTGTGAGTTGAGTCAATTACATTTTTGGGTGAATTAATTCATAACTATTTAATGTACCTTCCTATGTACTCTTTGGCTAATGAATAAATGTTAATGCAACTTTTTGTTGTGAAGACAAGATTCTTCTTGTTGTGAGCTATTCTTCAAATTTCACTACTCCATATAGATTCAACCTTATGCATTTAACCCTATCCAGTTGATCCTTGATTTTGGCCCACTCTGACAATACTTAGATGCATGAATTCATAGAGAAAATTAATAATCACATTTACAAGAACCATTTATTATTGATATATGAGTGTCAGCTTCATTGGCCTCTAGTTTTACTGAACCTCATATTTCATCCCTAAGGATCAAATAATATTAAACCATATTTGTAGCAACATTGTTTTTCTATTTTGGAAAGTTAATTCCAAAAAAATAGATGCTAACTAAAATAATGAATAATGATCACTAATATTCAATTTAAGTTTCTAGTTTATGCTTAATAGGCATGACTTCTCACATAATTTATTCATCCAATTCAAATCAATCCCATCAATCTAAAAATATCAACTTATCCAACTCAAACATGTGATCTAAGGAGACTACACTTACCCCATCTGGTGCAAAAATAATTAAATGAAGATTTGGTAATGGATTTGCGCTTTCAATCTTCACAGTCACATGTGTATCTGCACCATGACCTACACATATTTATAAATACTTATATTTAGAACAAATATTTTTCCATTGTTTACTAAATAGAGAACTAAAATTTTATAGCATATAAATAAGGAACATGCTTTATGAAACCCAAAGACCAATTATAATGAATATTATTACACTAGAAAGGCAAACATTTTCTCAATAAATTTATTTTCGAGATAATATTTTAATTTATACACCATTTTTAGCATCTTTAACAAAGGAAACAACATAAAAATAGTTTGATGTGTAATGAAAAATTTCCATCAAATTGCAAACCACAAATAAATCAGCAAAGTGATTCATTAAATGTGTGAATGAGAAATGTGCAAGTGTTTGATAATTTGTCAAAATAAGTTTGAAACGTAACAATAATGCATGAATGAGATTGGAACATAACCATGAGAAATTATAACTTGATTAATAAAATGTCTGAAATGTATTGGATAATATTTTTTTTGTGTGTTTTTTTTAAAATAAAAAACACTAGAGTGGAGAAATATGTTTGATGGTATTTTGAGTAAATTCTTACTTGGCTAAGGTGCTTCTATTTTGTGGAAGAATTTCATGTATAATAGATTCATGAGATTGTTTTTCTTTTCCATCAAGTTTTTCAACATCCATGGATAGCATTATGTAACAGTTGCAAGACCAAAAATAAAGGGAAGAGGTTTTTCACTAGTATAGTATGGAGTGTTTTATATGTTTATGTAAAAAACAATTATATTGTAGTTAAGATTAGATTTTATATAATAACATTTTTACCTACCTTGGAAAAATATAAACATTTCATAAATACATTGATTAATAAAGGTAACATATGCTTCCTGGTTTGTGTGTTTCAATATTAGTAAATTATTTTCTTTGCTAGATGTTATGTGGAATTATGCTTCTTTTTTTCCAAGGTTGTTTGATTCCATTTTTTGGAATAATGTGAATTCTTGAAAAATGAGAGAATTACTATGTTATTTTAATGAATGATAAACAATAAAAGCACTATAAACTTACTAACCAATTTTGATTTGTGTCCTAGTTGATAAAAAAAAAGTTCATGATGATCAATTTAATATGCATAGTTTTTAAATGTTTGATAATATGATTGGTCATAATTTGAGCATACATGATCTTGATATATTTTTTAAGAATGCACTTTGGTTATTCATACATAATGGGAAATTGTGACTTGTCATATGGTCATTGAGAATATTTGACTTTTTTATATATTTATGCATATCAATATTAAAGTCTCCAAAAATGTATATGGATTTTGTTTTTAGATACATTTTTTAATACATGGTCAAGAATGAACATGATATTATGATTCTTTTCAATTGGCACAATGTAAAAATTTATTATTAACAATCACCCATGGACTAGTACAGTTACCCATAATGCCTCAACATTGTTAGGTTCAAATTTTATTGTTTACAAAAAAGGTATATGTTGTTTGGTAAATATCATGATCTCATGCACATGGTATGTGAAGATACAATGGAAAGCCATGGGTTCATAATTTTTCATGATAAATACCATATGAGTTTCTTGAAACTAAAGTATGTTAGACTATATCAAGTCATGGTCATGGTTGATGCCCTATATGTGGGATTGAAGGTTGCATGTATTCAGAGAATAAATAACAATGCATGAGGAAATATTTGTGAAGGAAAATTAAATTATATGTGTTATGTGCTTATGATTCAAGGCGAGACATCTCAGAAATAACCTTATATTTAATTTTGAAATTTCTCATTATCAGAGGATGTATAAAATACAAGTTTTATATAGTCTTGGCATGAGATAGAGTAGTATAAGCCAATATATGATGGGTCACTCCAAGAATTCTAAATGAAACTCCATCCATTGTAAGTTTTTGGAATCTATGAATTGTACGTGCATAAGCAAGCTTTACAAGAAACTCTTTGTAAATTTTTTAATTTTCTTTGATATGATTTTTTTTGAAAAGGTATATTTATCCGTAATATGGGCATCTAATATGGTTGAATGTGTTTTGTATACATTTGTGCATATTTTAAAATCTAATGGTGTCTATTATTTGGATCACTGAAATTTATCCTCAATATGTCAAGTTTTTCTATTGTTGTGTAGGCTTGCAAAGTTTTGTTTGAGCCATTCACTAGGCCATCCTAGAAATCTTAGTTATTGATAAAGAGCTCAATAAAAATATCTTATTTCAATACTAATTTTTTGGAAGTGTGATTATATTCAGATATTCAATTATGTCATCATATGTTGTATCTTTTTGACCAATTGAATTGATGATAATTTGTTTTCCAGAAGCAAGTGAAAAATATTTATCGTTGTGATTGCCAACATTAGATTTTTTTTTGAAAAGATATGCAAATATAGTTTGGTGGTGTCCAAAAACATTTTTTATTGAGGTATGAGACATAAATATATGTTTTATACCTTATCCGAATTCTATTAATAATTGACACAAATGTATGATCATTTAATAGCATTGTTTTAATTAGTTCATAAATTTTCACATGTTTTTTTTCCAAAAACCATATGAAACTAGTGGTTTCCCTATTTTAGGACTTTAAAATAAAAGATAGTAATTAATAGGTTTTTCTTGATAAAATTCACCACAAAATATCATTTCAATTTTTCTAAAGTATGAAGTTCGTATGAGTTTTATTTCTCATAGTCCTTTTCTAGTAAAATAAAATAGTTGTCCACCAATAAGGGAAATTTAACCTATAAGGACAAGTTGTAATTATTGATAATGTTTTTCTAATGTGTCAAGGCACTCAACACTTAGTGGAATAATTTCATATTTTTCAAAAGGCAATAAAAATCCAAATGAAATGTTATGCCACGTACATTGTATGCAACCTTGCTTGTGAAAGCTATAATTAAACCTTTTAGTTTAAGCGGGTCACTATTGATTGAGTCATTATAGATTTTTTTTAAAAAATCAAAGATCAATTTGGTATAAAATATTTTCCCCATACCATCACCACCTATCAAGAAAAGGTAAATTGTATTTGCAAGGTTGTGTTTTACTTTAATTTTGTTTTAGAACCCATAATAGGATAGAGACTCATAGAAAAATTTGGATTGATAAATATAGCATTCAAGCATACATCTGAATATAAAATATTGAAACTAAAGTTAGTGATTTGACAAGTGGCATGATATAAATATAGTAAGTAAAATAAGGGGATGAGTACTTAGATTTTTTGGTTGATTGTATGACTATAATTGTATTATGGAAGTGGAAATCAAACTAAATCATGCATATGATTCATTAGGTTCAAGAATTATATTTATGTCTAAACAAGATCAGTTCTAAAAAATCTGGGTCAATATCAATTGTCAATACTAACTTGTGTTGATTGGTACTAAACTATGTGAAAATGAGGGGTTGTGACCATATAGTCTCCTTTGTCTATCTCTGAAAGCTCTATATATGTATTGACGAACCTTAATGATGCACACAACTCCAAAAATTAGACTCTTTCACCTTGAAACCTAGGTGTGATTGGAAGAGATAAAAACCTAAAATAACTTAGAAAGTGTAATGGGATGAGCTAACCCCAATCACCCTCATTTGATGATTTACCCCTACCTATGTGTCTAATACTCTGAGGAAGGAAATCAATCCACACGTAATTGTCCCATTAGTGTGATTGTGTAACTGTGTTCCATCGCTATATGGATGAAACTAATGTTTTAGATTTTAAACTTGATAAGTCTTGCTTTGACTTGGATTTGGTATGGTTCAAACTTGGCTTGTTATTTGGTATGATTTAGACTTGGCTTGATATTTGGATTGTTACTTGGATTTGGTATCAACAGCATATATATCAAGTGAAAGCAATAACTTTTATTGTGCATAAATGTGTAAAAGCTGAACATTAAGGTCAAGTCATTATAATTCAAAGGGATATATCATTTTCACAAGTGAAACCTAAATGCAAATAAATTCATAAACACGAACCAAAATAAGTATTAGAATGGTTGCCTAAAAATAGGGTGCATTAAATACACATGCATAAACTAGTACAAGTGAGGATGCAATCATCATACAGTGTGTTGCAAAGACAAACACCGAATTACAATATGTCACTAAAACAAACATCGAATCACAATATGCTACCAAAAATGTATTGCTACGCCCATTGTCCCCTTTTCATGTGGGTCCTTAGATCCTTCCCTTTGTTTTATTTGGTGTTTGTGCCCCCTTTTGTGATTTTTTTCTTTCTATTGTTTGTCAATTTGTGTGCCAACAAAGTCCTATTTCGAATTTAGAAGTCTATAAATACATAGGAACCTTAATGCATATAAAAATCAAGAGAGCTCCAAGAAAAGGTCAAGAGTGATACACAATTGTTTAAGAATAGGATTAAAGTACTTAAGGTAGAATTTATTCTAAGTCTTCATATTACATCATTGTCAATTGTTCATATAGTAAAGATCATATAAGGATTGGGGCTCACACCATCACAATTTCTTTTTGCACTGCATTGAGTGTTGGTTTCCAACTTTCCTAAAAACAAGGATCTAAAAGAAGGAAAGCTCTCAATTGAATATCCACTTCTTAAGGTCATGCAAAGTTGGAATGAAAGATTTATAAAAAATGCATAATAAATTCTAAAAAAATTGAGTGAAGTTTTCAAAAACTAAGAGTAAAGAATCAAATTCATCAAATTTATATTCATAAATAACATAGTCACTAAGAACATACATGTATACACCTAATCAAATTTCAAAGTTGTTAATTTCTTCCCCATTTTTTTTTTAGATTTGACCATCTTTGTTTACACTTATTTTGAGCCTCACACAATCTACAAATTTATTACAATTCAATATTGTTTATAAATTTCAATTATTCTAGAAACTTCTCTACTAAGATAAAACTATTTCGATTTAGACAGTAATTATAGTTTATGGTAGTCCATTTTTTATTTATACACTGAAATGAATAATAAACCACCCTAAATTACGTCCCTTGAGCACCTAAAAGATGGTATGCTCGAGCAAGATAACTATTAAATGTCGTAGGCGACTAGTTTCAAACGCATGCTAACATTATTTTAAGTCATGCACGGTGGCCACACGGCTATGTCCACTACCATGATAAATTGTTTTCTTAATTTATATATCAAATTTAGCCTTACCAATTTCAGAACAAAGGTGTGTATCTATTTGTATAATTTATGAATGTATGTAATAAGCCTCCTATTATAAACCTTAATACTTAAATTACAAATATCTCTAACACAAATCTAATTCAAAATCATCTGTGAGATAATATATATATTTATTTTTTTAAATTTAAGTTGAAATAATAAAAATATCAAAAATAAAAGAAAGTTATTTTTTTATAAAGATATTACCAATTTTAAACTTGAATAATCATTATACATATAAATTTGTTAAATTAAAAAATAAAATAATAATTAAAAAATTAAGAATTAATTTATATAATTTATAAAATGAAATTCGTTTAAAAATACTTTAAATAAAAATCAGTAAGTTATATAATTAAAATGAAATTCATTTCTACTTAATTTTTTTAATTATATAATAATATTATAAAATATATTTATGTGGATATTTACAATTATTGTAATTTGGTCCATAAACTTCTAATCAAGACAATTTAAAAAATATTTGCAATATTATTTTGAATCAAAATGCCCATCAAACTAATTGTTTACCCAATTAAATATTGGTATTGACTGGTAAAGTTTTCTTTAAAAAATTAGCATGTTGATAATAATTTCTCTTTTAATTTTACATCTTATTTTACATTTCATTATTTCTTTATCTTGACATATTTATAATTGATAAGTAGGAGGTATTTTCCACAATGACTCAAATTATGATATTGCTATCAGGATTCAACTGTGTAGTTTTTTGAGTCAAATTCCTTGACCCATGTTTCATGAGTAGTGGTTCACATGAACCCATCTCTCATGAGAATGAATGGTCCACTTAGTACTCATTGCATCTAGGTGATGCTCATAGAGGTGAAGCATTGGGCCTTCCCAAGAGGTCACCCATCCCAGTACTACTCCAACTCAAGTGTGCTTAACCATGAAGTTCCCTCCAAGGTTAAGCCCACTTAGCTTGCTACCCCATTTGCAAAACCTTCAGCAAGTGTTATGCCTTATGAACCATTCATCATAGAGTTCCTTAAGCTCATCAATTGATAAGTAGGAGGTATTTTTTGTAGTGAGTCAAATTATGATATTGTTATCATGATTCAACTGTGTAGTTTTTTAATTCAAATTCCTTGACCCATGTTTCATGATTAGTTAACCCATCTCTCATGAGAATGAATGATCCACTTAGTACTTATTGCATCTAGGTGATGCTTTAGGGGTGAAGCATTGGGCCTTCTTGAGAGGTCACCCATCCCAGTACTACTCCAACTCAAGCACGTTTAACCATGGAGTTCCCTCCAAGGTTAAGCCCACTTAGCTTGCTACCCCATTTTCAGAACCTTTAGCAAGTGTTGTGCCTTATGAACCATTCATTATATAGACCCTTAAGCTCGTCAATTGATAAGTAGGAGGTATTTTCCACAGTGAGTCGAATTGTGATATTGTTATAGTGTTTAGCTTGTTACCCCATTTACAAAACCTTCAAGAAGTGTTGTGCCTTATGAACCATTCATCATAGAGCCCCTTAAGTTCATCAATTGATAGTTAGGAGTAATTTTCCATAGTGAGTCAAATTATGATGATGAGGTATTTTCAAAAATTAGGAGGTAGTTTCTATGGTTCAAATTTCAGGTCATGCGATGAAGCACAACAAAAGATATGCAAGTGCAAAGTTGGCCTCCTAGGCAGTTTGACAATGTTTTCTAAGTTCAAATAGAGTTGATTAAGTAGTTTTATGACAACATATCTCACACATATAGAGGTTTCAGGAGTATATTGATGCATGGATAGATTCCCCTATGAAAGGTGATCTTATGGTTCAAATTTTAGATCATGCAATGAAGCATAACAAAATTTATTAAGGTGCAAAGTTGGATTCTCATACAGATTTCACTAAGTTCCAACATAGCCAAATTTGTAAAGGAAGATCTATGGTGAGCATTTAATTATAAAGATAGAGATCAATAATGTGTATTAAGTTAATATGTCAAAGGATGCTTAGAAGGCACGTAGGCTTGCCAAGTGGCAGAAGTGCATTGAGTCAAACAAGCTCAAAATGCATGTAGGGCTACCAAGTGGCAAAAGCATGTTAAAGCAGAGATTGTCTATAAGGTGTAGAAGGCATGTGAGGTTGCCAAGTGTCGTAAGCACGTAGACTATTTATAGGGTGCAGAAGGCACATGAGGTTTCCAAGTGGCATAAGCACGTAGACTGTCAACAGGGTGAAAAAGGCATGCAAGGTTGTCAAGCGGCAAAAACACATTAGTTTATAGGGTGCACATAAGGCACATAAGGTTTTCAAGTGGCATAACTGCATGAAGTTAAATAGTTAGATGAATATCTTATGGTGAGCGTGTGATTGTGCAGTATTGATCCAATAGAGTGTATTGAGTTAAATAGGTCAAAGTGCTCGATGTTTAGTGAGTTAAATATTAGGCTAATCTCAAGGAGATCAATGGAGTGTGTTTATTCCAAATTGTTAGGAAGCAGAAAGATGAGGTCAAAGTGTCTGAGGTTTAACATTGAGCATTGATTGTTGGTATTTGAATATTTGTATTAGCAAGGAAAAGACCAGTCTATAATATTATGCTTATATCTTTTGATCCAGGATGAATTTGATAATGATGTAAAAATAAAAGTTATAGAGGACTTCAAGGTACATCCATAAAATTTTATTATAATGTTTGTATAGTTTCATAAATTGAGCTCCAAATTTGACTGTGTATTTGACATACATTTGTTAAGAACCCGAAAAGGTTATTTAAGATTATTCTATTGATATTTGGATGGTTCATGGTGAATTAGATATTAGAGAGTGTTTTATACTCCATGAAGACTATCTATTTGGATTTTTAAAGTTTTATAAATCCATATTTAGTATGGACAAAGGCTTAGAAGTTGACTATATTTATTGAATGCATTGGCATATTGAGTGACCATGTTGTAGGAGTGAGTTGAAGGTGTTCTGAGCAGAATTGAAGAATCAAATGAGTATTGAGATGTTATATAAATATCAAAGGTTTATTATAAGGATTTTTTTATCATGATATGTTCTTTATTAGATGTGGAGAGTAAATTTTCCTTGACTATATTTTGACTGTGTGTGACCAGTCTAAGTGGTCATCTTGAGTGAAGTAGTTTGAGGACAGTTTAACTATGTTGGAGTGTCTAATATAAATGGTGGTGTTGATAAGGTCATGGATTTACTATAAATATGAATTCTTCAAATGGTTATGTGAATTATTTTAGTATTTTATTTAGAAGTTTGAGACTATGTTTTTTGTGTATGAAGACTTGAAGAGCAAGAAGACCTAATTGGTAGGTCCAAGTATTGAGTTGGTGTTCCATGTGGTGTGGACCCAAGAGGGAGTGTGAAAGAGGATATTGTATACATTTTTTATATGTTTTAATCATTTATAAAGGATGAAGATGGTCCAAGTAGTCTCACATGTAACATGTGAGTATGAAGGCCTAATTATTTTAGGTCTCACCAAGACCTAATGGTAGTTTGGGGCTAATTAGGTAATGTCCAACCTATGGAGTGGAGTGTCTCACCCATGTAACATGTGTGAAGACATATTTAAAGTGTTTCAAGCATCTTTTTCAACCAATATTGGGTAGACCAAGAGAGTAGTATAAGTACAAGGCCTAATTGGCTTATTTGTGTTAGTTATGCATGTGTGGAGCCGAGCGAAGGAGAGTACCTTTGAAAGAGAAGGTACAAGTCATTGAGGACCATTATAGTATGAATAATATTAGACATGCCTATTTTATCAATTTGATGCATGTGGATACATAGGTCATTAGACCTAATAAACTTAGAAGAGGCAGGTTGAACTAGTAAGCCCTAGAGGCTGATTGAGTGAGTGTACCTAGTAAATGGGTTGAAAAGTAGAGCAGATTGAGGACTGTGTGTATGAAAATTTGGTCATGTTGATAATGTTATGAAAGATATGTTTTTAGGTGTGTTTAAGTGAGTATGGGTGAAGGGTTGAAGAGAGGGGTTAGTTGGGATATGTAATGTGTCCTAATTGATCTTTGTGTGTTGGTTCAAGTATGTAATGTGCTTTGGCCAATAGGGAGAGTTGAGTGAAAGAGTGAAGGTGAAAAGTGAAAAATGCAGGTCCATTTTTAGGTTTTGAAGACATTAGTTCAAAGGTGGAGATGTTTATATCATAGGAGGGTCAGAAGCACTTGATCATCCTTAGGGGCATGTGTTCCTTGTGAAATAGGTGTTTCACTAAAAGCCTTAGGTCAAAAAGACTTGACCAAGGTTTTGGGTCAGAAGGACTTGATCATCTTAGGGGTATTTTTTCCTCATGAAATAGGTGTTTCAGTAAATTTTGGTCAGAGGGACTTGACCAGTCTCATGTTTTAAATACCTTATAGGACTAGTCCATGTGTTTACAGGCTTGAGAGTGGGTTTTATTCCCCATGAGGGTTTCCCACATAAATGATGTGTTATGTGCTTGATCTTATTTGTTCATTACAATGTTAAATTATATACATCATAATTTTATGTGTTGGATGTTTAAGATTTGGGAATTGAATTGGATTATTTGGTATCATTGATTCACCCCTCCTCTCAGTGATTTTATCTCTGACACATACCACTATGATCTTTTTCTCCTTTGGGTCCCTTTGACTCTTCACTTTGTTTTTTCTAGTGTTTGTGCCACTTTTTCAAAATTTCTACCATTATGTGTTAGATTGCATGCTAATAAGGTCCTAAATTGAATTTGATAATTCTATAAATAACAGGTGCATTGGTGCATATATGATGAGAATAAAAATAAATAAAATTAAAATAAATGGTTAGGAGTGAAAAGTAGAAGTCTAAGGCTAGAATTAAATTGCTTAGGATAGAATCCCATAATAAATATTCATATAACATCATTTCCAATTGCTCATGTAGTGAAAGATCATATAAGGATTAGGGATTGCATTACCATGATTGCTTATTAAACTGCATTGAGTGTTGATTGAAAATTTTCCTAAGGGCATGGGTATGAATGAGACAAGCCCATCAATTGACTACCCTTTTTTAAGTCTTATAATGTTTTTATGTTGATTGGGGTTTCAGAGAAGGAGAATATTTGAAAGAGATGTGTAGATATATTTATGAGTAACATGGAAAATGGCACACAAACCTTACTGCATTTGCACAAGCCTCACGTATTTAAAAAAAAAATTAAAATTATTTCTAAAGGGTCTAAAAATCCTAGGGATAGGGTCTCTACACGTGATATACTCTTTAACCCTTTGGCTCACAATGTGATTACTTATCCTTTTCTAATTGGTTTCATTTCTCCCAAGTTTGCATTGTATATTGGATAAGGAGACCCTTTTCACTATATTATATCGCTTCTTGTCTATATACTTCACATGATGATACACTATTAACTAAGCTATTATAAATAAGTTTAAAGGACTATGAATTTGTTTGGTATTATGCCTTATTTTTTGGTTCCATACATTCCTTTGACCTCTAATTGCTGATGTATTTTAAACATTTCTCAAAAGGTTACACATATAAAATTGGTTCAACTTAGATGAGCATCCAATGAATACATTAGAGATTAAGTATTAGGTTCAAGACCATGGAAATAAGATGACTTATCACCCACTATATAGTGATCTCTAAAATATTTTTATCAATAGTCTACTATCAATTATCTTGGAGAAAGTAGTTTTCAACACTTATCAATATTTTGATGAACTTTGTCATGTGATTAGAAACTTTTAAATCAAGATTTTAGAGGCCATCATGCTTAAATATAATACACATAGTAAAAAAATTCAAAACAAACCAAATATTAATGCTAAAAGCAATGACCATGAAACATTACATAAGAATGATGATATGAAAATGATCAGTCATATAGACAACCATATAAGAAGCTTGTGTCACCTCAAAAGGAGCATAGTAAATTTATAAAGTTAAGTGAAAATTATTGAAATGTCTTGAAGAAGATACTTGAATGCAACATAATTATTTTACCTCCAGTAAGGAAATTTGATACTTTAAAACCATTGCCTAAATTTTTTGACTCCATTGCATATTGTGATTTTCAAAGACTACAAGGGCACTTTACGAATAGTTTTATCACTTTGAAATAAATTATCCAATATTTAATTGATATAAGGTATCCCCTTGATTTCTTTTTACCTATTAGAGTGGGACCAAAGATAATTTAAAATTTATTTCACATGGTACATATTTCTCAATCATACAATGCTCTTATTGATCAACAACAAATATATCAAGTGAAAGTGTAATCACTATAAGTGGCAATTGGATGCTAAGAGTGTTGCTTTAGTTAACCTATCCCTAAGCTAGTCATAGACCTATCCTTGAGCATTAGACTAACTTTTCCAGTGATTCAATATACCACAATTACCTATAGCCAATCATAACATAGTCCCATAACTATCATTTCAAATCCCAATCCAAATTACTTAGCAGTCTACAAAGAGGAAATTAGTGCCACATTTGCGATACTATAGCCACATAACACTAGTCTCCCCAACTGGGTACTACTATCCTTAGCCCTAAATATTTCCAACATATATTTTTTTAAACATGTGCCCCTCCTTAAGTCATCCTAAGCTCATTTTATTATCTATACAAGTAATAAAACCCTATAAATACAAGTCTAATCTACCTCTATTCACTAGATGGAAAATAGATGAAAAATCTATTCAAACAAAAGACAAAGTTGTGAAAAATCAAGTTATTTGATCCCTATTTTGCCCTAATTTTTTCATAATACCATCTACATCATCCTTAAGCCTAATTTTCAAGTATTTCAAAGCTGAAGCACATTCAATGCATCCAAGGCCACTTGCATTCTAGCACTCACTTGCACATACATCAAGTACTAGGTGGGAGAATTGCATAGGACTTGATCCCTCCTTAGAGTATTGGTCTATAGGTAACTCTCTACACAGTGGGGTGTTGAGGATATCTAGTCCATCTTACTAACACACTCAAATTTACTGTTCATGTCATACTTGCAAGGAGATTAGGGTTTATATATCAAATCAGGTTTTCCAAGTACAACATAGAGCTCTAGGTTTTGGTCATGTAGGAATAAAACATATAGACACAGGTACAGGTACTCCTTGAAAATAGGAATAGTCTCACAAAGGGGACATAAGCATGACATTGAGGACACTACTCATAGATGGAACCACTATCCAAATTGGGTGCTACTATCCAATGAGTAGATAAATAATAGAATCATGTTGATGACATAGACTATTGCCCAGATCTTAACTTTTAGAACCTAAATCATCTATGATAGTTTTCAAATAAGTCTCTATTTATCACTATTTATTATTATTAGAAATTCAAACAAAGTCAAAGGTCATAACACATTAATACTTAATTATTGCATATTTATTTAACTGATTTAGGCATCTTAGCCCCTTAACCAAACATATGTAATTACTTGTGTAAAACCCTAAAAGGTTAAATCATTTGGTGAACCTGTCTTACTTTAAATATTGCTTCAAACCCTAGCATGTATTAATCCAATTTTTTATACAATAATTTAGGGTTGCCTACTTCTAGTTATCTAATTTTTGTAGACAACTTGGATAATTAAAATCAATTTCATATTATGATTTCAATTTATTTTACATATAATTTAAATTGGTGCAAAGAAACCCTATATTCAAAAACCCTAACCTTAGACACACTTAGGGTTTGTATCATTTCCTATTTATACTCAGATTTTATTTCCAAAACTCAGGTTTTAGATTCATATGTCTTCTAATTCATATAATCATGATCATAATGATAGAAAAAATCAATCACTTTTTGTTGCAAAGTCTAATACTTTCAGTTACATGCTTGTTCATTTTAATTTGTAATGAACTCAGAAAAGACATAAAAACATGTATAGATGATGCTTTATATCAATTTAAATATATGTCATATCTCATATCATGTTATCTTTATCCTATATGGAATTCCATTAACAAGCAAACCCATACACATATATAGAAGTTAACACATAAGCTAACAACGATGTTTCAAGTTTAATCGCCTTCTCCTCCTCATCTCCATGAGGGTGATAGTTATTTTCCCTCTAACCAAGTCCATGATGTCATTCCTCCACAAGATGAATCAACTTATAATAGTATCACTAATCCCCCTACTCATCCTATTCACACCTCTTCTCTATAGGGTGTGTGTCTACATGTCCAAACATAACTAGTTAGAATTTGCACTTGTGAGACTCTACATGATCAAATTATCAGTATGAGAAAGATAATTATAGGTTTACAAAATCAAAATCAACTAATCCATGAAAATATTACAACATTGGAAAAATAATGTACAAGACAAAGGCCTCTAGGGCATAATAGTGTAAATCATGTTTATACATCTTCAACTAGTCAATTTATGGCAAATGATGTTACATATCATAACACCAAATCAAAAAAAGTACATCTAAAACTAGTGATTCAAAAAGAATTCAAAGGTAAAATAAGAGTTCAAGTGAGACACTAAGGGAAATGATTAAAGTTAAGTTGATCAACCTGCCTCCCCTACACCCAATGAGGAGATTTAGATTTTTTTTGCATATCACAAATTGCATGGGTACCACACTGATTCATGTTTAGCATTGAAAAGGAAAATACAAAATATCATGGATACGGATGACTCACACAGTGACACTTCATCCAAACAACATATATTGACACATACCAATTCAAAAAGGATCAAATTCAAAAATAGTACAAAAATGGCTACCAAAGCATAACTCAGAATAACAAAAGGTTCCAAAAACACAATCAAAGCAAGAAACAATACTACAAGCATAGATAAATCAAGAAAATCCACCTTTCCAAAATGAGGCTAAACGTTCAATATGATATGGGTTTGGTCAAAATTATCTATGATAATATGATTATCATGGTCAAGGTTTAGGCGAAAATGCCCAAGGCATCACTTCTCCTATTCTAGAAGTTGATAATATTAATCAACAAGGTTTGGGGTTTATTGAACATCTTAAGGTACATCAGTCACATATATAGTTTATCAATGCAAGACATCCAGATACATAAGAAATATTACAAAAGAACAAGAGATTCAGTTGCAAAGTCAAAATCATTCTCAACCAACAAGCATCCTCAAAATAGGTTTTCTAGCAAAGGAACATCCACAACATAGTATATCTACAATAAGCATAGTTTCAAAGGGAAAAATCATAATCAATATACTAAAGCACAATTCAAAAAGGTTAAATCCATAGTATGAGGCAGTTCCCTCTAGCACACCAAGTTATTATGATTCTGATGTGGAATAATATTATGATTTTGATGATGAACAATACTCAGATTTTTATTGAAACAACATTCAACTACAACATAGCAATCACATTACATGAGAGATTTACATTCCTATTTTTAACATAGGCCACAGTGATAGCGAGTCTTCTATGAGACTAATTGGTCAATATGGTTCCTATCCTTGTACATACTTCTTTCTATCTCTCACTCCTTGTACATAGCTTATTTTCATTTGTCTGTATATAGCTTATAATCAGAAAACACAAAAACAATATAACATGTCAAAATACAAAAACATTCAAATATTTCAAAAAACACAACAAATTTATAGATTGAATACATTGCTATGTTTACATTTCTATTACTTTCTAGATATTGCATATTGCTAGTTATCCTAATATAATCAGTTTTATCATACACATATGCTTCACTTATTCTTATCGAGTGCTTGCATATTCTAGATAAGACTCTGATCCACTACACTATCCCAAACCAACTATCATCTACCCATTTGGGGAATTTATACTGATATAAGTCTATACATTTGATACATCTACCCACTTGGGGGCATTTCATACATAATTGCTATAACCAAGTTTTATCTTTTCATACTATATATTCTAGTTACACATTGATTCATCTTGATAATTGATCATTACTATTCATTGATCAAATTTTACCGACTATCACTAGTTAGCCTCAGTATATATACATCCTTGAATCTACATAGGTTTGTGCTACACATTTATACATGCTTTCATTTCTAGTTCCTAGATTTGGCTTTGATTGTATTTCTTATGCTTCTTCTATATTCGAGGGCATTTGAATATGCCATTATTCTTTGGCCTCTATGCCACTTCTCTGTTTATATGGCTTGGACATGTGCCCATGTCCCTTGTGTGTGTTCTTTCATGCTTATAAATGTGAACATTTGAACATGTCCTTCTATGTGGCTCTACACCAAATTGCTTTTTGTTTACATATGTGGACATTTGAACATCCTTGTATGTTTTCATTCTCAGATTTAGTGACATGTGCCCATGTCCCTTGTATTATGGCCCTTTGGCCTACTCTTTGTGTGCCTCATGTACTTTTATGTTTACTTCCTTGTATGCTTATACACCATGACACTTTTATTTGCTTGTTACACACACACACACCAATTTTTGATGCCATGAGAGATCTCATGCATCTATCCTTCCTACTTGGGAGCCTTGATGGACATCATACCCCATCCCCCTAGGTAGTTACTCATATTTATTATTATATAAATCAATTACATCTATCTTGGCACCCTTGTGCACTACTAGATTACAACATACATATTATATTTCCTACTTATGCTCAGATACATTTGCATTCTGATGTTATGTTTATACATTATATTAAAATATCATACACATGCTCTAGCTAACACATTTTGTAGAGCTACTTCTTTAAAGGGTAGTTCTTACATAAGTTTCACAACTAAACTCAAAAGAGGGGGAATTCACAGGGGTTTGTCATAGAGATCAGGATCCTACATTGATTTTCACAAATATATTTTAGCACACGAGCTCAATTTCAGATATCAAACTTAGGGCAGACACAGAACATAATAGAGACTCAACAATTAGTTCAGATCACATAGAAATCAGATCATGCTGACATTAGCACCTAGATTGGGACACTAACACCATTATTATCCACTACATGGTGTTACTATCTAGTATCCCCAGCTTCAAGATAGTCTGGATCATTTAGACCAATACACCAGGTAAAATATAGATTTGCATAGATACAATCATAGGTTTGGTAGTTATGTTCAAATTTAGCTCGGATACATTCATTTCAATTCAGATTCATACCAATTACGTAGATTTAGGGGCATAATACATGGCATGATCACTCATACATTCAGATCAGTTACACAATTTCAACTATTACATACCTGATTCAGATTCAGTATACTCAAATACCATATTGGTGAATGTGCATGACACATTGGTTTTCATATACTCATCTTCAAACAGGTTGATCAGATGGAATGGCAAACTCTATGTCATTATCTATGTTTTATACACTTGCTATCACATTCCAATTTATCACCAGATTCATGCCTTAATCCATATGCAATGGTTGACATTCTCAAATGGCCCATAGCAGTTTAATATATCTGAGTGGCCATAGAGCCAAATGTATAGCTATATTTACTCAGTTAGATACTTTCAACACTTTGTACAGTACAATGACATATACATCTACTTCACATAGGGGAAATGATAGAGTCATGGAATAATTGAGTTGTTGAGCCACCTACACAAGAGGGTTAGACAAATTACAATCTTACCCAAGTTATTCATAGAGATCAAGATCCACCGAGTAGGGGTGGGCAATGATGGAGTCAAAACCAGATTGAGTTCTTGAGCCACTTATATAAATATTAAGCTAGTAATCAACTCAGTTCAAGCTATTTAATGATATGGTCACTATGCACACTCACACACATAGGTTGTCACCAGGTTCATGCATTAGTTCATGTACCCAACAAGATGTATTCATTCTTTTCCTCTATCTTTACTTGGCTTTAATTAGTTATTTCATTTCAGCATAGCCTTTTGCTTTTGATCATCTCTTAAGTAAGGACTGATTTTTGCATGTTTCATTGTAGGACATTGTTTTGGATCATGTTCCACATACACAGACCCATATTCACATATTCAAACTCAGCTACATAGGCTTCACTTCCAAGGTAAGTCCAAATATGCTTATTTTTCCTTTCTACTAGTCATTTCACTTTACTATATTACTAACATAAAGGGTGGCAAATGTAATCACCTTAAAGTGGTAATTGAATGCTAAGAGTGTCACTTGAGATACCTTATCCCTAGGCTAGCCATAGACCTATCCTTGAGCATTAGACTTAATTTTCCAGTCATTCGATAGACCATAGTTACCTATAGCCAGTCAAAACATAGTCCCAAAACTATCATCTCAGACCCCAATCCAAATTTCTTAGCACTCTACAAAGAGGACGTTAACACCACATTTGGGACACTATAGCCACATGGTGCTAGTGTCCCTAACTGGGCACTACTGTCTTTAGCCCCATCTCCTCTCAATAGATAGTTTTTCAAATGTGTACCCCTCTTAAGGTCAACTTAAGCTCATTTTCTTATCTGCACAAGCAAAAAAACCCTATAAATACAAGTCTAATCCACCTTTATTCACTATATGGAAAATAGATGCAAAAGCTATTCAAACAAAAGATAAAGTTGTGCAACATCAAGGTATTTGATCCCTATTCTACCCTACTTTTTGCATGTTACCATCTACAGTAGCCCTAAGCCTAGTTTTCAAGCATTTCAAAGCTCAATCACATTCAATGCATCTAAGGTCACTCTCATTAGAGCATTCATTTACACATACATCAAACACTAGGTGGGAGAACTACATTGGACTTGATCCCTCCTCGGAGTGTCAGTATGTAGGCAACTCTCTACACTACATGGTGTTGAGGATGTTCAGTCTATCCTATTAACACACTCAAGATTATTGCTCATGTCATACTTTCAAGGAGTTAGGGTTGGCATAACAAATCAAGTTTTCCATGTACAACACAGATCTCCAAGTTTTGGTCACACAAGAACAAAACATATAGACACAGGCACATGTGCTCCCCAAAAACAAGAACAATCCTGCAAAGGGGACATTAGTGCCACATTGAGGACACTACACACAGATGGTGCTACTATCCAAACTGGGTGTTACTATCCAGTGAGTAAATGAATAACAAAATCTTGTTGATGACATAAACTACTGCCCAGATCTCAACTTTTAAAACCCAAATCATCCTTGATAGTCATTTTTTAGATAAGTCTCTATTTATCCCTATTTATTGCTATTATTAGAAAGTTAAACAAAGTCAAAGGTCATAATAATCAGTACTTAATTATTGCATATTTATTTAATTGATTTAGGCATCTCAACTCTTTAACCAAACATAGGATTTTCATTGTAAAACCATAAAAGGTTAAATTAGAAAGCAATAACTTTTGTTATACATTAATGTGTAAAATTTGAACATTAAGGTCAAGTCATTATAATTCAAAGGGATATATCATTGTCACAAATGAAACCTAAGTGCGAATAAATTCATAAACACAAACCCAAATAAGTATTAGAATGGTTGCCTAGAAATAGGGGGCATCAAATATGCATGCATAAACTAGTATTAATGAGGATGTGATCATCATAGAGTATGTTGCAAAGACAAATAATGAATCTCAATATGTTGCCAAAACAAACATCGAATCACAATATGTTGCCAGAAGCGTATCGCTATGCTCGTTGTCCCCTTTTCGTGTGGGTCTTTTGATCCTCCCCTTTGTTTTCTTTGGTGTTTGTGTCCCCTTTTGTAAGCTTTTCTTTATGCTATGTGTCAATTTGTGTGCCAATAGAGTCCTAGTTTGAATTTGAAGTCTATAAATACATAGGGGCATTAGTCTATATGGAAAGCAAGAAAACTTCAAGAAAAGGTCAAGAGAGATACACAAAAGTCTAAGAGTAGAATTAAAGTGCTTAGAGTAGAATTTATTCCAAGTCTTCATATTGCACCATTGTCAATTGTTCATATAGTGAAATAACATATAAGGATTAGGGCTCAAATCATCACGATTGCTTTTTGCATTGCATTGAGTGTTGGTTGCCAACTTTTCTAAGGGCAAGGATTTGAATGAGGTAAAGCTTTAAATTGAATATCCCCTTCTTAAAGTCGTGCAAAGTTTTGTGAACTAACTAGAGTTTCAAGGAATGAGAGATTTATAAAAAATGCTCAATAAATTTTAAAAAAATTGAAGAAATTTTCAGTGTCTAGAAGTAAAATATTAAATTCGTCAATTTTATATCTATAAATAACATAGTTGCTAGGAGCATACCTATATGCACCTAATCATGTCAAGACATAACATTCCCCTTTTGATCAAATCTTCAAAATTGTTAATTTCTTTCACAAATTTTTAAGGATTTATCCATCTTTGTTTGCACTTATTTCTAACCTTAGACAATCTACAAATTTACTACAACTCAATATTGTTTATAGATTTCAATTATTCTTGAAACTTTTCTACTAGAACAAAACAATTTCGATTTAGATTTACACTTAATTATAGTTTATGGGTAGTCCATTCTTGATGTAAAACAACTTAACCGTACCCAACCCAAAAAAATAAATAAACAGTAAAATAACATTGAATCGGATGCATCGAAATGAAAAATGAACCACCCTAAACTACTACATAATCCAAAAAGATGGAAATGCAAAGGATCATAGCGCAAAGCTCGAGCAAAACATTGTTTAAGCGTGGAGGCACCCGGTTCTGAACTTGCGTGGGCCACGCTAGCATGATTTTAAGTCATACACAGTAACCACACGAGCACGCCCTTTGACTTGAGCGATTTAACATAGACCCCCGATACAGACATAATATACAAAGGTTTATCTATTTGTATAATTTATGATTGTATGCAATAAAGCCTCCTATTACAAACCCTAATACTTAAAATTACAAATATCTCTAATACAAATCTGATTCAAAATCATTAAAGAAAGCATTTAAAATTTGAATTGGAATAATGAAAATATCAAAGATAAAAAAAGTTATTTTGTCATAAAAATGTCATCAATTTTAAACTTCAATAATAACCATACACATAAATTTGTCAACTTTAAACATAAAATAATGATTATAAAATTAAGAACTAATTTATATAAGTTATAAAATGAAACTGATTCAAAAATACCTTAACAAAAAATCTGTAAGTTATATAATTAAAATGAAATTAAAGATGAAATTCATTTCTACCTAACTTTTTTACTATATAATATTAGCAATTACCTCCATGGTGCAAGAAAAGTCGGAGGTTAGATAAAAGTTGTTCATATTTGGTTTATTGCAACGATAAAATAATTTTAAGTTACATAATTCAATTATCAATTTCTTTGATTGCCTTTCTAGAAATATTATATAATATTTATTATAATTTTTATATGCATTAAAAATTTATTATTTTATATATTATATAATTTATATAAATATTAGATTATATAATATATATTCTAATATTATATCAATTTTTATAATATATATTAATGATGAAAGTGTTGAAGCTATAAAATGCATTGTATGTAATAATATTTACAAATATCTTTCTCTTTTTTTTAATTGTATATAACAATAATTACAAAGCTAGAGTTCTTATAAATGGCGTGGAAGATGTAATTTTGTCAATCTTTTCTCCTCCGATTTTTGAAGATTTACATATTTACTTTCTTTCATTATTGCAAAGCATTCAAAGGTAAATGTAGAAGAGATATACATGTTATTGATGGATCATACTCTTGATACGAAAGTAAATGTTAAGCCTTAGCAATCAATGTCTCCAATGTTAATTGTTGTTTTATTGAGTGTTATTCCTTGTGCTTTGTATGTGGTTAGAACCCATGTTATTTTTATAGGCATCTATCGATGATTACTTTGTGTAATAGGAGTAATCGGTACATGTGTAAGATTCTTTGTATCCCATGTATATCTAGTAAGTGTTTTGTTTTTATTTGTGAAATGTATTCCCTTTTTACACGTTATATTATGATAGACTACCTTTTTCCTTTGCTATGCAAACATCACTCTATTATTAATATACAATAAATCCCCTGCATCGTAAAATTAAAATAATATTAATCAATTTGAAACTCAATCATCCAGGTACTAATAGAAAAATTATCACATCATATTGTGCTTGCTAAGTTTTTTTTTTCTTCTGTGAGGTATAAAATTTTCTTCCACTTGAAAGTATTTTGTTTGGCTTCTCGCCCTTTGTGTTTATACTTAATGCTTAATCGATTTCCTATGGTTTTTTATTAGTGGCATTTTATTTTTTTGCATCCATATTATCGAGGGTGAGAAGACCGTTAACCAATTGGCAGTGCACAACATTAAAATGTCAATCCTCTTCATTCCCATAAATTAAATAGGAAAACATAAACTCTTTCTACTTCTACAATGCAGAAGCCCCCAATCATTTTCATCCCATTACTCAGTACAAGATTTCCTTCACCGTGTAAGAAAAAAATCATAAATTAGCTTATAAAAAAAGATTGAAGGGATCGATACCCATCACATTTTTTTAGAGTTTTGAAATGAAGTTAATCTTTAAAAAAACTTCCCAAACAATTTCTATTTCTTCACCAAAGTTCAAAAAACATACTTAAATCTTGGAATGAAGGTATGAATATACACACAAGTGTATACTCTTCTTTGACATAAAATATGCAAGCAAACACGTTAAAAAAAGCCTCCTTTGTGAAATTAAATCAACTACAAAAAAAAATAGATACTTGAAACATAAATTAACATTCATCCACAAGATAGAAACAAAACATGGGAAAACCTTACTTTTAAAACTATGCAGTACAAAATATATCTAATTATTGTTTTTCCTCCTAGATTAGTTTACAGTAGAGATTACAAAGATACACTCATTATGATTCCATTGCCTCAAAATGCTATGGTACTGTTCTTGTATCTCAAAACTTTCAAATCCCCTCCATTGCACCATAATGTATTTGTATTTGATGCTTGATAAGGATGGTGATAAATCTCTTCTTTGAGGATCACCATCATAAATCAATTATATGAATTTAAGCCACTTAATGGGGTCATGATTTCCTACTAGTACTCTATGTCACAATGCATAAAAAAACCATGGCATGAGTAAAACTGAGACATGGCATGAGGTAAATGGCTTTGTGAGTTTGCCATGATGATGTCTTACCCTCCATAAAGTTTTGGACTCTGATTGAAACAAAGGGATGCAATCCAATGTCCTCTCATTTGGCAATGATGGTACTACTTAGGATCACTGCTATAAAATTTCCATAATTATATAATAACTAACATGGTCTCATTATTTGCTTACTTTCTACCCTTGGATTTCCATGTGATCTGCACAAAGTTAATACAGAGCATTAGGGAAAGAGGTAGGATCTAGAAGTAGACATTTTGAAAATAAAATTTTAAAATTTGGTAGAGTGCTTGTGAGGAGGTCGTGTGTGTTGAGATGACAGTTTAAACAGGGCAATGCTATCTACTTAAGCTTCAACGATGCAATTGTCTTTTTCATGCAAAGTTGTGAATTGCCACCTTTTTCCCCAACTACTGCATTATGGGATCAACGGCCCATATATTATTGTACATATTGTTAGATATATTATAATAATAATGATATATTATATATTAATAGTATTGTTAATAATATGTAATATTAATATTATAAGATATATTAAAATAGAATATTGTTTTAATACTAATTTATTATATAATATAGTATATAAATTATAATTATTAATTTAATATTATATTAATATAATATATTTTACAATAATATTATTATATATCATATTATATTTTAAAATATATTTTAATGTATTATATATATGATATTACATATTATCTTATATTATATATTATAGATACATTAATTGGGTTTATATATTATATTGTATGTTATCATATATATATATATATATATATATATATATATATATATATATATATATATATATATATATATATATATATATATATATATATAATATTTTATTTTATAAAATATATTGTAATATAGTTTAAAATTAAAACCTAGTTGACAAAGATTGAAGAATTAATGATCGAATATAATATGCAAGAATATAAACCCCTTTGTAATGGGTGCAGGTTATGTAAATCCAACAAGTAACTCGAAGTCAGGGCATGTGTATGATATGAGTACTTTGGTGTATGATATCACATGAAATACCATGTCATTTCCCGTCATCATCACCGCCCAACTCACTTTCAAATCTTTCACCACTTGTAAGTTTTGTATGGCCTTGCCCTTTATTCCATGAGTATAAGTATGATGTTTCTATATGTTCTTAACCTAATGTAATTTCTCTAGTTGTCTTGATGTAATTTCTTTATGTGTTAATATATTGGCAGCATAGATGAACATACATTACAATATAAATTGTGGAACCTCAATGTCTTATCTTGATATAATTGGCATTACAATGTCAATATAAGTAGACATGGGTATATACAATCAATATCAATATTAAAGTTGCAAACATTGACCATTTATGTTGCCACATGTTGTATTAAATAAGTTAAATCCAAACATAGAAATGTCGTAATTGACTTGGATTGCATATAGCTTTTACTAATGTATTGAATGTGTGATATAAAGCCAATATTTTATGAGACAGTCGGCAATGCTATAACCTATTTAGTGTGTGGGAATTGAGTTCAAACTTTATATATATAATATCAATATTATTATAGTATAATTATTATAAAATCTATATATTTATTATTATATATAAATAGATATATTATATTCCTATAACATAATATATGTAAATATAATAATGTTATATAATAATACTATATAATATCTAATCTTATCAAATATTACATATTATTATATAATCATGGTATATATTATATTAATATATTTAAATATCATAATTATAAATATTATATTATATTATATTATAATTAAAATTGTAAATTACATTTAAAAAAGTTGTATTTTTGTGCTTTAACCAACAAAGCCCTTAAATGTGATGAAAATGCGAAATCTAATATTATAATCCATTAACACATATATTTATGATTTTTTTTTATTTCAACTATTAAGAATCGAAGGTCATTTGATACAATGCCATGCTTAGGGGGTTTATGTACTCAAATTCATTTATATTAAAAATTATTAACATCCATCTAAATGAAAATATAAAATTTGAGACACTTGTAAAGTACATTAACATTCTAAAACTTAAGCCATTGTAATTATGTGAGTGTCGTAATAGATGCGAGTCCGACCACATGGAACAGTGTGATGAGGACTTCTAAGGCTAGGCTGGCCTTAACAAACCAACTACTCTAGAAAAAAAAATTAAGTTATTATTTTCCTTCTTTGAACAGTGACTGCTGGTAGCGCAGGTTTAACATGTGACAATAAACATAATGCAAAGTGGTCATGTGGTAATAAACATAATGCATTTAATGCTATCCACCTGTTCCCTTGGCAACAACATGGCATATGTTGGCTCTATGAAACCTACATGTGGAGCCTTTAAAATTTTGCTCAATTGTTACAGGGAAATATCAATGTTTATTCTGAAACAGATTGAATTTATTGACAAAACTTGTGAATGATTTTTTATGGCATGTTGATAATTGTTTTAGACATAATCAAGAGCTAGTGAAGGAATTATCCATGCCAGTACAAGGATCAACACATCTTCACTTCGAAACTCAATTTTCATAATCTCCTTCGGCCCAATTTGTTTCTTGTATATGGAAGAAGCACTGGACATATTGGAGGAGCCCTGACTACAATTTAGTCTGCTTGTTCTTTACTTTATTTCAATAAGGTTGAAGTATAATACCGTGTCCCACTTTTTGGTACTAAGGGGATAGGAAAAATTGAAAAATTGAACATTTCTCAATTTGTATAGACAATAGTGGCTTAACCGTATAAAATATGAAAACGGTGTAAACTAATGAAATGTTTCATTTAAAGTGTAGATTAAATTTATTAATTTTTGAAAAAATAAAAAATATATTTTTTAATACCTAAATACACAGTGTGTATGTTTCGTGTACAAAAAGTTTTATTGAGTACTTGATTTCTCCTCATAATTTTCTCAAAACATAATATTTTCTCAAGATTTTTTGCAAAGAGGTCTTATAAACATAGACGTAGTGCAAGATTTTTTTCTAATAATTTTTTGATTAAAAAATATTTTTTTATTAATTTTTTAATGATCAAGGCAAAGAATATCCATGCTTATGTTTTCTCCTCGCAATATTTTTTTATATATATGTCAAAATAGACTAATTTTTTCACCATTAGAACAAGGATATTAAAGTCAAATGCTTGATATTTTTCAAAGAAATTTGGCCATAGTCTCCTATTTTTCCCAGTGCTTCAAACGCATGGTACTTTGTTTTATAAATAAGTATATTGTACTAAATAAATCAAAATAAATATTAAATATTATTAAAAATTTTAAAAAATCATATTATTAGAAATCTTGCAAAAATACCTATTTATATATAGAGCCACATGTTTTTATTTTATTTTTTCATCCTAATACGTGGCATCTGAAGTGGTAATTTTAGGGCAATAGTAGCTTTCCACTTCAATGGGTGAGGATTTTATACCACATGTGGTTTGAACGAAGGGGGTTCCCTTCATTGGAACCCCTCCAAATATCATTCAAATTAATCAAATGCTAAAGTAAACATTTGACCCCCTTCATTAGAGCCCCCTTCAAAAAGTACACATGGGGGTTCAAACGAAGGGGGTTTGTTCGAACCCCAATTTTTTTTTTTTGGGTTTGGATGCACTTGGCCGCCAAGTGGGACTCACTTATGTGCCATAGTCCAATAGTATTTTTTGGTACCATCTATTGGCAGCTTGGGATAAAAATGTATGTAAATATGCATTTCCATATGAATATAAGTCACCTTTACAAATGAATTATAACATTACTATTCAGTAGTAGGCTAGGTATTGTTGAATTGTGGAGCTTAAACATATGTTTTAATGATTATGATTGCATTTGATACATAGATAATCAGAGCAACTTGTTTACTATAATGGGGGCCTTATATGGTTCAAATTTGTTTCTGGGAATAAATAATTCCTCTGCATTGCAACCCATTGTGTTCGTGGAACGTATTGTGTTTTATAGGGAGAAAGCAGCTGGAATGTACTCTCCTTTACCCTATTTATGAAGATGATTAATGGCAGTATCAGTAATTTAAATGCAAACCCTTTTTATATGTCATCTTTTCTGTGAATGTTGTTCTTCTCTTTCACAAAGAAATATTAGCACTCGACTTTGTATTTTTATCTCCAATATAAATTGAATATTGTTGATTTATATTATTTTGTTCAATGTCAGTTTTATGTGCTCTCCTTTGTTCTTTGTTATTTGGATTCCACTGGTCTTTAGAACTACTATATTTTGTGTTTTTTTTACCATTATTCTCTGTTGTGTCCCCTCTAGTGAATAAACATCTTGGAGTATTTGGATGTATGTTTGCAGATTAGAAAAATCAACAGTTTGAAAAACCATGTGTTAGCGATGGAATGGGGAAAATGACATATTATTTCTTTTTGTCTCTCATGAGATGAATCTTGGGGCTTTGCCCCACTGTATAAACCTCTGGCTAAATATTATAAAATATTTATCTTGATATTTATAATTACCATAACTTCGTCCATGAACTCCTAAATCAAGATAATTAAAAAAATTCTTGTAATATTATTTTGAATCCGTCAAGTTTTCTTTAAAAAATTTGCATGTTGATAATAATTTCTCTCTTAATTTTACATCTTATTTTATATTTCATTATTTTTTTATCTTGACATATTTATAATTGTTTTTTTTTTTTTTCTATGTACTTCAAATAAAAAGAGTTCAAAAATAGATAAGGACTTTAATCAATAAAATTTTAAACATTAAAAAAATTAGTGTTAACAAAAACAAATCATTATATTTTTTTGAAAGAATTTAAAGAGAAATTACATTTTCTACATGTTTTGATAGAGATGATAAAATTCATCATCACTATCACATTTATATCTAATAATTAATAGCATCAATAATGACTAATTGATTTTATACATCTTTCTTGTATATTTCTAGTATCGTCATTAACTTCTACAATATATTTTAAATATATCAAAAACCATTTGTAACTCTACATCTTTTTATTGCCCAAGCCAATTAGATTATCACCTCTGCATGGTTTAGTGCTAGCTCCAATCAAACCACTATGGTTGAAATTTTTTGTTAAATTACAAACGAAATAACATTGAATATATATAAAGTACAACAAATACACTGATTGACATCGGTTAAATATGTTGTAGATATGAGAAGATCTTAAGCATCAAAAAATATAATTTATTTTCTCATATTTCTTTTTAATTACGTATTTATTAACTTTTTATGGCGAGAAAATTAAACCCCTACAACCCACATTAATTTTAGAGAAAAAACAAAACAAAACATTAATTTATATATACCCAAACTATATTAAACAACTATTTATATTTATATATACCCAAACTATATTAAACAACTAAAGAATCCAAATATGAGAAGCAATAACGTCCCTTACACGTGAAGCAATAATTTTCCCTGATAGAGATTCTAGATGTAAAAGTCGATAATTAATGGAGATGCGGGGTATCGAACCCCGTGCCTCTCGCATGCAAAGCGAGCGCTCTACCATTTGAGCTACATCCCCTTTCATATCATCAATGCGATGTGACGAGAAATTGACTTGTAAAGGAAACTATAATTCTATCCACCGAATTATAATAAAACTATAATTCCAAGCCCCGGATCATTTCCAACTGATTAATACATGTGACAAAAGTTCCGTCATTTCCTTGTATGTTATAATTTATGAAAAACACGATCAGCATCAACGAAACACATCCTCGTGGACGGCAGGATTCGAACCTGCGCGGGCAGAGCCCACATGATTTCTAGTCATGCCCGATAACCACTCCGGCACGTCCACCTCTATGCAGATTGGTTCTGGTAAGAAAATATATCAAATTTATTTTTATCAATTAAACTTAACACCGTGCCTGCGGAGCAGTGGATAGAGCGTTCCATTCTTATGCAGAAAGTCGTAGGTTCAATCCCTACCTGGTGCGCCTGGTTAAGTACTTGATAGATGAGATAAGACCCTCAATCAATACGTTGTGATGATTGAAGTTTATTTGTATATTTATCGCAATGTGGTAAGAAATTAACCTGTAAAGAAAACGAGGGATGTCAAGTGAACTTTCCAGGCAATAGCGATTGCTTTCTTTGTTTACGTGCGCTGCAAAAACATTGACAAGAAGAAAAACAAATTAGGCAAACGAAAAAATGGGAGAACATTCTTATTATCGGTAGTCGAGCCCAGGTTTCCACGGCCGCAACCACTGAACTGATTAAACACGTGATAAAAGTTTTGTCATTTCGTTGCATGTTACATTTTTAAGTTCATAAGGTTTTGTGAGTTGATTAGGGTTTTAGAGAAAGGAAATTATTTTTTAGAGATGTACAATAAATTATGAAAATTTGAGTAAGGTTTTGGAGCCCTAAAACATAAGATTAGAGTCATCGATTTTATTTTAAAAAAAGAAATATTTTCAAGCACTTTAGTGAGGGACGTCCCACCCATATAAAGATAGAGATAGGGCTTCATTATACATTCATCTATGTCATTGACATATTTATCCATCTAGGAGGGGTATAGGTTCATCTATAGAGCTATGATGAGTGTATCAGTTTTCACATGATCATGTTAGGGGCGTAACATTCCAATTTCAATCAAAAATTTATAGTTATTAATTTCTTCTGATTTTTTTAGGTTTTGTATATCTTGATTCCTAGATGTTTTTTAAACCATTTTTCAGTGCCAAACGGGGTTCAATTTTTTTATAAAATATTATTCCTTTCATAACCCTCTATTTATCAATTTAAATTATTCTAGAAGTTTCCTTAGTGCAATCATGTCTATTTTTATTGTTTATTTGGGTAATGTTGTTCCAATTTTAATTACACATTGTTTATGGCTTACTATAGTGTATTGTTGATGAAAACCCACTTAAAAATACTAAGTTTTGGTGAACTTTTTCCCTCTTACACCTCTTAGGGTTAGATTTCACCTCTACTATGATAGATTTTATTTTTCTATGGCTTTCTCTATTTGTTCTCAAATCATTAACCATAACCTTTGTGTGTTTTTATAAACCTTAGTTTGTTATGCTTGCATATAGTTTCACAAAATTTATGGTACCTTCATACACCACCATTGTGTTGTACCGTCCTCTTAGGGTTAGATCTTGCATGTTCATAGTGTTGTTTTGGCTTAGGATTGTGTTATTAAATATCTTTAGTCATAATTGCTTTGTGTTTGCTTCAAACCCTAGTGTATTTATAATGCCTCGCCCTTTGAATACATTGTTTGAAGATTTTACAAATAATTATATGAATGTTATGCATTTTCTTAATGATCTAGAAGATATTGATTGTGATTATTTTGATAATGAGGATAACATTGATGGAAGATTCCGGAAAATAAGTTTCAACTTAGTTGGACCAAATGAATATGCAAATGATATGGATGTTTTGGGTGTTGCTTGTCTTTATATAAATCCTCATGATTATGGAATGCCAAATTTTGATATCAAAAATAAATTTGTAAATGAAAACTCTTTATCTTGAAACAAAGTAATATAAAGCATTATGGATTTTTACGTAGGTGTGCATGACTACATGTTGATTTATCTTTTGTAGATCATGATTTAGATGTAGATTCTTATTTTCATGTAGAGATGAATTCTTATTCTTTGAATGAAAATGTTGAAACCTCTAGAGATGATTGTTGGGCTGGATATGACAATGATTATGATTACGAAGTTAAATTAGAAGAATAAAATATATATGATTCAATTGAAAATATTAAGAATTATGATTTGATTAACCTTGTTGAAATCTCTAGAATTATGAATATATTGAAACAAATTGTTTTGTCAAAATCTTCCTTCTCGTAGTTTTAATTTATAATTTCCTTCTAACCCCACTCATGTTTCCATTTTTTCTATTATACCTTGTTTTAAAAAACTCATGGTGTTTAATGTTTAAAATGTTTCCATTAATTTTCCTCCTTCTCAAACCTTGATTCTTCCACATGTACAAATTGTTATTATGTTTTTCAATGCTTTTCAAACCTCTCAAACTCCCCCACTCCAATCATATATACCTCCCCAAATTCCTCCTAACGTTGTTAATCCCATTTTGATTTCTTCAATTCCAAGTTCTACCATCATTTTTCTTCCAAACTCTAATATTACCGCCTTTGCACAAGCCTCACATGATTTACAACAACAAATTAAAATTCTTTCTAAAAGGTCTCAAAATCCTATGGATAGGGTCTCTACTCATGATATACTCTTGAACACTTTGGTTCATAATGTGCTTGCTTAACCTTTTCCAATTGGTTTCATTTCTCCCAAGTTTGCATTGTATAATGGACAAGGAGACCCTTTTCATTAAATTAGATTGCTTCTTGTCTATATATTTCACATGATGATACATTATTAACTAAGCTATTATAAATAAGTTTAAGGGACTATACACTTGATTGGTTTTATTCCTTATTTTAAAATAAACATTTCTCAGAAGGTTACACATATAGAATTGGTTCATCTTAGACAAGCACCCAATGAATACAATTAGAGATTAAGTATTAAGTTCAAGACTTGTGTGCAAGGTGAGTGAAAGAGGAGTTATTTGGATTGCAGGTAGTGATAAATCATGTCCAAAAGGCTTGATGATTAAAGACACCTCCAATGCATGTTGGAGCATGTCTACAAACCCTCCCTCTCAGTGCAATCATCACATCTATCCCTAGTCTACCATGGAGCATTCCAAGGAGACCAAATGATGAAGACAGTTTCTAGGCATGTAAATTAGGAGTTTTATGCCACATTTCAAGAATTTCATGTTTTGAGGGACATTTGTCCTATGAGACCTTGCATGGTCTATTTCATATTCATTTCTCCTACATGCGTAACTACTTTCTTAGCATGACACATGTTCTAGTGACTCTTGGACTTATTTCTTCTCACCTCTCTCTCCAATTCTATAAGTAGTAGCCATTTTGGCTCTTGTGATTCTATCCTTGCTTTTCATTATCCTTTCATGTCTTATGCAAGAAGTTATCACTCTAACAGGTCATATAGAGTGTAGTTAGTGTGTTAGGCTTCATTAACATGTGCAAGTGTCCTTGGATTAAAAAATCTGATCTCTAGTCTACTTACCTTAAGTGGTCTCATGCATATCACCTCTATATTGAAACATTTATGTTAGAACACCTTAAGGCTTTGAGACTAGTTTGTAGATCTTGTTCTTAGTGAGAGAAGTATGATAGCATAGTGGATATATTCATGGTGTATCACCCCCTTATATTATATTTATTTTTATGCATATTTTTATCTCTTTTCACACAAGTAATCAGTAGTATAGGTGACAAGCACTTCAAGACAAATTCAGGGAGCTCGCTCTTAAACCTAGAGGTCTAGTTCTCCTATAGGTAAACCCACATAATTATAAATATTCCAATGTTTCCAAAATATTAGAGTAGGCTTGAACAACCTCTTATAGGGTGAAAAATTTGGTGGCAATAGTTTTGACACGCTCGGTGGGACCCATTATCATCAAGATAACTTGTCAAGGTAAATGTTGGTCTTGACAACATCAGCTTCAAACTGGTGTGCTAATCAACATTTGGAAATTACATTCAAGGTAAAATCTTGTTCAAGGCCATTATTTTGTCATAAATTTTCTCTCATACTTCATGGTCCTTACTATGCCATCATCTAGTAGAGTTCTCAATCCTATCAATCGACCTATTCAACCTAAAATTCCTCTTAAAGTTCAATAACCTCAACCTAATTTGCCATTTGAAGATCAACAGGATTTTTATAGCCAATAAAGTGAAGAGATTGAATAAATTTAAGATCTTGAAGAAAACATGACTAGGCAACATGCTTTTTTCTACCTTTAATACTGAAAATCTAGTTCATCTTTAGACCTATGATGACATACCTCCTAATGCCACAAAGAGTGTGCCTACATTCAATGGTGAAAGTCATATCACACCTAGTGAACACATTAGGGATATATCCATTTTTTATAGTTTTCATAATGATACTAAGGAGAATATTTCCATTAGACTCCTCGCCATGTCCCTTAGGGGGAAAACACTTGGTTGGTATAGGAATTTTCCCAGTGGATGTATCACATCATGGGATGACTTTGGAGTGTTGCTAACTTCTAGGCTTGAAGATGAAAGTGACCATACCTCTCTCATACATTAGCTTAATATGATCAAAATATCCCCCAAGGAAATAATGCATGACTTCAATGAGAGGTTTCAAAAAACCTTGTATAGATTGTCTCTTCCCATGAGACCACCCACTAGCTTTGTGTTTCCTACATATTTGAGAGCCATTAGTACTGATATTTCCATCATGCTACAATCTATGGGTGGTTTCACTCTTCGTGAAGCATATAAACTTTCCATTAGAGCTGAGAATGGCCTCATTCAAGCTAAAAAATTACCTCCTAAATTGTCTATTACCTTTCTACCTAATATTCATACTACTACTTTAAATATTACTCAAATTCCTAATGCTAATTCCAAGCCTAAGACTACTCCTAAGAAGGCAAAAGATGATGTTGATTGGAGAGAAAGATTCCTAGACCTAGAGGCTCAAACTAGGTAATCCAATAAGAAAAAAGGTCCCTATCAAAACCCTTATCCCTACAAATAGAAATATATTTAACAATATGGGAGAGGAAGATGTCAAGGGTAGCCTAACTTAAATAGGCTTGCCAATGTGTACAATCCCAATTCTACATCTAACATAAGAGAGATGGTATCGGTGCATAGTAACTTGGTGCAAGGTGAAAATTGGAAACAAGGCCAATTCATGGATGCCTATGAGTGTGGAGAGAAAGCTATAGTTTATCAAGGAGGAGTCACTCCTCTCCTATTAGTTGAAAGATGAAGTCATGATGTAAATAAGTGAAGGTGGACAACCTCAAGGAGAGATCTTCACTAACTTCCTAGTTGAGGACATTTTTGTTCTCAATCAAGGAAGTTTTATTGAAGACAACACTAGAGACAACATAAAGGATTTAGGAGGTGATAATAATGTTAATACAAGTTCATCTAATCCTCCTACAAGGCAATAAGGCATGGCTACAAGCATGACAGTCCCGAATAATCCTACACATCTTCCAAATTAGAATGTTGGAAGGACTATTCAAAACACCTCAAATCCTCAAGTTCCAAGAACTTCCTTTCCTCAAAGGACCTTAAAAATTAGTATGTATTATCTAAATTTTGTGGAATCATTAAATAATAACAAAACATCTATTTCCCTTTGGGATGTCCTTCATATGCCTGGCCAAAAAGAGTTCCAACAAAAATAGCTATCTGTTATCCCTATTAGTATTTCACCTTAAAGTAAAAGTCATGGTCAAATTTTTCTCTTAAAAATTCCCCTAAAACCTTTATTTAACCATCTACAAAATCTAAAAATCCTCCACCTTTCTACCTCACTCTCATAGTGGGTGATAAACTAGTCCATAATTGCATAGTTGATAGTGGTGCTTCTACATCAGTCATGCCCAAGGTTGTAGATGAAAATTTGGCCCTAAAATATGAAACCAATAGTAAAGCAGTGATTCAATTAGATGGTACACCTGAAAAGATAATATGGTTGATAAATAACTTGAAAATTTTCCTCCATGATTGTCCTAGCTTTCCCATCCTTTAAGACATTATTGTTGTAGACCTTCCTGTTCATTTTGCAATCTGCCTTTCAAGAGATTTTACAACTAAGATAGGGGGATATATATCTTAGTTTATTGGTCCTTCTTAGCCTTCAGGATAATATATGAAGAAAAGGTAATAATAATAACCTAGCCTCTTTCAAGGTTTCACATTAAGCCCTATGTTTAAACAAGTTCAAATTTGAATTTTGCAATCAATGAGGAAAATGATTCTATTATGGATGATGGTACTTCTTCCAAGATTGAATGAATTTTTTATTTATTTATTGATTAGTATGGCACTAAAACCTATGAATATGATCCTTATTATTTCATGGAGGAAATTGATTTATGAGGGTATTATATACATGAAGAAAGAATACCAACACCTCTACTTGCCAAGGAAGAAGGTGAGGATGATGAGATGTGGAAAATATTTTTTGATGGCTCAAGAAGTAAAATTGGTGAATGAGATAGTTTTATGTTGGTTTCCACATATAAACAACAATACTATGCTTCATATAGGTTTCATTTCATTTGCACTTGCAATGTGGCTAAGTATGAAGGTTTGATTCATGGCCTTCAATGGGCAAGGAAAAAAAGGAATCAAGAATTTATAAGTATATGGAGATAGTGAATTGGTTGTGAATTAATTTAGGAATGTGGTTGTTGCCAAGAACCCTTTAATCAAGTCATATAAACATAGGGTATGGGATTTTCTTGAAGACTTCAATGCATTCAATATACAATCAATCCCAAGGGAGCAAAATAATCATGTTGATAGACTAGCTACCATAGGAGCATAATTTGATACACCAACCACAAAAAAATAGGAGGGAAAAAAATATCACATTAAGATCATTGTAAAAACTTCCATACCTGATAATGAGGTGTCTTGGAAAGTGTTTGATAGTGACAAACATATTTCATACTTCTTGTAAAATGAAGTTGAGTTTTCCTCAAGAAATTAAAAGAGACTCCAAGAATAGTTTGATAATTAGATTGTGCAGTTGAGAACAAATAAGATACCTAAGGTCTTGGTGACCTTATAAAGTATATTTAATTAGGAATATTAAAATAATAATGAAAAGGTGAGTATGTATACAAAAGAGTATAACTATGAAAGAGTCTTGAACTTCAATGACAAACTCCTCAAACTAGGTAAAGTATGTTCTACATTAGAGAAGCAAGCATTCATTGGTTTGTGTAGAGAGTTTCATGACTTATTTTCTTGGGAGTATAAGTAACTAAAAGGATTTGATCCTAATATAGAACACCATACCATTGAATTGGAACCTAGATTTAAATTCGTTAAATAAAAATAAAGGCCCATCAACCCCAAGGTTGAATAACTCATGAGGTTAGAGCTTACCAAACTCCCTAAATCTAAAATAGTATTTCCTATCAAGAATTAAACATGGGTAGCTAACCTTGTGCCTATTATAAAGAAGAATGGGTAGATAATTCTTTGTGTGGAATTTAGAAATCTTAATAGAGTGTCACTCAAAGATCACTATCCTTTACCCTCAATGGAGCATATTTTCCAAATTGTTTCAGGTTCTTAATGTTTTTCTCTCCTAGATGTATATTTTGGTTATAATCAAATTCTAGTGAATGAGGATGATCAAGTTAAAAAAGAATTCACTAAAAAATGGGGGACTTTTTCTTATAGGAAGATTCCTTTTGGGTTGTCAAATACCAATGCCACCTTACAAAGAGAAATAGACATGGCTTTCAAAGGTTTAATCACTAAAATGTTGTTGGTTTATCTAGATGATATAACAATGTTCTATAAATATGTTAATGAACATATGAAACACTTAAGGAAAGTGTTTGAAATATGTAGGCAGTATGGAGTATCTCTCAAACCTAAAAAATGCATCTTTGCTATCCATGAAGGTAAGCTCTTAGGACATATTATTTCCAAGGATGGTTTGAATATTGGTCCTGAAAGGATAGAGGCTATTCTAGGCTTATCATTGCCTTTGCATAAGAAAGGTATCCAAAATTTCTTAGGAAAGATAAATTTTGTAAGGAGATTCATACTTGGTTTTTCATCTTTGGTGAAACCTATCACAACTTTTCTCAAGAAGAACCAATTTTTTTCTTGGACTAAAGAAGGTAAGAGTATTTTTGAAGCCATTAAGAAAGCGATTGCACAAGATCCTACTCTTGTGAACCCTGATTTTTATAAAGACTTCATGTTGTCTTCATTTTCTAACCTTGATACTATCTCAAATATGCTAATGCAAAAGAAATATGAAGGTGTGGAACAACCAATTGCATTCTTTAGTCAAGGTTTGGAAGATTATGAATTCAAGTACACTTTTGTGGAGAAACAAGTCCTTGATATTGTAAGAGGACTAAATTTTTTTAGGCATATGGTTTCAAACAATAGGATTCATGCTATGGTCGCTCATCCTAGTACCAAAGAGTTTCTCTTGAGTAAGGACCTTAGTGAGAAGAGATCAAGGTAAATCACTAAGGTAATGGAATATTATGTTGATATCAAAGTGAAAAAATTGATAAGGGTTAAAGGTCTTTGTGAACATCTAGCTTTAGATCTCCATGAGTTAAAAGAAGAGGATTTAGTTAATCATGATTACTCCCAACCAGTTGGTTCCTTGCCTCTATAAAGTTAGACACAAGATGTTATCATATTTGTTCAAAGTGGTGAGTATCCTAATGGTATGAGTAGATCCCAAAGGAAATACTTTAGATTATAAGCTATTCCTTTTTTCTTGTGGATGGTGTGCTTTTTAAAAGAGACACTAATGGTGTGTTATTGAGATGAATTGACAATGATTAGTTTGGAGTGTTGCTTGAGAAAATCTATGATGAAACATCAGGTCATTTCTCCCTAAGAACCACAACTATGAAAATCATGAGGGAAGTATATTATTGGCTTATCCTCTTCAAGGACTGCTATGATTGGGTAAGAAGGTGTGTATAATTTACTTTCTTTGTAGGAAAATAGAAGCTTCCATCTCTCCCTTTGAGGCCTATCCAAATTGATCAACCTTTCATGCAATGTGGTCTTGATTTCATTGGCATGATAAAACTCCCATAAAGTGTTGGTCACAAATGGATACTCACAAAAACTGACTACTTCACAAGGTAGGTTAAGGTAGTGGCATTGAAGGAAGCTAACGAGAATGTTATCTTAGAGTTCTATGAAAGTATCATAACAAGGTTTGACACTCCTTTCACTATCATTTCAAATAATGCACTTGATTTAATAGGTGTTAAGATAGCTTATTGGGCAAATAGTAATGGCATATAATTGAGTACTTCATCCAACTATTACCCTCAAGGTAATGGGTTGGCTGAATCTACTAACAAAAATATGATCATAATCATCAAGAAAACTTTGGAGGATAATCAAAGGGCTTGACAAACTAAATTGAAGATAGCCATATAGGCTGATGAATAACTCATAAGAAGTAAATAGGGACTTATCCTTTTATGATTGTATATTGAAGGGAGGCTAGGTTGTCTATATCCCAAGAGTTGCCTGCTTTGGAGTTGGCACATCAACTAGAGCCACTTGAGAAAACTCCAATGAAGGTGAGGTTGAAAAAATTAATGGAGTTTCAAGAGACTAGAGATAAATCTCATCAAGCTATGAAACATCACCAATTAATAATGAAGAGGAATTTTGACAAGAAGGTAACTCCAAGAACATTCCAAGAAGGTGACATAGTGTTGAAATGGGATGAAGATAAAGAAAAACTAGGGAGACATACCAAATTTGATACCTTATGAAGTGGACCATATGTCATCATCAGGTGTAAACAAAGAAAATATTTCTAATTAGCAAGGATGAATGGTGAGGATCTTCCTATCCCTATGAATGAGATACATTTAAAGCCTTATTATTGAGGAAATAAAGGTTAGTCTTGTAAATATTAGGTTAGGTGTGAGTTTTATTTTAGTCATGTGTGTTGTGTTCCATAAGTGTGTTTCTTTTAGGTGTGTCTTTTTCTTATGTTTGGTGTGGTGTCAAAGGAAAATTATGTGTCAAATTGGTGTATAGGTGACTCCATGTCCCAATGGACAATATTAGGCTATTAGTCTTGGCATAGCAAGCATACCACCCTTAAGAAATCACCAATAATGTTGACCATTTTGATGACAAGTCAAAATGAGTCAACCCCCTATAGTACAAAACTTGATATAGGGGTCTAGTATAATATTATAGGGTGTGTCATAGTAATTTTTATGTGTTTTAATATGTTATTAGCCTTGGTCATGGTCACATTTAGTCCTTGTGTCATTTTATGTCACTTAGGGGTCATATATGGGTCATTAATGAGGATGGTACAATTTTATTAGGTAGAAAAGTGTTATAAAATCCTTCTCAATGTACCTCATGTCAATACCTATTTGATTCCTTGTCAGGAATATCAGTACTAATATAAACTTATAGGTTCCTAATTGAAAATCAAGAAAACAAGTGAGAAAGGAGGCTTTTTTGTAGTTTTATGACCTATGGGAGAGAGTGGAACATGGGAGAAGATTATGTACTAACCATTCAGCTTAATTTACTCCATTTAAAATTTTTTTCTAATTTGGAAGTGCCAAAATTGGACTAAAACTATTCTATCTCTCCATCATTCCACTAGGCAAGCAAAATTGGTCAATGGGTCTTTTGATGGTATGGCCAATCAGAGGACTTCCAGGTCAAATGATTTTGGAATTGGATATTAAAATTAGTTTGATTAATTTAAGTGTTTGGAGTTATAATAATTGTTGCCTATACTTTATGAACCATTCTTAACAAGTTTACTATCCATTTCTGCTTATTTCCCACACCCTACAGGCTCTTCTCTTGTTTAAGATAGTTTGTTCAAATCAGTTGATGAATTTTATTATAGAGGATGTTAAATTACTTATCTCATGTTTACCATGTTTATTATCATGTTTGGAGGTGATTTTATGGGTCAAATAGTTCAAATTATAGGAAGATGTCACTAATGGGCTAGTAGTCAAATTTCACCACTTGTAGAATGTTGATTTCTCTGCAATGGTTTCATATGAATGTGATATTATATGATTAATGTTTTCATGTCATATAAATCACCTTATTTACAACATAGGTTTCTCAATATCATGTATTGATCAAAGACACAATCATATGCAACACACAGTCAACTCCCAACAAGCTTCTAATTGCAGTCATGGTGTCTTAAAGTGTGAAAATGTTCATGGAAGGTATATGAAGAGTTTAAAGATGTTGTACATATTATTATAGCATTATATAGTAGGAAAAACCTTATAAATTAACATATAATGGACTATGATAGTCAACATTCATATATGCACAAGCATCCACCATGAATGAGCACCTATAGGTGTTATAGATAAGATCAATCATGTTGAAAAGGAAAATGTCTAGTTTCAAGAACTTCATGGTTGAAAATTCTTGTTTGAATAAGGTGAATAAGTTATATATGAACCATAAGGTCACACTCCATACATAAAGCCCATATCCACACTCACTGCCTACACATTAAAATGTCCACCTATAGTTGGCACTGATAGAGACTTAAGATTATTTCATAAGGATATTCTAACATGTTTTGAGGCCTTCATTAGGTTATAAGAAGATGGATATTCCTTGAGAACCAAGTATGAATTCATATCATATGAACACTATCTTTATTCATAGTCACTACTTGCATATTGAGTTGCTCACATATAGGTGGCCTTACATAGAAACCTGAGCATGGTCATGGAAGAGTTTGACATGCTTCAAAACCCTCATGAAGTTTGTATGTTTTGAGTATGACATGAAAATCATGTTTGAGGCCAAAAGTGATAGGCATGTTGGAATAAGTTATGTGCATATGAATGGACTATGTTTAGGGACAAGTTTCTTAAAAGATCCAAAACAGAGCCCTCAACACTTTTAGCATTAATATATGATGATTTCACATAGAGTTTTGATAAAGTCAAATGTTTCCATCTTGTATCCATAGCATAGGGTAACATATATCAAAAGGAAGTGAGTATTTTGGCCAATAGGGGTCCATACTATAAGGCTTAAAAGTTGCACATTTGTTCACAATAAACATTAAATGATTTCTTTAGGTTTTGAACTCTCAAATGCTTTCACAACCCAAAATTATAGTATAAAGGTATATCTTCATGTTAAGTGGTATTTTTGAGTTGAAAGATCAAATTTATGGTTCAAATTTCATAAATAAGGGGATTAATATCAAGTTATATAATTACACCATCACCTACAGGTGCGTTTCCCTTAGGATATCCACCTACAGCCTGATTGTAGGTACTCACTAACTAGGACATGTATCTTGGAGAACTAGAAGCCTGCAAGGCATGAGTATTTGTCAATTACAGTTCATAAACACTTAAAAAGACCTTAAAAGTATCCTAAGAAATGAAACATTGGTTTCAAGTGTCGATGTTCACCTATAGGGCCTTTGTTGCTCTAACAGGGTCAACTACAGTTGATTGTAATTAACAGTGACCTAAAGGATGACTACCTTGGTGTTTGTACCTATAAATGCATGATGTGAAGTGACCTAGATGAATATTTAATGACATTGTAATAATAAATAAGGTTAGTAGGCATTTTATTCAATATCTAAGATAATATATTCACCTACATGTATGGTATTTTGAGGCAAACAATACAGTCAGTCAACTTGTAGTCTAGACCAATCAAGGTGGGAAGTAAATAATGCGAGATTTGATAAGGGTATGATGATAAAAATGTTTGAAAAGAATTAATAATGATAATTACCATTCCATGTCACACCTAAAACATGGAAATATGGGAAAGAGGGATTCTAATATGACAACATATAGTCATCATATAAGGCCTACACACAATCAATTTTCTCAAAAGTCTATCTTGGATTTTAGAGTGTTTGAAGGTGTTAGGGTTATTAAAAAAACTTGAAAATTTACATAAGGGGTCCCCATCACTTTTTTAAACCCCTCATACCCTCCTTTTTCCTAGGATAATAATGGAGATTCCATATGTTTTATCTTAGACAGAGGGCACTCCTAAAATGTGAAACCTTGTAGGTTCAACATGAAAGTATTGAAGGGTGAGTTGAAGATTGATTGAGGCCTCTCATGAAGATGATAAAAACTATGTAATACATTAATTAACACAAGGTAACCTCATAAATTATATAATCCCAATAGGGTGGTCCAAATTCATAAGTATGCAGGCTAAGCCTACTAGGTCTTAATCAGGCCTAAATCCCTAGAGGGGTATGACTTCATTTTTAGTGCTAGGAAAACATTAAAAAGCCTTATAAAATGTTTATATGGAGATATAAGGTGTGTTCAAATAATTATAATTCAAATAATACCATAGGTAAGACATTTCTTGGCTCAAACCAACACAAGCCTATACAAAATGGAGAATAAAGCTTGAGAGGCTAACTTGAGATGATCACACCTATTTGGAGGATTTAAATGGGAATATAATGAGTTGGGGGATGTTAAAGGAGGTATTTAATAATTAATTTGTGTAATTTATTCATAAATTAGATTTTAGACTTGTATGAACAAACCTTAGAGGGCAAAATGACTCTATACCCTATACAACCTTTGGTAGTAACCTGATTGGGAAAATGAAGGAGGAGAAGAATCTTGGAGGCCTATAATGGCTTGGGAAATGATTTAAGATTGTACAAGACTCTCTGAGGCTTGGGTTAGATCTTGCATGTTCATAGTGGTGCTTTGGCTTAGGATTGTGTTATTAAATATCTTTAGTCATAATTGCTTTGTGTTTGCTTCAAACCCTAGTGTATTTATAATGCCTCACCCTTTGAATAATTTATTTCAAGATTTTACAAATAATTATATGAATGTTATGCATTTTCTTAATGATCTAGAAGATATTGATTGTGATTATTTTGATAATGAGGATAACATTGATGGAAGATTCCGGAAAATAAGTTTCAACTTAGTTGGACCAAATGAATATGCAAATGATATGGATGTTTTGGGTGTTGCTTGTCTTTATATAAATCCTCATGATTATGGAATGCCAAATTTTGATATCAAAAATAAATTTTTAAATTAAAACTCTTTATCTTGAAACAAATTAATATAAAGCATTATGGATTTTTACGTAGGTGTGCATGACTACATGTTGATTAATCTTTTGTAGATCATGATTTAGATGTAGATTCTTATTTTCATGTAGAGATGAATTCTTATTCTTTGAATGAAAATGTTGAAACCTATAGAGATGATTGTTGGGATGGATGTGACAATGATTATGACTATCAAGTTGAATTAGAAGAACAAAATAGATATGATTCAATTGAAAATATTAAGAATTATGATTTGATTAACCTTGTTGAAATCTCTAGAATTATGAATATATTGAAACAATTTATTTTGTCAAAATATTCCTTCTCATAGTTTTAATTTATAATTTCCTCCTAACCCCACTCATGTTTCCATTTTTTCTATTATACCTTGTTTTAAAAAACTCATGGTGTTTAATGTTTAAAATGTTTCCATTACTTTTCCTCCTTCTCAAACATTGATTCTTCCACATGTTCAAATTGTTATTATGTTTTTCAATGCTTTCCAAACCTCTCAAACTCCCCCACTCTAATCATATATACCTTCCCAAATTCCTCCTAACTTTGTTGATCCCATTTTGATTTCTTCAATTCCAAGTTCTACCATCATTTTTCTTCCAAACTCTAATATTACCGCCTTTGCACAAGCCTCACATGATTTACAACAACAAATTAAAATTCTTTCTAAAAGGTCTCAAAATCCTATGGATAGGGTCTCTACTCATGATATACTCTTAAACCCTTTGGTTCATAATGTGCTTTCTTAACCTTTTCCAATTGGTTTCATTTCTCCCAAGTTTTCATTGTATAATGGACAAGGAGACCTTTTTTACTATATTAGATTGCTTCTTATCTATATATTTCACATGATGATACATTATTAACTAAGCTATTATAAATAAGTTTAAGGGACTATACACTTGATTGGTTTTATTCCTTATTTTAAAATAAACATTTCTCAGAAGGTTACACAAATAGAATTGGTTTAACTCAGATAAGCACCCAATGAATACATTAGATATTAAGTATTAAGTTCAAGACCCATGTGCAAGGTGAGTGAAAGAGGAGTTATTTGGATTGTAAGTAGTGATAAATCATGTCCAGAAGTCTTGATGATTATGAACACCTCCAATGCATGTTGGACCATGTATACAAACCCTCCCTCTTAGTGCAATCATCACATCTATCCCTAGTCTACCGTGGAACATTCCAAGGAGACCAAATGATGAAGACATTTTCTAGGCATGTAAATTAGGAGTTTTATGCAACATTTCAAGAATTTCATGTTTTGAGGGACATTTGTCCTATGAGACCTTGCATGGTCTATTTCATATTCATTTCTCCTACATGTGTAACTGCTTTTCTTAGCATGACACATGTTCTAGTGACTCTTGGACTTATTTCTTCTCACCTCTCTCTCCAATTCTATAAGTAGTAGCCATTTTGGCTCTTATAGACTAATACCACACTTGGTATGGAAAATACCTACTAGTTTGATGTCATATTTTGCCTTTGAATAATAAAAAAAATCTATTTTTGAGTTCATAAACATCTTTTTTGAGTGTGCAAAGTGATAAATGGTTGAGTCTTGTGATTCTATCCTTGCTTTTCTTTATCCTTTCATGTCTTATGCAAGAAGTTATCACTCTAACAGGTCATATAGAGTGTAGTTAGTGTGTTAGGCTTCATTAACGTGTGAAAGTGTCCTTGGATTCAATAATCTGATCTCTAGTCTACTTACCTTAAGTGGTGTCATGCATATCACCTCTATATTGAAACAATTATGTTAGAACACCTTAAGGCTTTGAGACTAGTTTGTAGATATTATTCTTAGTGAGAGAAGTATGATAGCATAGTGGATATATTCATGGTGTATCACCCCCTTAGATTAGATTTATTTTTATGCATATTTTTATCTCTTTTCGTACAAGTAATCAAAAGTATAGGTGACAAGCAATTCAAGACAAATTCAGGGAGCTATCTCTTAAACCTAGAGGTCTAGTTCTCCTATAGGTAAACCCACATAATTAGAAATATTCCAATGTTTCCAAAATCTTAGAGTAGGCTTGAACAACCTCTTATAGGGTGAAAAATTTGGTGGCAATAGTTCTGACACACTCGGTGGGACCCATTATCATCAAGATAACTTGTCAAGGTAACTATTGGTCTTGACAACATCAGCTTCAAACTGGTGTGCTAATCAACATTTGGAAATTACATTCAAGGTAAAATTTTGTTCAAGGCCATTATTTTGTCATAAATTTGCTCTCATACTTCATGGTCCTTACTATGTCATCATCTAGTAGAGTTCTCAATCCTATCAATCGACCTATTCAACCTAAAATTCCTCTTAAAGTTCAATAACCTCAACCTAATTTTCCCTTTGAATATCAAAAAGATTTTTATAGCCAATAAAGTGAAGAGATTGAATAAATTTAAGATCTTGAAGAAAACATGACTAGGCATCATCTAGTAGGAATCTAACTAGGATGTGAGTATTTGGGAGGTTATAAAATAGGCATATGTCCAAAAATTATAGAGATAGAATATAAGTTAGTTTACAAAACTCTGAGCATGATTGAAATCCTGGGTCATAGAATAATACTTATTAGACTAAGAGATAATCTTTTTTGCCTAAAGAGAAAGTGTACATGAGCCTTTCATATTAGGAAGGTCTATAATCTAAATATACATACATGATATGTGTTTAAAAAGTGTACAATACTAAGGTGCTCTATAATTTAGATTTAGTGTCTACGTTCCCCCCTACTTTAATCTATTAATGAAATTTCTAGTTTAAAGGAAAAAAATGCATACTTGGGTGTGTATAACACAATTTGCCTTTATGTGATCCTAAATAGAGTGCTTTGTTAGTGACTAACTTGTAACCAAGATCATGTTATAGTATATAACTGTTGGGTTGAATATGACCCATATTAAAAAAGTTTCATATGGGGACTTTATTTTGCCTGGGAGTCTAATCTTCTTCCTTTTAAGGAATTTGGTGGCTGATTTGGCTGAAGTACTTTATTGGTTTACTCTTTTTTAAATTATTTTAAACTCTAATATTCTAGTGTTATGTTGATTCAATAAAATGTTCTTGTCTAAACCTTATAATGAAATGTTTTAAGTTAAATGGATGTAAATCTTGGTCTATGGAGTACTGATGTTTATGTAGATGATATGTTGTGATTACATAACACCTTAGTCTTGTACACTTGGAAAACTCAAATCTTGGTTGTTCCTCTTAGTTTTAGACATTCCTTGATTCCACAAGCCTTGTATCTTCTCTATCTTGTGCCCTTTAGCCTATCTATTAGTTTGATCATCCTTATATTGATGACATAAACATCCTATCTTTCCCAAAATGCTTCAAATGTATTTATCTTACACCTCTATCATTTTTGAGCGTGTACCTACTCTCCTACTCCTTAGATAATAACGTTTATGACAAATAATAACATCGACATTATTATCCTACCTTAACACAAGTTTCCATTGCCTAATTCCATCCAATTTATAAATGAAACATGTTACAATGATTTAATGTGAGTTATCTCAAGATAGGATTGGTATAAATATAATATCAACCCTCATTCATTCCTCACCTAACAATCAAAATAAAAGAGAATTCAAGAAGCACTCAAATTATCAAAAGCTTTCTTATTCTACCATATTTTGATATAAGTCAAATAAAAATCCAACTATAGTATGAAGTACTAAAGGAGTAGTAATAAGGTCTTATTTTCCAACTGACAAGCTAAGTCACTATTGTAATTGATTTACACACATTGCATGATCCACACACAAGCCAATATGTAGGGGAAAAATACATGAGTCTAAGGCCCTCTTTTGGAGTATTGGCTATGTCGACAATACCCTTTGATAGTGGGGTCATTATAGGTTAGTTTAACACCATATTCCCACTAACCCATTTTTTCTCAAGGTCATATTGAAGATGGAAAGCTAGGGTTTTTCCATTTCAATAGGAGTGACAATCTATGAACCAGATCTGAATGCACTAGAGCAAAGGTGGAGCTAAGCCTAGAAGTATTTAGGTGATTGCATCCTATTTTAGTTAATATTATGTACAAGACACTAGCATCAGACTCAAATAGTAGTGTTGAAGTAACCATCCTAGGCTGATGTAACTGTTTAGAGAGCCAGAGGCACCAATTCTAGAATATGATAATTATTATATAATTATCTTCCTAACTAATTTCAACATGTTATAGATCCATATATACATTATCATCATATCTATATAGGTACCTTATTTTATGTAATTTTTATCTCTATCATAGTTATAATTTCCATTTAGAGCTTATTTCAATTTAATAAATTTAGCAAATGGTACATATGAGTTTTACACATTAATTGAATTACTATAGATCTGATATTAAAAATTATGCCCTATCATTTATATATCCTTATCCCTATCTACCCAAGTTGGATCCACATCCAAATTAGGGTTAAATAATTTAAAATTTGATAATATTCTATTTTGAAAACTCTTACATATTCATACCATTAGACCTAATTGATAAATAAATTTTAGTTCTAAACTCAAGTTGGGCCTTGATATTGGTACATTTCAGTTGATTAAATAAAAACTTATAATTTCTAATTATAAATACTTAGTCAATTTTAAACTTTAGGTTTTAATGTAATCCATTAGGCTCTTAATATCTACAGTCGAGTTTTTTTTTAATCGACAATTGACTATATGAAATCATGATCAAACTATGCAAATGCCTTTATTTTTAAATTGAAAATCCTTCTTGATTTTATGCATGTTTGGACTAACCTTTGAATAATTTTATATCTAAGTGTTTTGAACATTGCTGTGTAGGAATATAGTTTTTAGGCCTTCAAATTTACTCATCAATTTCGATCGATCAAAATACTTTACCATTTTATTGAAAATAACCAAGCTCTTAGGGTCCTAAGATCATATCATGTGGCACAATATTGGGGATGTAGGGACTCAAGAGGCAATCATCATGTAGAGGGATCCAAGACTCCAATTCACTGATATGATTTCATGTGGCACCATCCTGATGACCTGATGATTTGAAAGCCAAGGATTTTTTTATATAGTTTTGGGCCTCTAAATCAATAAAATTACACCACATGTTGACATCCCACTAATTTTAGTCCTAGGGTAGTCCATGTAGTTATGGGCCTCCAAATTAGTGGTATTACACCACATGGTAACATCCCATTGCCCCATAATGTTGAGCTGGTCATTATAGTTTTGGGACTCCAAGTTAGTGGTATTGTACCATGTGGTAACATCCCACTACCCCATAGTCCTAAGGTTGTTCATGTAGTTATAGGTCTTTAGGTTATTATAATTATACCATGTAGTATCATCCTATGAGCCTAAGGCTAGGAAAGTGAGGATAAAAGAGTTTAGGCCTAATGTAATGAGGAAGAGCCATGTGGAAGCTATCAGACCTAACAGTCTTGCATGGGTGTTTGACTTGTCATAGCCTTGAGAGATCCTGACGAATGAGGAAGAGACATGTGGAAGTTGTTAAACCTACTAGTCTTCTAGGGGTGTCAAAATTTTTAAAGCCCTAGGAGAGCCTAGTGAATGAGTAAGAGCCACATGCTAGTGCCTAATGAATGAAATCATGCCATGTGGCACTTTTTTATAAATTGATAGAGAAGGCCCAGAAATAATAGATGGTTATCAGGTTGTAAAATAAAGGCATAGGTGAGGTCTGAGCCAATTAGTAAGGAAACACTACATAGAAAGAATATTGGTCGACATATGCAGAGCTTAATGAGACATTTAGAAATGCCAAGTCATTAGAGAGGCCACAAGTCTAAAAATTGATGACCTATCTAGATATCAAGGCTATAAAATCTATGAATGGGATATACACTCAATTTTATGATAGAAAATTAAGTTACATCTCCACTAAAAGGACAAAAGGGAGTTAGAATAAAAAAAACATTTATTTTAGAGAGGCATGGCCTTGAAATATAAAGCATTGGCATGCCTTCATATATTTTAGAGAATAAATACCCTCAATTGCACTTCTTCAATCATCATTGATGTTTGTAACTACTCAATTAGTGGGATGAATATTGAAGACAAGGCCATGAGCTCCCTAAATTTCCTATTTAAATGGCGTGCATTTCCATTTTAAATCATCATCATTTTAGGCATCAAAATAATAATAAAATTGACTTGGATTACATTATCCTTTTTGTACACTATGTTGTCTTGGTTGTTTGCCTAGAGACTATACCTTTTGGGTTAAAACTTTGGAGGAATTATATTAGGATATTACCTACCATTCCTTCTATGTTTTTCCTAGTTTGTCTACCAAAGGATATTGATTGTAAAAAAATGATTTTATAATGCTAAATATATATTTTATTATGTTTTATTAATTTAATGTCTCTAATCTTTTGATTTAGCTAGTTAATTAGTACTGGGACTATTAATGTGTTTGTTTTCATACGATTATCTTAGTTAAATGTTTAATCATGTCAGGTTCACCAAATGCTTAGCCATAAAATAAAATAGTGTAGTATGTGGGGTGTATTTCAGTTTAGTCTTAGGGTTAAGAATATAGAAATGAAATGTCATAAGGGTGATAATCAAATCTATAGTAAGCTAATTAAATGACAAACTCAGATATAAGCATACACTGAATTTGTTATGTTAAGATAGTATAAATATAGAAAGCACAACTATGCTAGATATAAATATTATTTTGATTTTAATGTAGTTTTAGATATGGAATAGGTTGAAATAAGGTGGGAAGATGGTTCTGGAATAGTTTTTGGATTATATATTTGGTGTCTCTATCTACCTGGAGAGTTGCATTAAACTTAGAGAGTTACGTCGATACTACTATTTGAGTTTAACAATAGTGTCATATATGAAATATCTGGTGAAATAAGATGAAACCAATTGGATACTTCTAGGTTTAGCTTCAAATTTATTCTAGTGCATTTAGATCTAGGTCATGGACTATCACTCCTTATGAAATGGAAAACCTATAGTTTTCCATCTTTAATGTGACCTTACACAAAAATGGGTTAGTGGGAATATAGTGTCAAATTGACCCCAATGACCCCAATATCAAAGGACACTACCTAGATATCTAATACTTTGAATATGCCCTCAGATTGATTTAGTTCTCCCCTATGTGTTAGTTTGTGTGTGAATCATGTAATGTATGTCAAAAAAGTACAATAGTGATGAAGTTTGTAACTTAGAAAATTAGGATGTTGAGCTACTCCTTTAGTAATTTAGACTTGTAGATGTGTTTTACCTATAACTAGTATGGAAATAGGGAAGATTTGATCAATTTAATTCTTGATAGATTGTTTTTTGATAAGTGCCTTGGTCTCTTTGATCTTTTTTAGGTGAGGAATGAATAAGGGTTGAACTTGTATTTATACCAATCCTTTTAGAATAATAACGTGCATTAAATCACTTAGGACAATCATTAGGAAATGTTTCATTTTTAAATTATATTACTTTATTAAAATAGACATTTACATTAGGGAAGGATAGTAATGTTGACATTATTATATATCTTGAATGTTAATGTCCAGGGTGTAGCAAAATAGGTACATGATCAAAACTTGTAGAGGTGTAAGATAAGTACATTTTAAGTATTCTGGGCAAGATATAATGTCTATGTCATCAATATAAGATGGATCAAAATAAGAGATAGGACAAAAGGCACAAAAATAAATCATATTGAGGCTTTCATAAGTAAGGAAAGTGTATAACTAAGAGGAACAATCAAGGTCTGAGTTTATCAAGTGTACACGACTAAAGTGATACATAATCACTAAAGGTCTGAGTTGTTTTGAAAAATATGAATCATTGTAAGGATATAAAACTAAGATTAGGATAAATATAGATAAATATTTTAAGTGCATATATCCAAGGAGATAGAGATAAAGAGAGAGAGGAACACACCCCCAAATTTGGAGTAAAAGCGAGTTGCCACTTGGTAGTTGAGATTAGTTCAACCATGCAACCCAATGATACTTATAACCTGGTGAGGTTGGATGATCATGTATAGCCTAAAAATTGGAAATATTGAGTGATTTAATCACCTCAACCATACCAAATGTTTAACCCTAAAATAAAATAGTCACCATACAAAATGTTTAACATGATGTGATTGATTGTTCTAATGCTTTTGGATTAATAAGAGAAACATAAAATAATAAAGTTGTTTGAATGCATAATCAAGTAATATTCATAATATAATAATGTAATATAGTATTTGATAATATTTCTCATTTAAGCATATGAAATAAATAAAACAAGTATTAAATGACTAAGGTATAAAGAGTGTATCTTATTTATTATTATATTCTAGACTGTGGTAGTGATTGGGAGTCATCATAGGGCTATATTTTAGATTTTTACTTTTTTAATTTTATATTGTGATTGATTTTGACCTTTAGATAGTTGTTTCAATCTGAGATACTAATCATCGACACTTATATCTGTATTTGACACAAGTGTCTAGTGAGAGATATACATATGAACGAATTTAAATTTGGATCATACTTATGCTTCCTTATGTGTAATCATTATATGCCTCAAATTATATTTTATTATGTGAAATATCCATATAATAATAACCCCTATTTCATTTTCATTTTACCTCTTACAACCTATTAAAAAGGGGTTAATAACGTGAGTTGAGCTAACCCAGGAAACCATGTTGTTACTAAGTGCTACCTACATAGCCAATACTCTTAAGAGGGAATCAGAATCACATGTTTATGAACTTGTAATATTATGAATATATTATATTTATCCTAATAACCCTTGGTAAAAGTGGTGCAATAATATATTTTATCTTTTAAATTCTTCAAATATTAATTCAGTGATGTAGTGTTGAAATAGATAGTAATTCCTTATTACAAATTGCCTTATCAAATTAGAAAGTTTATTAATTAGACCATAACATTTGTATATATAAAAAACTTTTTAATTTGAATTGGAACCTAGTGAGACACAAAAATATAACCATAGGATGGGAAAAGAGGGCTAACAAAATGGTCACAAAGCAAAGGATATAGAGAAAGATAAAAAGATAAGTCTGAACAATTCCGTCAAGGTTAGACATTAATGTGAACACTAATGTTTGGGAAAGACGTAAGTGTTTAGGGGATAAACATATATAAAACAAGAAAAAAATGTAAGGGTCTCTATTATACACTAGATGAAGATAAAAACATAGCACACAAACCTAAGGGGCAGGTAAATCAAGTGAAATAATATGGAACCAAAGAGGTCCATGAGAAACAATGTCACTAGATGTCTAATTCTTAGTGCAATGGAATATACATATAAGAAGACTATAAATATATATACTTGTACCAAAATATGTGTCTACATTTCCCCCACTTTAATGTAGTAATGAAATAAAAACTAGAGTTACTAGTTTAAAGGAAAATAAATTTCATACCATGGTGTGGAAAACACACCTTGTCTTTTCTCGTATTGTTCCTGCAATATTTCATCAACATTGAAAACAACCAAGGATATGCCAAAAAAAATTAAATCAATGTATATAATCTATATGTAAACAATACTAAAAATTAGCATAAAGAAAGAGAATGGATAGAGTATACATGTGTATGTGTTGTGTAGTAACTTGGTCTGGAGTGCTAGAAACTAGATAAGTCAACAAGGGAATTGAAACCTTATCCATATTATGGCTAAGAAGATGAGTGATTCTAAAAGTGGTAAAAGTGTATTTCAACATGGTGGTGTTTTACTTAGAGTAGGAAGAGTTGGGACAGGATCATGCCCCCAACCTAGAATAGGAAGAGTAGTGTTTCAAACATTGAGAGTATCATTTCTTAATGAGCACAAATTGAGTTCAAATTGATATGTATATGTATAGTTCATTACAGGGTGAGTGATGTAATCAAGTTCACCCCAAAAACTTGATGAAACTAGATGATTTAATCCCTCCAATCACACCAAAATTAAGAACCAATTGTTATAGACAGATAAGGCTCAATACAATCCATGGATGCTCAATTGGGGTATTAATACATCAGGGTATCAGTACATAAAATGTTTTTATAATGTGATAAAAATCTATAAAATATTTTTGTAATTTTTAAATTGAATTAAATTTTTTAGTATTAGGCACACATTGCATATCATATGCACCTTGGATATGTCTCATGCTAAACCTATGCATAATAAATGGTACCACTGTATAATATTTTGCCACAAATATGAATTTGGATCATATATTGTGTATGTTTTTCCAATTTGGAAATTGTATAAGTGTGGAGAACACTATTCCAAATCATGTGCCCTCTACTATAAATGAATCTAACTCTAGAATAAGTACCAATGTGGAGGACATGTTTCTAAAACATGCCCCCAATGTAAATTGGAGATGATGAATACTGAATAGGTGTGGAAAACATGATTACCAAAAATGCCCCCACTAAATCTGAGAACTATTAATGTGTGGAATCCATTCCCATATGACATGCCCCCACTAAATTTGAAAAATTTATACAAGTACCATATACTAAATGAATGTGGAGAACATGCTTCCAAAGCATGCCCTCATTGTAATCTAAGAATTGTGGAAAGTGTGTTTTGATTGTGTATAACATGTTTAAAAACATGAACTACTAAACTTCACCCCTTTTGGGAGGATAGAATATAGTGCCTTCTGGTGGTCTCCTCATAAAAAAATAATAAATAATTTTCTTGATTATGTTTGACTTGGTAATATTAGGATAATATTTGTGGATAATAACTTTCAACATCATTTTTTTGGTAGTATTCACAATGTAGTATGATGTATATGTATTAAAATTTTTAGAGATTTTTTGAAGTGCTTGAAAATTTCCAAATTTGGTATAATATGGAAGGTCTCATTGTCTATATCCTAATGTAACTTGTGGTTTCAAATTTATAAAACTGGGGACCAAGATATGGTCATTTGAATTTGTGCCAAAGTGGTATATTAGGTGGATGTTAATATAATTTTGAAACCATTTGCATTTTGAACTTTTGTGAATTTTTAGCTTTGAGTCTAAATAAAAACAATGCCACATTGCTCACTATAATTTTATGCACCTCAAAGTGCCTTAATCAACCAAGATTTTTCTGAGCTAGTAAGTAAGATTTTTGTAATGTATTTGTAATATGTAATTTTGATTTATTTTGTAATTTGAGCATATTTTTAAGAAGTTTTTTTAGGATGTCAGATGCTTAGATCTAACCCCATGTCTAGGTGATGAACAAGTTCATGCGGTTCCCCTAGTAGTAGGAGATGATGTAAGGTGTATTGATGGGTATATGTAGTGGTGGGTTGGATCCCAATGGCCTTTGTTGTTTCCTATTATAGTTATGGATTTAGGTTCCATTCCTACAACACAAGGTGGTGGTAGAGGATAGGTAGGTAATGAAGAAGGAGATAGTGATCTTATAGGACCAACACTAGTAAATGAGGCATCCACTAGAGCCACATGTGAGTACCATCGTTTATAGTTTTGCATTTGATTTGGTTATAAAATTACTTATTTTTTATATATGTTTCTAACTGGTGTATTATATTAAATGTGTGTAGGTAACTAGGAGTGTTAAACCATGGTGGATCATGTGATTCAATCCCTTACACGTAGTGTTCCTATGGACATAGTTGGGGATGGGTTTATTTATAAATTTGTTGACATCACCAGTGTGTATGCACCATTGTTTGATCGTGTTGAGAGAATTGTGGAATCATACCATAGTATAACCATAAAAAGTGAAGAGTTACTGATAGATATGGATAGAAGGGACATCCCACAATGTAGTTACACTGAGATTATGTAGACACTCATTGAGTAATATAATGATTTAAGAAGAGAATGTGAGGAGATAGTATAGTGGCTTGGTGATTTTGATGAGAGAGTACGTGTGCTATCACATGCATGGGGCACATAGTTTGATCCTGGTGCATCTACCTATAAAGGCATTGGATTTGTAGATGTTGATAGCTACAAGGAGTATACACCAAGGGATATGCCCTTGAATTATTATTGATATGTTTATTTATAAAAACATTGTATGCACTTATATATATGACATTGTTCACATGGATTTTATTTGGTATTGAATATATTTGCATTGTTTCATTTTTTGTTGGTCATTATATTGTTTTTTAATTGCATTATATTTCCATGGTGTATGTTGTGGATATTTGTAAGTATGTGTATTATTTTTATAAATAAACAAATCATTATATGTAATAGAAGCTAGATGGATATAAGAAAGCTTGAATATAATGATCATATGTAAATGGTACCATGGATTGTGCTTCTATAATCATCTTAGAAGTATCTTTAACAATATCATGTGACTCAATATGTATTTTTATAGGTACCCATACTATTGTGTAATTTTTCCCCCTTCCTGTACCTTTGTATGAAGGACCTAATTGACCAATGTTTCCTTGGTCTCAGTATGGGAAATATCAATCTAGGGAGAGATTACCTTGGGAGAAAGACTTCTACTAGAAGTCATCCTATGTGAAGTTCGATGGACCATGTGTTCCCTACAGGACTCATCATGAGATATCTCAACTTGCTTAGGCAAGATCATTGGAGAAGTATGTAAATCATATCTATATATGTATTTTTGATATGAAATGATTATATGATCAATTAACTGTGTAATATTTTTCTTGAGAAAAAAAACACTCTTTAACTCGATGACCATTAATACCATGATAAGTACAAAAGTGTTATCTTTTTACCTTCTCAAATCTATGAGGTGGGTAATGTGAATTAGGAGGGAGTATAATCATGTGTTTGTAAAATAAATTTCATAATATGTCATGTGGTCTATACTAGTAACAATCAAATTGAAGAGGCTAATGTCTTGTGGTGGTATTTGGCCAAACTATGGGAGGTACTCTAAAGGCATTTCCTTTCATTTAGTCAATACTTTATTGTTTTCCTTATGATAGATAGGGTTGGTTTTGTATAAGGCTTTTGAATTGGTTTAGGATTTTTTTTGTAATTTATTTATGTAATTTGGGGAAAATATTTTTTTTATCATGTTTTGGCTTAAATGGATAAATAGGCAACTTAATTCGTGTATTGTTTAGTGCACATGCATATTGTGCACATCCCAATATAATATCTCAAATTAAGTAAAGGGATTATGTAATTCACTTTCTCTTAGTGGATAAAGAAGACCTATGCTAAATCTAAATTAGATCTCTAAATCCAAGGGTGTGTAATGTAAGGAATATAAAACATCCTTAAATTGAATGATATAATCTTGTATATGCTCATCTTGTGTTTGTGTCAACATTTGTAAAATATCTAATAGAAATTTTGTTAAGGTATAATGATGAAAATGTGATATAAATACATCTTAAATTTATTTAAAAGTTGATAATGAACCATTTGGAAAAGTATAAAACCAATCATGTTCCCCTTTGGTTAAGTTATGATAAAAGGCCTTAAGAGCAAGTTTCTATTTTGGTCCAAATGTTCAAACGAGTGTGTATATTTTTTTAAATTAATAGAAGGATCTACTTGACCACTGAAGGATGATAATTTAGGCATAACAAATTTTAAGGGATACAGATGCTCAAACACATCACTAATAAGATGTTTCTCTAAGAATGTATTCTCCTTAAGAATAACTTCACTAGAAGAAACTTGTAACTTTAGAGTATTGACTTGTTGTTGTAAGTATCCAATAGTAGTCATAATAGATAACATGTCATGAAAATAAGCCGATGGTTTTTATAGTGGTTTCAAACTACCATTTGTATAAAACATAGGAATGATGGAATATTTAGTACTTTATAAAATAGGTTTGTCACATGATTTATCAATATTTGGTAAGGGAAAACCTATATCTAAAGATGTAGGTATGCTTATTTAAAGTTTTCAAAGGTGAATATAATTATCATTTCAAGGTGTTACATTTCTTAGAAATTCATGACATATTATAAGAGTAGGAGGTATAATTTCTTTTTGAGGCACACTCTCCTTTTTAGAAGAAAATGCAAAGGAGGAAAGGGAATAAACATTTGTTATGTCATGTAACACATTAATTGATGTAATAAATCATTTTTACTTAAATTTGGAGTGTCACATCTTATAGAAGGAGGAAAAAGTAATGCAATATCACTTTCTACTTTAGGTGCATCATTGCTATGTGAGAAAGGAATATTGACATGACTACCATTTTCATCCTTGCTAAGTTTTTTGGAATATTATCTTATTAGGAAACCTTTGGGAAACATTTTTTTTATTGCTTAAATTTATGTGGTTTGACCTTTGTAAAAGATACATCAAAGGGATTTGAGACTTTTTATTTTTCCTCAAACAATGCAAGTTTTGTGAGTATTTCCTTAGGATGTTCATTGTCACTCTTTTTATGTTCTTCAAGGATCACAATGGGAGATATAGGAAATGTAGTTTTCTCATCACATACTATAAAGGAAGAACAAATTTGACTAGGTTTACTTGAATCATGCAAAGAAGACATAGGATTTTCAACACTAGTATTACTTAGAGAAGAAGGCATACACTTAATTTCATTAACAATTTCATTATGAGATATATTTGAGGAACATTCAACATCTTTGACTTTGTCAACATTAAAAAAGGGAGACTCACACTTAGTTGTTGAGATAACTAATGAAGGTGCATATGCATTAATTGGAATTTCAACATTAGTGATAATATCACTTTGAATATTTGTTGGTTCTTGAAAATATTCATCATTGGAAATCAAAGGAAAAGTAGAGTTGTCATAGTCAATATGGATACCATTACTTTCAAATTCATAAGTAGAAATATCATTATCACTATCTTGCTCATTTAGATTTGCATTTGCATAATTAGTTTTTCATTATCACAATTTTAAGCAAAAGTAAGTTTATCTTGGTTTTGGTATTCTTCTAGTTCTTCATATGAAATGCATTGATCATCAAGTAGATTAAAGAATCTATCATAATTTTTATCTGTGCATGATATTTTGTTAATAACTCAATAAAGATTAAAGGTTGCATATAAATATGAAACACAAAATCACTAGGGACAAAATAAGGATGTAACTAAGTATTCGTAAGCTATGCCCATGAGGTATAAATCAGATCTAATAATAAAGTGCAAAAATCTGAAATGAACTTTCAAGGAAGGCAAAAACTCTAATTTGCAAACTAGGGTTTTGGTTCAATAAACATATGATGGGTTCACCAAATGTTTTAATGTTTTTAAATTCAAAAGAGAAACATCAAGAAATAAATTTATTTGAATGAATAATCAAGTTTTATTCAGATCCTAATAATGTAATACAACATTTTGACAATATATCTCATTTAAGCACATGTAATAAATATAACAAGTACTAAGAGACTAAGGGATAAAGAGTGCATATCTTATTTTTTATTTTATTATAGACCATGGAAGTGATAAAGAGTCATCATAGGGTTGTATTTTAGATTTTAACTTTGTTTATTTTGTATTTTGGCTATTTTTTACCTTTGAAAAGTTACGTTGATATGAAATTGTAATGTCAACACTTACGTCCATATCCAATGCAGGTGTTTAGTGAGAGATATACACATAAGTGACTTTAAATTTAGATCAAACCTAAATTTCCCCTTATGTAATAATTTTATGCCTCAAATTATGTTCACCTATGTTTTAGATCTAGATAATAAGCAACCTTACTTACTTTTCATTGCACCTCTTGTAACCTAGTAAAAAGAGTTTAGTAACGTGAGTCAAACTAGCACTAGCGATGATGTTATTGCTAAGTGTTGCCTATATAGCCACTAATCCTAAGAGGGCCTCAGAATCACGAGTATTTCTTCCACATATACATGTGTGTGTAATTGTATCAATATGACTATATTCTATTTCTCCTAGTAACCCTTGCTACAAGTGGTGCAATAGTATACTTGACCTTTTGAATGCTTCAAATAGTTAATTTAGTGATGTAGTGCAATTTGATACATTGAAATAGATAGTACTTTATTATTATAGATTTGCCTTATCAAATTGGAAGGTGTATTAATGAGACCATAGCCTTTGTATAAATGATAACCTTTTAAATTTGAATTAGAACCTAGTGACATGCAAAAATTTAACCATAGGATGGGCAAAGAGGGATGACAAAATAGTCATATATTGAAAGATATAGAAAAAGATAAAAATATGTCTAGATATTTGTATTTACATTGGACACTAAATGTTTACAATAGTGTCTAGGATGGATACAAATGTCTAGGGGATAAAACATAAAAAAAACCAACAAAATAGGTAGAGTTATCTGGTATACATAGGATAAAGATAAATAGACACAACACATAAGTCCAAGGGGTAGGTAAATCAAGTGAAATAAGATGGAACCAAAGAGGTCCATGAGAGACCACATCAATATATGTATAATTTTTATTAAAAATGTATATAAATATAATGAAACTAGAAACATGTATACTTGTACCAAAATAGGCATCTACAATGTGATTGTTTACAAATGATTATCTTAGTTATGTTGTGAAACAACTATCATAACTAGTCTCTTCAATTTATTCATGTTTTATTTTAAAATTATTAAATTCATTATGTGCAAAAACTATAGACTGCAAGATATGATACATTTATGATCAATTCAATAGATCAATAACTTTCACGATTATCCTCAGAAGCTTTCCCATTGAGTGGTTAGAGTTTGTGCATGATTTTTAGTTATACACAGTGGTATAACTATGGTTAAGCATGATTTTTAGTTTTTTAATACCAATAATATTATTTAGATCAATGAAAACCCCTTTTTATGCCATAACCTCTCTCTCATTTTTAATTATTTGGATGATGTCTTGCCCTAGTTTAGGTTGTGATAGGAATTACAGTGAAGCAGAGCTTATTGTTTCACAATTTGAATCAAATAGGTACCAGGATGTAGATACATAATTAGAAAGAAAGTAAATGAACATGAATACTCATATCAACATAACCTCTAGTGGTAGTAGGTGTTTCTCTTGGAGTAAACTTGGTTAAATTGCTTGGTCCTTAGATTGAGCTAACATCAATCCAAAAATTAAGGAGGGGAAATTCCATCCCATGATTATTGCCTCCCTTTGTCCTCTTAAAATAGTTAATCTAATAGTAATCTTCTAGGAGGGTCAATTAGAGTGACCAACAATAACCAGTGCCTATAATCTAAAATTGAAAACATTGACATTATTGAAATATAAAAAGAAAGGTTTAGGGTACACCTATGTATCAATGCAACTACCTCACATTTAAAAAACTTGATTTTAAAAGATGTATTAGTATGAACCATCTAAACTAATATTAGAACAAATGTAAATCTAGAAGTGCATGTGTGTGTGTGTAAAGAATAAACTTTCTCCCAATCCTTAAAGAAAGGTGAGTTACCACCTGGCAGTTGGGATTAGCTCAACCATGCAACCCAATCATACTTATAACCTAGTGAGTGTGAGTTAATCCAAATCAACCCACACTATAAAATTGGTGAGGTTAGATGATGTAATGAATTCCAACCTATAAACTTGGCAAGATTGAGTGATTTAATCACCTCAACCATATAAAAAGCAAACCAACTATTGCAATAAATTGGCTCAATAAAATTCCATAATAGTCTAACCTGGTGAGCTAAAGTCTATAAAAGTATTTTGAGATCTAATACTAATTCTAATTTTGTAATTTTGGTTCTCTTTTCATAGCATATACACCTTATATATGTCTCATGCTGAAACCTAGGTTTAACAATTTTACCAATGCATATAATTATACCACAAATATGTATCTAAATCATATTATTATGTAATTTGGCCAATTTAAAACTTTGTACATGTGGAGAACATGTTTACAAAACAAACTCACATTGAAATATAAAATTGAGATATGATATAGGTTTGGAGAACATGTTTCCATAACATGCCCACACTCTATATTTGAAGCTATGAACTGTGACAAATGTGGAGAACACGTTTCCATAACATGCCTCCACTATATAGCTCAATTTGTGAACTATGAAAAATGTGGAAGCCATGTCTCTAGGACATTCCCCACACTAATATGCCCCATTTTTGAGGTGATGGAAAATAAAAACTGGTAGTTACCTTTCCTCAAATGGATAAGATAACCATCTAATATGTCTATGAACCATGTAACATATAAGAAAAACATGTCTAGGTAGATATATCATTAAAGAGCATAAAATGTGATCACATTAATCCCTAATATACATGATATAGATCATGGAAACATCTAGATAGTAATAATACACGCTCAACAAGAAATTAAGCACACACAATATCACTCAAAATAAAATGGCTTAAGGAGACCTCAAACAAGGGGAATGTTCAAATGCCATAAAATTGACTGGACACGACTTATTCAAATGTACACAATGCATATAATGACATGTTCAAATTTCCACATATAGAAAACTATGACATATGCAAATGTTAGAATAGGAAAACATAGGCATGAGGGATAAAATTAATGGAGCATATTAAAATTCTCAAGCAAATAATATAATGTGATAAAGGACACTCAAGGAAGTGTATAAATGGAAAGAATATAACATAAAAAACCAAAATAAACATATCATACTAGTCCCTGGATATATGTGTTAGCAAAAAATGTTAAGTACATAGTACATCAAATACATTGTGAGAGATATGCACATCAATAAAGGCATGTTTAAGTGCATAAGCTCAATAATGATAATGGAAAGTGATCATAGAAATGTATAACATATGTATATCAAGATCAAACAATTATATGCCCCCAATGCCTATATAATATGAGTGGACGGAAGGCCCAACATCTGTATAGGAATATGCCAATGATGTGTGAAACACATAGATATAAAAAGTATTGATATTGAATCTATAAAAATGGAACCAATAAAAACTATGCCAAGGAGATAATAGAACATGTAAATTATGAAAATATTTTTGGATTTTTTATTTTATTTATTTTTTGGTATTTCTAAAATATGATACCTTGAAACCTTAAGTTGGATGCTTTACATTGTTTGAATCATGGTTGGATAAGTGGAAATGGTGAATAGCATGTTCCTCCTCATGATTTACATGTGTATTATAAGAACCAATGATATAATTTAGAATATGGATCAATTTACCATTATGAAAAAAAGATATACCTTGCTGATTTTGGTAATTTTATCTTCCATTTGATATATACCAAAGAGTGTCGAATGTAAATGCATATTGTGATGTGGTTGGCATAACCCAGACTCTTGTTTTAATAACTTTAGGCCCATAAGTAATTAGTATGATGATGTTGCCCAAGGAATCTTTACACTCCTTTCCTTTGTAAGTATTTTAGATCAAGGCCAAGATGTTGAAAATGTCTTACATTAAAAGTAGTTTTTATTTGTGTAGTCCATTGATATGCCTATGCCAAAAAAAGCACCATCCAATAATAATTTGATTGTTAAACCATGTTGACATGTATTTTTTTTGGTTTGTTTAACTTGAGGTGTTGACTCATTATTGAAAATATTAGTATCATGGTTATTTTCAGCTAGAGAAATATGTGGTTCTTGATTTATGTTTGATAAGTAATAAACATATCTATACACATCCAAATAGAGTATATCAAAATAATGAAAGGGATTATGTAATGCTCTTTTTCTAAGTGGAGAAAGATGACACCTAGTGAATATGAATTGAACTTCCAAATATGATGGGATATGGTTTAAAGAGTATAAAACATCTTTGAATCTAATAGAATATTCTTGAATAGGCTCATCCTTATTTTGATCCAAACTTTGTAAATGATCCAATTGTAACTTAAGAAATGTGTTTATGAAAATGTACTAGAAATACATATTCAAGTTTTTTAAAATTATTTAAGGACACATTTATAAGGTTATAGAACCAATCATGAGCTTATTTAGTTAAGCTCCTATGAAATTCTTATAGTAACAAATGCCCATCCTTTACCCAATGGCCAAATGAGTGTATGTATTATTTCAAATTATTTTTAGGATATATTTTACAATTAAACTTATAAAATAAAGGCATTACAAATTTTGAAGGATACAAATATTCAAAGACATTCTTAGTGAGCGATTGGTCCATTAAGGTGTTATCATTGAAAGTAGCCTCATGAGAGGAAATTTATAATCTAATAGTACCCATTTCTTGTTGAAGATATTTTATAGTATTCATCATTGAAAAAAACATTTCTTAGAGACTTTGATAAAGTGTTTTAAAACTTGTTTATATGTTGAAAACTTCTATCGACATGGAATAAAAGTGCGTTGGTATCTTCATGAAGAATAAGTGCACATTCATTATCACTGAATTTTGGAACCTTTAGTATGTCATATGAAGATTTTGGTACATTTTATAATTTCATGGTACTTAAATGTTCATCCTCTTTTTGTGATGATATTTAAATTGGAATTTTAGGTAAGTGTTGGGAAGGTACATCTTTTGGTATTTGAAGAACTTTTACTACATTTGGCTTGTAATGTGCCCTTTTCCTTAGTGCTTTAATGTTATTTCATAGAGATTCCATGATTTCTTTATTTACTTTTCAATAAATTTCAATTACAATAGAGGAAGAAGAGAGTCATCACCTTTCACTTTAAGCTCACCAAAATTTTAATGATAAATTGAGATGGGTCAATATGGTATAGGATTAAGAATATAGAAATGAATAGGCACAAGGGTGATAAACATATTTATAATAGGGAAATTAATAACAAACTCACATAAACAATATTCTAACTTTAAATACTGAGATATGATAAAAATAGTAAGCAAAAATAGTGATTGATATTTCAATAAATTAAAATAAGAGTATTTAGCTAGTAAACTATGCACAATCAGATCTAATATGGTACATGATGGAAATAGACTAGATCAATACCCTAGGTCAGTTGTCAGATTCTATAAATTTCCTCCATATAGCTTTAGACACTTATGTCAATCTTGGATGGTTGTGTCAATGCTTATATTAATTATACATAGGTGTCTATAATAAAATACATAGGTGTCACCTCATTCTAGTGTGCTGAGATCTAGATCATGAGTTGTCACTCCTTGTCAAATAATAAAACCCTAGTTCTTCATCTTCATAGTGAATGTGGGAAAAACGGGTTAGTGGGATCATAGTGTTGATCTAACCCTAAAGACCCATATATTAATGGGTATTTCCTACATAGCCACTAATCTAAAGAGGGCCTCGAACTAGTGTAGTCCTCCCGTAATGTGTTAGCTTATGTTAAACACAAGGGTGCAATATTTGAAAAGAAAGTACAATAATGTCTATTGATGTGGGTCTTATGTACATCCCAAAATTTAAAAAGGTATCTTATAATGTTTTAGGGTATCAATGGAGATAAAATACACTCCAGGGCATGGGTTGAAGGTATGGGTTAAATAACCTTGTGGTAGAATAGTAGGTTAAGCATACATGTTATTTATCAGGTTTTGTTGCAGTGAAATGAATCTTAGTAAAAAAAATCAAAAGTTAAGTGATTTGGATAGATGGGTGGAATCTATTATAGATTGGATAGGTCTCAATTAAGAAAAATTAAAAATTAGGGAGGGTTAGAGTAGAAAAAAGGTTCTATGGTCTCAAGGGGTCACTTCCTAGGTTGGTTCCTTTGTGGACAAGTGTTTCTAGGACTAATGCTTGCCATTTGTAGTTGTTACACACTCACGAGAAAACATAGTTAGGCAGTCTAGGGGAAATGGTATAGGAAACTCAATGATCTAAACTAAAATTTACTCCTTTTCAAGTTTCTATTTCACACCATCAAGGGATTACAGCTTAGACTAGAAAGGTGTCTAGGGAAGCTATGGTACACACCTATAAGACTATACTAGAGGGAAAACACTCCTACACACTTTATAATATTAACACAGTTAACAAATTACTTAAAATCAATGATATACACTAAATTTTCAATATATTTTTCACATATATAATTAGCATACATAAATGATAACACTAATAATTATCCATAACTTTTGCACACTTCACATTATTGAATTAATACAACCAAGAAAACTAAACCTCCATTACACAGAGATGGAAAGAAAGTGTTCAGATTTTTAGAATATGTGGTATTTTATGTATGTATAATAAGGCTATGTGGTCATGAAAAACAAATAGGATTAGGGGTTCATGGAACTCATCATTTTGTGTTATGTGGTTTCTTTGGAATAACTACAATTGGAACACGTTTAATATCTCTAGGTAACTACATATGATGTGTAGGAACAGATGAATATTTTTGGAATTTTATATGTATATTTAGTGAAAATACCTATAAAATATGGGTCATTTATGAAATTTAATTTCTTATTGATTACCCTTTCATGGAGGATTAACCTTAATATGTTTTATAATTAGCTATCTTGGAATAAACTTATTTTGTTCAAGTTGTTCATATGGAAGTTCAGGAACTATGAAAACCTATAGACACTAAATATAAATTATATAGCACCTCAATCTTATACACTTTTAAAATAACTATCATGGCTATATCCATCAGTTCTTAGACCTTCTTGCTACCTAAAGGCTCATATACACTATCTCTCTGTGACAAAATGCTTATCTCTTACCCCGAATAGTGTTATTCTAATGGCCCAGGTCTTCTATCATGATCAGAGTGATAAGACCTACTTATCTTCTATCTCTACAATTTTGGGACCTATGCCTATTTTTAGCTTCCTAGAGACTTTCATTCTAGTCAGACACCTACATTGATGTAAGTGTCTTGTGCCAACGTAAGTGTCTAGTTCCATAAATTCATAAAAAATTCAAATTATAATGTGTCCCTATGGTCAACCAAAGTGATTTAATGTGGGATATTTACATAAAGTATTGGTATATATATTATCAATCCTCATTCATTCACCACCTAGAAAATTCATACCTCTCATAAGGCAACTTACCAAAAACATTCAATCAAGCATTCAATTGAGAAAAGATTCCTTATTTTCTCCCATTTCCATATTAGTAATAGGGACGACACATCTACAGGTCTAAAATATTGAAGGGGCAACCCATGAGTTATATTTACCAAGCTATAATCTATGTCACTATTGTACTTGATTTCTACATAGTACACACTTATGCACATAAAAGCCAACACATTAGGGGATAAATACATCAATTTGAGTCCCTCTTCAGGGTTGTGGTTATGTAGACAACACCCATTGATAGAGGGTTTTTTAGGGTTAGCTTGACATCATGAGCCCACTAGCACATTTTTTGTACAATCATTATAAAGATTAAGATTGAGGGTTTTTACATTTAAAAAGAAGTGATAGCTCATAATCTAGATATGAGCACACCAAAATAAAGGTGATACATAACCCAAAATATCCCAGGTGGTCACATCCATATCTAAAATTTATTATGTACTAGACACCTACATCTAATATATACATCTGTGTCGACATAACCATCTAAGGTTTATGAATTTTTTTGAGGCTATAAGGTGTAAATTTATAGAATATGATGATAGATCTAAATAATTAATCAAATCTATTTACTTCATATTTTATATCAAATATGAATTTATGTAGTTGAGCAACTAAGTACCCTTATTTTAATTTTATTGTTATATCATAACATAGTTGTATTTACTATTTTAAAAATATCTTCGTATTTAAATTTAGAATATTATTTATATAAATTTAGAATTAATTAGCCTACTATATAACTGCTTATCACCCTTGTGATTATTCATTTATATATTCTTAACCCTATACTATATTTACCCATCTCAATTTAGTCTTAAAATTTTGGTGAACTCGACATCTATGTATTTGCATAAATAACCCAAAATTTGGCTTAGTGTCTCTTATTTTTATGATTTTTGTAATCTATATCAAATTATAAATTATTCATTTGTAAGCAATGGAAAATGTTAATAAAAAACTCATTTTCAAATAGAAGATAAAGAAGCACTAGTTACTGATCTTAATAACAAAAAGGGCTTAATGAATTATTTTTTGTATATTAGAAGAGATGGAATTAGTAAGAATGCTAAGGTTAAATCTTTCTCACTAGTGATGGTAAATCCTTAGGGGGTAATAAAACATATTTTATACCAAAAACCCTCCCCTTTAGAACATCACTACTTCATACTTCTAATTGGGGCACCAGATATGTGTTCACACCTTTTCCCCCTAAAATTATTATTTCCACATCTTACATGGAAACATAAATACTTCAACTCAATTACTAGTTTCGATACCTATATCCACTCAAACTATGGGTATGTCTCCTTTGGTGATTTCCAAATTTTCAAACCTCATGTTTAACCCTATATATAGATTCAGGAATCTATGGTTCAATGGGTAGAGATAGCCTATGTCACAAAGATGGTAGACTATATCTAAAGTAGGATAATTAATTACAAAACTTATATAAACAAATATTGAATTTATTTTGTTAAGATATGCTAAGAATATAAAGTACAACTATGATATATATTAAAATGATAATAAAAACAAGATACTTATTTGGTTTTGATTCTAATATAAATATGGATCTGGAATAGGTAGAAAATAGGCTAGATCTAGATTTTGGATTAGTCACTTGATTCTAAAAATTGTACTTTTATAACCATAGACACTTGTGTCAATATATGATGGTTGAATCAACACTATTATCTAATTTAGATGTAGGTATTGTTATCATCAAAATTTATACCATTGAAGAGGTCATTCAAGCCTCCTCACTTATGTGATATCATGGAAACACGTCTAGGTTATGGGTGGCCTAATCAGTGAGGTGAATCTCTAGATAGGGCTAGGTCCCTTTATGCTATCACCATAAAACTACTACTAGACCTATTATTTAATAAGAAAGGGGAGATATAACTAAAAATAAACTAAATTAGGTAGGGGATGCACCAAATTAACACCATCCACTTGACTATACTTTACTAAGAACATGAACTAGGCATGAATCTGATCACACTACTCAACAAGGACCTTCAAGCCTGATTATTTCATTATGGAATTCATAGATAATGTGTTGAATATAAGGGATAATAAAGAATCCTAAAGAAGACACTAATGACTGAAATCCACTTCTAAACTATACATGGCTATACAAACTCACCATGTGACCTACAAGAAGACAATCCATTTGCAACGAGGTAGGAGAGGACAAATGAGAGAGAGAGTTAAGGCACTACTACTAGCATTCCTAAAAAATCACATAAGTAAACTAATTAAAATAATTTGAGAAGGTAAGAAACATCTATATTAAAAATTTAAAGGAATATTACAAGTGTTTAGTTGAGCAAGGTTTCTCCATACTCAACCAAAGGATCCATAAAAAGCTATTCAAGGTAGGATATATTGGAGAAATGAAAGAGATATATAAGAGGCATAGGAGTAGTATTTATAACAAGTTTAGTCTACCTCAATTTAGTTACAAGTAAAAATGGAAGAGGCCAATAATAATCTTGTCATCCTCTTTAAAACATGTCACTTAACTTGATGATTAACTTTACCAAGTGGTGTAGGATCTCTTGTTTGAAGGGTTACAATGCACTTCTTAAAGGAAAAATTAAAAGTTGGAATATTGGCACATGGAATATTATCCTCATTGGAAACCTCCATGCCACTCTAGGATCCTTAGTTCTTATATCTTCAATTGACACCTTTTCTTCACCCTTAGTCATGGTAGAGATTCTTTTTCATTATCCATATAGGCTTGCTAATCCATTAGGTTTGATTTTCTTGGTATTAGCCATTGGAATGGTAATAAGGCATCCATTAAAACATGATATGAGGATGATGGGCATATTTCAGAGCCTAAAAACATATCATTATATTACTTATATCTTCAAAGTGATCCAACCATGTTATTTTATCTCTCTTTGGTGACCATATCACCCTTTCTTAAGCATTTTTGCATTGCCTTTGGAAATTGGACCTATAGGAACACTTTAAAAAGAAAGAGAGTGGAATTTGGGGTTTTATAAGGTATATTACCTTCCAAACTAGCCTTCTCAATGGTTTTCATTTGTTCATATACTCAAAAACCCTATTTTAAGCCTAAAACCCTACAAAAGTAATCATTAAATGTATTCATATGGGTGGACATACAAAAAATTTGCATGGTGATGGACTTATTGGAGTGGATAATGTTTTTAGGTGTTTATTATTCTAATTAAATGCATTTTGATCCACATATCCAACTTTCCTTCCAATTGTGCTCTTACTAGGGTTTAAGTAGGGTTTAGGGGTGCTTAGATTCTTAATGATGATTCATAAAGATCTAGACCTTAACTTGAGAAAAAATGCCAATACATTAAATTATATATAAATTTTCAACATCAATAAACTCCATTTACTCCCTTTTACATTGATCGTTGACTTTTGAGCAAGAGAAGATGACCATTTTTTACTATTAATCCTGTTTGAGAGCTTGGGAAGTGTGATTTTGCATGATAAGGTATAAAAATGTTTAATTTTAGATATAAATATATCCTTGCAGTCTATAAAACACTATATGATTTTTTCCAATGTTTATTTACTCCATATCATCCTTCAAACCCACTTTCACCTTCACAAGCTCATGACTAGGGTTTAAGGGCAATTTAGTGTTAATGACCCTAATAGTCTTGTTCTATCACTTTCTACATATTTAAAGGTGTTCCAAAATACATAATATGTTTAATTTGATTATTTATAATTTTTTTGAATACATAATTATTCAAATCATCCTAAATAAACAAAATTTCTTCAACCTTTTGCATACATGCCTATATGTGCTCATTTAGGCTTTCTAGGCCTAACCAAACTTTTTGACCCCTTTCACAACATTAAATCATTTTAAAATTCAATTAAAACCTTATTAAAATTTATCATTAAGTGTATATTTTATATTTAACTCTCATCTATCTCATGGTTTCAAACAACCATTCACATTTCTCTCTAATTCTCTTAAACATGTTTGTAGGTGGTGCTTTACGCTATATGACTATAATTTTGGAGATGTAGATCCTTCTCTTGGTTTTTAAGATCTTGATTTTTTTTTAAAGGTTTATCACGATTTTATTAAGTTCTATAAAACCCTCCAAAATTTTAATTTTTCATCATACATGGAAATTTTCCTCATTTCTGCTTGTTACAGGCCTGTAGGTCTGTATTTAGGCCTCTTGGTTATAGGTGGTCAAATTAAACTCTTAAAACTAATCAAAATTTCTTGAATTGAATTTTATCCTCTTTAATATATTACTAAAGTTTTATTTTTACCAATAAACATTTTTTTTATCTCCAAACAACCATCACCAATATGTCTCTTTTGCTCTCTATTTGCTAATAGGCCTGTAGGCAGTCAATTAGGCTAAAACCCTTAATTTCTTCTATTGTGTCTCCTTGATTCCAATTGGACATTGATAAAACTATGTGGAAAAAATGCCTAATTTTTTAAAAATACTCTTCATTCCTATAATTAAATCAATGCACTTGTATCACTCATTTGAATCTCTCGTATTCTTCTTTTAGGATTGCACAGTCCTACTTAGGCACACAATCCACTTAAATACACAGTCCATTAGGATGCAAGATGATATAAGGGTATAAGCCTTAATTATAAATTTAGGATGATTAAATATATCTTATAATGGATTTATAAGGTGAATTTAAAGTCATTAAGACAACATAAATTTTATTTCCCTATAGAAGCATAGGTTGTCCTGCTTATATTGCATTGTGTGCACTTAGACCTCCTTCTCTCATTATTGGACCTGAGAAGGTTGAAAAAACAAATTATATAAATTAATGAAATGGATTAGGATAAAATTTCATGTTTTATAGATATCATATACACTCCAATGAACAAGCATTTTGTGTAAATAGTGACTATTAGAAGAATTAATTAATCCTAGCCTATTGTAATAAATGTCACATGGTATTACACCTTAGTTGACCTAGGTTAGTTAGATGGGGTAATTATTAGGTGTGATTAGTTATTGTGAGTCATAATATCCTATATATTAGGATATCTAATCTCACTTAGTATTATATAAATAAATACCTCTTGTAGTGTTTTTATCAATTCAGTTAATTCAATTCCATTCCGGATTTCATTTGGTTCCAGAGTAGAAATTTTTGAGGAGTCTTTTTTGAAGCATTAGAGATTTGGTGGAGATAGAGAGTGAAGTTTGTGAAACCTTGGATGCATCATGCTGCTCTAATTTTAGCCATCCCAAGCTGAAATGCTACCAAAATTCTAGTCAATTTGTGAAAAGAGAAAATTCCAAGTTTTTGAAAGATTTATTTAACTTCATTATGTCATGTTATTCAAGATTTGGTATTTGAGGGTTTGTTTGTATATTTTTAGATATGGTATTCAATATTTTTTTGTCAAATATTACATGAAATTTCAGGTAGGAGAGGGCTTAAAATTATTTATTTTTTTAAGATCCAAAATTTCTATTAGATATTGATCAATTTTTATTGACAATATTAATACAAATAAATAGACATATTTGTATTTGCTGATATCATTTGTTATTTAATATCTGATTTGGTCTGAGAAAATTCACACCCAATAATAAAATGACTCACAAATGGAAAGCAAAAGAATGATATCCTTGAGCACATGATCTTAGATTTCCAACCAAACAACATTGTTAAGGCGACCTGCATCAAATTTGACCAACCACATTTTGTCTTCGACCTCCCACCTTGGATGCATTTCATTCTGAAAGTAAAATCAACATGAAGTTTTTTTCTAAAGCCTCACACCCAACCCTCCAAGAGTGTTGACTATAACCCTGCAATGGCATCTGAGTTTTTATCAAGGAGATAAAGAGCCTACTGAAGTTAAATATATCATGTAAGACTAACAAAAGGGCATCCTTTTAATTGATAGGCATTGGATGAGATTTCTTTGCTAGATCTGCTATGTTAGACATTTTATGAGGAAAATCCTTGTCACCTTTTTTTTTTCTTGATCTAGATGCGTAGTGGTGTTTATCTAGCTAAGTCAATCCATATCCATCTAAGTCACACCCAACATATTGGCATCTAAACATATCTAATCAACTTTGGCATCCAAGGTTTTTTTTTTCTTGAGATTTTTTCTAGCAAGTGGCATCATCCTTTTCTACTGATTATGCATTGGATTTGGATTTTTTTTGTTTTAATATCCATTATTATGATTTAGATCTTTGACTACTGCATTGGCATCCCACTTGGCACTCTTAAGTCCTCTATTTTACCTTAGCGCTGGACAAGAGGAGGTTAGTGTTAAAATTTTGCTCACTGCTACTGCTTGGATGGATAAAGGTGTTGAAAGAAGTTATATCTACCTTGTAAAACACTTCTAGCATACCTCTTAGTAAAAAATAATAGTAAAATCTTCCTTTTCTCTCTTTACATAGTCGAAAAATCATTATTTTTTGCCATACTAGCTGTATTTTTGCTTAAAGAAGAAGTAAAATTCATTTGCACACATTTTGAGGTCACTAAAAAGATTATTTTTTACTTCCATTAAATTTTATAAGTCTATGGTGAAATTATGATTCCAACAAGTGGTTGCATGAATAGTTTCTTTTCTAATTTGGCCTCAAAAATCAATTTGCAATGTTTTTAAATTGATTTGACCAATTTTTATGATATATCAAAATGCTTATAAGTTGAATTTGAGTTCCATTTTTTTCAAAAGTGTATATTTTTTTATTCTATATCTATTAGAGTCATTAAATTTAAAGAAATCAATTAAAATTTTTGTTTAACCTCATTTACTCCTCAGACACATTTTCAGTTGAAACTGACATCTAGTTTTCCATTACATTTTTGGACTTTTTTTGTTAGAGTCTGACGTCCATTGTGTTATTATGTGTGATTTTTCATCTTTGTGTATGCATTTTTGCATTTTATTTACATTTTTCAAACACACATTTCTTTTTTGCACTTAACAACACATTTATATTTCTTTGTCATTCTTAACTTTCACAATGTCTGGTTCTGGACTACATTTTGTACTCCCTAACACACAACTACTTCACGGTGATAATTACACAACATGGAAAACAAAATTACAAACACATCTAGATTTTAAAGATATTTTTTTAGTAGTTGAAGGCACATGGGTCAAGCATGCAACAAATTTTGATCAACAATAGAAATATGATAAGGCTAATAAAAAGGCTAAGTTTTTAATCATGTTTGGAGTTTCAGATGAGGTAAAAACTCATATCCATAGTGATAAAACTACAAAATATGCATGAGATAAGCTTAAAATAGTATATGAAGCTAAGAATCAAAACTAAATATTGAATCTTCAGAGCCAATTGCACACTTTCAACCTCAAATGAGATGGAAAAGTAGAAGCTTTCCTTAAAAGAGTTACAACTTTGTGGGCTTTACTTCAATCTTTGGGTGAAACTAGTGACATATGACTCTTTGGTACCTATAGTCCTTAGAACACTACCCCCATTATATATGATCTTTGTGACCACATTGAATGTCATAGGACAAAAACCAACCTTTGAGGTGTTGGTAAATTTGTTGTAATAAGAGGAAGCTATGCATAAATTAGAGGACGCAGATGATGAGCATGCACTCACATCAAGTCAAAAGAAGAATAAACCCACGAAGGATCCAAATTAATCTCTAAAGTATAATAAATAAATAAAAAACAAGGGAAAAATTCATATTCTCTTAAATCATGTCAAATTTATGGAAAATAGGGACACAACTTAAAACATTATTGGTATAATACATTTCAATAGGGCTCATCAAGTAAGAAGTCCTCTTTTAATAAGTCATCCAAAACTTAAAAGAAGCAACTAAAACAACAAAACAAGTGGAAATAGAAAAATTCCAAGGTTAAACAATATGGTAATGTTGATGAAGACAATGATTCTTCAAATGAGGACTATGGTTTAGCTACTCAAACACACAAGTCTACCAATCATCCAAGTATAGTTTGGTATGTTGATTTAGGAGCAACCAAACACATGACATGTAGAAAATATTGTTTTTATACATTGACCAAAACAAAATCAAACGTTAATGTATCACTTAGAGATGATACCTCATATACAATTCAAGGTAGTGGTTACATCAAACTTCAACTTGGAAACATAATTTGCAACATTTAAAATGTTCTTTATGTTCCAAGACTTAAAAAAAATCTATTGTCTATTAATCAACTACTTGACCACAACATCATGGTTAAATTTGATCACCAAAATGGTCAAAATTTTTACCACATCAAAGATACGTCTAGGCATTTCAAAGTGATTACCGAGGCTTCCAACATTGGTAATATGTTTTAGCTTGATTTTGTTCACAAGGATCATCAAGCACTTATGGTCAAAGATACATAACTAGGAAATTTGTGGCATATAATATATGGTCACTTGAGTTATGGTTATTTGGTTCAATTGAGCAAAGAATATATAGTATGTGGTCTTCTCAAACTCAAGAATTTTTTTGATATATGTACTAGTTACTTAGCAAGAAAATAGTGAAGAGCTCCCTTTGGAAAGACTGAGTATTTATCACTTGGCAAGTTGGACTTGGTGTACACCAATATTTGTGGACATTTTTCTCCCAATATTAGAGGGTACAAATAATTTTAGTTTTTTATTGATGATTACTCATGAAAAATGTGGGTATATTTATTGAAGACTAAGGATTAAGCTTTTGAAGTCTTCAAAAAATTCATTGCCATGGTTGAAAATGAAATTGATAGTAAAATTAAGACACTTCACTTATATCATGTGGGGAATACACCAATAAATAATTCTCAACCTATCTCAATGTGAATGGAATCAATCAGTAATTGATAGCTCTATATTCACCTTAGTAGAATGAAGTTATAGAATGGCATAACATAGTCATTGTGGAAATGTTTCATAACATGGTTGAAGATGCAAAATTACCTAATACATATTGGGTAGAATCTTGTCACACTATAGTCTACTTGTTTAATAGGTCACCCACCAAATCTCTTGATGGAATCACACCACATAAAGCTTGGATAGGGAATAAACCAAAGGTAACTCACCTTCAAGTTTTTGGTTACAAGGCATATATGCATATTCCTAAGAAGAAAAGTAAGAAGTTGGATAAGAAAACAAAAGAATGTATTTTTGTGGGATAAAGTGCATAATCAAAGGCATACATGGTCCTTGATCCAAAAATAAATAAGGTACTAATAAGCAGAGATGTAGTGTTTGATGAAAAAAGTGGAATTAATCCACCTTCTACATAGGCAAATGATATAGGCAAAAGTCTTGTAATATTTTTAGATAGTGATGGTGAAAGTGAAAAGGAAGATGGTCAAATAGGACCTCCAACACCACCACTTATAGTTCAACGTATGCCTAAGTGGTATACAAGTACTATACAAAATGCTAATTTGAATGGAGTATCAGATACATCCACTTCAAGATCGAGGACTCAAAGCATGGCTCAAGAAGAGGTTAATATGGCCCTTATGAGTATTGTGAAAGAAACATATGAACCCTCTATAGTAATAAAAGCCCTACATTCTAGACCTTGGAAAGATGCCATGAATGTAGAATATCAATCATTGATGAAAAATAATACTTGGCAACTTGTTCTTCTACTAGGGAAGAAACTTATTGGATGCAAATGGGTTTTTAATACCAAATATAAAGCAGATGGAAGTATTGATAATTACAAGGCAAGGCTTATTACAAAATGGCATGCTCAAAAAGAAGACATTGACTATGAAGAAACTTTTGCTCCCATAGCTAAGATAAAGACTATCAAAATGGTTTTTGCTATGGCTACATAGTTTGGATGAAAATTCCATCAAATGGATGTAAAAAGTTCCTTTCTCAATGGAGATTTGAAAGAGGAAGTCTACACGACTCAACCTAAAGGATTTGTGGCACCTAATTAGGAACATAAAGTGTGTAGACTTATCAAGTCTCTCTATGGACTAAAACAAGCTCCCTGAGCCTGGTACATCAATATTGATGAGCATCTTTTACAATATGGATTCAACATGAGTCCATATGATCCTAACTTCTACCTCAAATAGCATGGGGGGAGGTTGTTATAGTGATTGTTTATGTTGATGATCTAGTCATCACTAGAAGCATAGTAAAGATGATCAATGCAACTAATAATGATCTCAAATGATCATTCGACATGATAGATCTTGGGCTGATACACTATTATCTTGGTTTAGAGGTATGGTAGAAGGAACATTACATTTTTATTATACAGATGAAGTATACAAAGACATTGATTGATAAATTTAGGATGATGCACTACAATCCTATTGAAACACCTATGGAGATAACACTATAATTATCTCATATAGATCCATCACTAGAAGTAATGCAACTATCTATTGGAAATTGATTGGTAGTATCATTTACTTGACATACACTAGACTAGATATTAGATATGCTATCATCTATCTATCTCAATTCATGCAAGAACCAAAGGTAACACATTGGAAAGTGGAAAAGTGGGTATTGAGATACAACAGAGGTACAATTGAGTATGGCCTAGAGTACAATAAGAATGATAAGTTATTCTTGATAGGATACATAGATGCAGATCATGTAGCTTCTATTGATGATAGGAAATCCACTTCTAGATTTATGTTCTTTTTAGGATTTGGTCCAATTTCATAGGGAATTAAGAAGAAAAATTATGTTTCTAGATCTTCTATAGAGGCAAAATATTATGTTGTAGTAGGAGCTATTTGTTAAGCAATATGGATATGTCACATTCTTTCAGGACTTAGAGTTCCACAAACTTAGCCTACAATTATAAATTGTGACAATTAGGGTGTTCTACATCTTGTTCACAATCTAGTGTTTCATGAGAGAACCAAACACATAAAGGTTTAGATTCATTTCATATGAAAATATGTTCAACAACACAACTTACAACTCTAGTATTTCCCCACTCAATATCAGTGTGCAAATGTCTTCATGAAGTCACTTGCACGTGATAAGTTTGAGGCATTCAAAAACTCTCTCTCTTCTTCTCTTTAGGCTATGATCAATTAAGGGGGGAATGTTAGAATAATTAATTAATCCTAGCCTATTGTCATAAATGTCTTAGTATTACACCTTGGTTGACCTAGGTTAGTTAGATGGGGTATTTCCTAGATGTGTGATTAGTTATTATGAGTCATAATATCCTACATATTAGGAGGTCTAATCTCACTTAATATTATATAAATAAGCACCTCTTGTAGTGATTTTGTCAATTCATTTAATTCAATTTCATTCCTTAATTCTATAGAAGCATAGGTTGTCGTGTATATATTGCATTATGTGAACTTAGACCTCCTTCTCTTACTATTAGACTTGAGAAGGTTGAAAAAACAACTTATATAAATTAATGACATGGATGAGGATACAATTTAATGTTTGCTAGATATCATATACACTCCAATGAGTAAGCATTTTGTGTCAATAGTGACCTACAAGTCTACAGACCTATAGGTTCACAAAACCTTCTTTTAGACTTATCTTGAAAAGATAATTTTGAATAATTACCTATAAGTATACCACTTGAATCCTTCATTAGAATTATCTTTATGGATATTTTAATGTGCTTGATTCCTTGAGGATCTTGTACAATGAAACCTGCATTCATCATTTGACCATGGTTACTTCACCATGGCAAATAGATAAAATAATCTAGTTGTACATGCATAATTCTCTATCCTCCTTGAATAATATTAATTAGGTTTTAAAAATATGAAAACCACCTAATTTATTCATTCTTTGTAACAAGACATCTCATAGTTCTTTACAAATATTACTGCCATGCTCAAACTATCAAATCAAGGACATTTGAACCTATACCAATCATGAACATGAGGATAATTGAGATAATGTGATGTTATAGGGGTAAAGGAGTGTTAAATATACCCTTAAAAAACATTTTCATTCATTCATTTAATTTTAGAACCCTACATTTGGAGAAAATTGACCCTAATGGGGGTTTGAGTCCTTTTTATGCACCATAACTTCTTAATGGTTATTCATAAAGTTAAAGAGCCTAACCAAAGGACAAATGCCACAAATTTAATATAATTATAGTCCCCTCCCATGGGAAATATATTAGGCTCTATCTTTATCTTTCATGAGAGTAACAAATGAAAACTAGTTGACCAGCTTGAGCTACTAAGAAGACCAATGGAGAAATGGATTGGGTTTTTGCAATGTTTGGTTATGAAAATATTTCATATGAATGGATTTGGGTCTTATAAGTATATGGGGACCCTTGGAAGAGTTTATACATTTCCCAAGAATATAAACCCTTTGTAAAATACCTCTAAAAACATGTTTTCATAAAGAATTTAATTGCTCTATCCTTTGGAACTGTTAGAGATGGTAAACAAATGACTCTTCATCTTCTCCTGACCTATACAAATGTGTAAGATAATTCCAAAATGTTTCACAACCTTATTTTCCTACATCTCTCTCAATAACTCCTCATTTGTACATTGTAAAATGATGAATATTAGTTTCAATAGACTTCAAACATTAGAAAGCAGTTACCAAGGAACTAGGGGAAGAAGTACAGACACATATAAGTATGACATCCCCATTTAGGTGTTATATGACATAAAACATCCCTTATCTAAAGATCAAACCTTTATATTTTTTATTTACTATAAAGTATTATCTCAACATTAAAATGTATACTAAGACTAAAGTAAGTAAAATACCTTAATATTGTCAAAAATACCTTAAATTCTCCAAATTGCTTGAAAAATAATATGATCAACTCACTAACTTTATTCTTTGGCCAATTTGGTCATATTTAAACCAAGGCTATCCTGGAAGGGTCATCACATTGTCTATTTAAGCATAGCTCCTTGTCAACTTGATTTCATATTTAATCTTAACTTTGTCAAACTTACCTTAAATAATGCTAAACACATAATAAAGACCATAAAGAATGACCAATACATGATAAGACAAAGTGACTAGACTAAGTTACTAACTAGACCATCATAAATGACCTTATAATATGCCAAGGGAGACACATTACCTATCCTCCTAGATCACTAATGACTAAAACAAGACATTCAAGGATATCAACAAATTTAAGATCAAGTACATTGAAGTTTCGAATGATCCTCATTCATGGTATCCAAATTTTGGCTAATAGGTGTCTAGTATGGAATATCTATTAAAACTAGATACAACCACATAGATTCTTATCTTTATTATGTCCCCTTTGATTTGGTGCATTATATCTAGGTCATAAACTATCATTCTTTATCAAATAGTAAAACCCTAGTTCTTCATCTTCATAGTGGCTATGAAAAAATGGGTTAGTGGGAACATAGTATTGAGATTCCCTAAATACCCCTCTATGATTGAGCAATAAATACATAGATAATACTTAAAATAGGGCATTAGACTTATGTACTTCTCTCCTACATGTTGTATTGTGTATGCATAATGATGCAATGTGTGATAAGCAAGTATAATAGTGACTTAGCTTGTAACTTGAAAATGTGTCTAATGGGATGCTCCATCAATACTTAAATCCTATAGATGTGTTATCCCTATGACTGATATAGAAATATGAAAAAATATGGAATATTTTCTCACTTGAGTGATTCATTAAATACCTATGATAAATTTTTCTTGTGAGTTATTTGGTCAATGCTTGGTGAATGAGGATTGATATTGTATTTATATCAATCCCTTTAGATAATATCATGCATTCAATAACTTAAGATGACCTTTAGGATATGTTTCATTTGAAAATTAGATAACTTTTGAGAGCTGGACAATTGAGTTGGGATAGGACATTTGTGTTGATGTAAGCATCTGACTAATATGTAAGTGTATGGGTAGATAGAAAACATACGCAAATATAGAAATTGTACATATGGATGATAAACATTTTTATAACATTTTGATCATGATAAAAGATCTAAGTCATCATAATAACATTGGTTAGACTAAGAGGTAAGAAATATTCACAATGAGATAGTGTATGCAAGGATTTTGACAGTGAGAAAGGTCTAAAAGTTGAAGGTACATCCATGATATGTATTTTACAAGTTTAGGAAACAAAGGTGCTATATAATTTGGAAATATTTTCTATATTCCCTCCTTTAATCTAGTAATTAAATTTATAGTTTAAAGGAAAATAAATGCATACCAAGGTGTGTATAACACACCTTTCCTTTGCTTGAGTCCAAATTTAATGCTTTTCTAGTGATTGGCATAAAATCAAGATCATGTTATAGTATATAATCATTTCATATACTCTGAAATTGAAATCATTGAAATGATCTAAATTAAAGGATAACAATGTTTAGGAGTACACTTGTGTATCAATGTAACTTCCTTGCCTTTTGTCCATTTGATTTGAAAAGATATATCATTATGAATCATTAAAATTGAGATTAGGACAAATATAAAAATATTTAAAGTGTATATATCTATATAAATAGAGAGAGATTAGAGTAAACATGCCCCCAACCTTCATTAAAATGTGAGTTTCCACTTGATAATTAAGATTAGCTTAATCATGCAACCCAATCATACTTATAACCTAGTGAGTGTGAGTGATCCAAGTCAAATCACACTATAAAATTGGTGAGATTGGATGATGTAATCAAGTCCATCCTATAAACTTGGCAAGATTGATTGATTTAATCAACTCGATCATACCAAAATCAAACCAACTACTGTAGTAGATTGGCTTAATACAGTCTGTAATAGTCCAACTTAGTGGGTGATGACAGTCCATAAAATTGTTTTAAATATGAAACTTTTTTATTTTTGAAATATTAGGTTCATATTGCATATCATATGCACCTTAGATATGACTCATGATGAAACTATGTATAATAATGATACCAATGTATATAATTATCCTAAAATTGTGTATTTGAATCATATAACTATGAATTTGACCAATTTGGAAACTATGCAAGTGTGGAGGAAATGATGATCATAACATTCCCCCAATATATATGGATAATTATCAAAACTTATATAAGTGCCAATGTGGAGGACATGTTTCCAAAACATACCGCCACTTTAATCTAGGTATGTTGAATATTGAATAAGTGTGGAAAACATGTTTCCAAAACATGTCCCCACTATAATCTAAATTTGTGAACTGGTGTAAAATTAGAGAACATTTTTCCAAAACATTCCCCCATTGTATATCTAAATTTGTTGAATAATGTGAAATCCATGCCTCTATGGCATGCCCTCATTGATATGTCCCCCTTTTAAGGTGAGTGGAAGTAACCACTAATAGTTACCTTACCTCAAAAGGATAAGATAACCATGTAAACTATGAATGAATTATGTAACATATATGAGGAACATGTTTAGGTAGATGTATCATTAAATTATACATATTGTGATCACATAAAGTCCTAAGATGCATGATATATATCATGGAAACATCTAGATATTAACAATATAAACTTGACAAGAAATAAAACACACACAAAAGATCAATCAAAATTAAGTCAAAAAATAATGGTCCAAGGAGATGTCAAGCATGGGGAATGCTCAAACACATCACAATCAAATGGATATGACTTACTTAAATGTTTACAAAAGCAAGAATGCAATTCAAATGTTAATATAAACAAACAATGATATATTAAAATGTCAAAGAGGTAAACATAAGCATGGGGGATGAAAACAATGAAGCATAATCAAATTATCAAACAAACAAGACAATATAAAGGAAAAAAACTCAAGGAAATTCAAAAAGGAAAACATAGATAATAAGCAACTAGTATAACATAGAATACTAGCCCATGGATAATATGTGTTAGCCAAAAAAAAAGGTGCATAACATGTCAATTACATTGTAAAAGATATAAGTAGTGATAAAGGAATGTGTAAGTACATAATCTCAAATATTATATGTAAATTCATCATAGAATAATATAACCTAGATGTATCATGATGAAAGAAGAAGATTCCCCTAATGTCCACATGACATGAGTAAAAGGAAGGCCCAACATCTGAAAGTGTATAGTTCATGTATATATGTATGCCTATATCAGACTCAAAATATGTGTGAAATACATGTGCATATATAAATAAATGATATGATATCCAATAAAATATAACTAAAAGAATATATACTAAGGAGATAATAGAACATGTAAATTCTTTACCTATGTTTAGATTTTTGAAGTTTTTTTATATTTTTTGAAAGCTGCTATGGACCAAGAAAAGTGCCATTAGAACCTAAGGATATCATCAATGAGATGCCTCTATGGAATCCCTATATAATGTGTTTCATACTCATATGTTTTATAACTAGTATTATTAGGATCATACCAATATTTTATAGGATTAGGATCATACCAATATTCTATGATAGTAGTATAAGAAAGATGTAACTTCTTAGGTTGTTCTTGAACATGTGATATGTCTATTTGATCATTTATATATGAATAATGAACTTCACCATATATTGGAGTTTCCTTCTTGAAATTTTGGTTTTCTTGAACATGTTCATCATTGTTAAAATGTTATATCTTGTATGCACCTAAATCCGCTCACCCTGATAATCACACTATTTTTCTAATTTAATTATATTTCATAGCTAATTAATTAATATCCTATTTCCTATATTCATAAATATCACAAACCTTATTTCAACTTAAAACCAATTAATCCACTTCATTAATATATTAGCTAAACCTATTTACCTATTAACCTATTAACCTACCCATTAAGCCACTTGCGAATTTAAAAATACAATTTATTTACCTACCCATCTACCACCCTAATAACTATCTATTCTACACTCCTAAACCCTAGTAGAGATTTATAGAATTGGAGAATTATATAAATCTCATCCAATTTATTCCTTTTCCTCTAGAATTATCTATTTTTGAGGATTCTAAGGAATTTTCAATTCTTTGGAAATATCCTAGCCTTTGATCTCAATGGCTCAAAATTAAATTTGATCCATTGATTATTCCATCCATTTAATATATAAGCAAATCAATTCCTCTATGAATTCCAACTAGAAAACTTAATTTATTCCATTATCATCTCTATTGCATCCATATTACCCTATAAAATCCATCATCCAATCAAGCAGTCCATTGGAAGCCATTATCAAGCATAGTCAAGCAATCCAACATCCAACATATTTTGTATTAAAAATCTATTTGGCAATCTTGGAGAGGAAATACAAGAGGTAAAATGATGGCAATAAATCTTATTATGTTTATATGATTATATATTTATCCTCTCTATTTGATGTTTTTTACGTTTTATGTTTTTATTTTTAAAAATAGTAATATAGGAAGAATCCAAAATTTAGACTACATTTTGGTGACTAGGTGGGACTACTCCCGAATTATGACCTCTTAAGCTTAATGGAAGTGATATATAATATTGTAGGTTTAATTAGATGAGAATAAAAGGCCAAAATTTGGAAAATCATCATGTACATGAGACTTGTGGTTTTGCACTAGTATCAACAGTATTGCAGTCATGATATTGCAGTTAGATTACTAGTTTTGCACTAACATTTGACTTTAACCTCTAATAGTTTTTGGATTTTGATAGGATTTTACCCTTTGTGAAACATATATAATTTTAAAGTAGTGATATTTCTCTACTAATTATGGTGTTGAATCTAAAGTTATAATTTTGCAAAAATTCTGAGTTGTCATACATATCACTATTTTCTTCTATGTCTAACCTCTATACAGGGACATTTAACTATTTTGTATTGTCTAGAAATATTCTATGTCCTTTGTGTGTAGGAAAATAAATTTTTATGAAGTACATAACCATTGGTAGCTAATATGAAACATCATGACTCTAGTAATCATGGTTTTGATCTGGTAATAGTGATATTATGTGTATAATCACAATTTTTAGAACATTTAGTTCATCTTCATATCACTATTTTTCATCTATTGCTAACCATGTACAATTTATTCTACTCTATTGGTTTTTATTGAAAAAGGTGCATCCTCTATGTGAAGGTATAAGAAAAAATAGTCAAGAATCTAACTATTGGTGCTCAAAGTATAATATCACAACTTTGGTAATCATGGTTTTGACCTAGTAATCATGATACCAACATCGATAGTCATGGTATTACATATTTTGGTAAAACTATCCTATCACTATCTATTTTGAAGGTAATAACCCATCAATATTTTATTTAAAAGTACATTAATCATATTGATCTTCTTTGAAACAAAATCTAACTATTTATGATCCAAGAATTGTAAATTTGGTTATTTTGACCCTCTTAGCTAACTATGTGCCTGATAAGGTTATTTTTGAGCTTATTGTGTGTAGTTTAATAAGATAAATAAGAGATAAAGGAGAATATAAACCAAACACTACATTAGCTTATTAAAATACTTGTAATATCACAAGTCTCAAATCTATAGTTTTACCCTGCTATTAGTAATATTGCATTCTTAGTAATGATTTTGTAATTAGGCAGAGTTAGGATATGGTTTGAGTCACAATTTTAGTCTTTGAATCTAATATAGTAATAATATATTTATAATATGTTTGTGTAATTAAAACATATCATTTTGATATCCATTTATTAAAGGTCTTAGTCAAAAGTTACAAATAGTCATAGTTATCTGCTAAAGTTTTCTTAAGTATACTATATTTTAAATCATCTAGTAATATTATTAACACATAATTTATATTCATTAGTTAGAAATTAGATATTTTGTAGTTTTCCACTTTAATACAAAACTACCAATCTTTAATTTTTGATAGTTGTGGTTTTGCACCATGTAATTATGGTTTTTCATAGTATAATTGTGATTTTGCATTGTGTAATTATGGTTTTGTAGGGAGTTGTAGTTTTGCATTAAGTCATAATATTAACATTTTTGTTCAATATCTCTCAAATCAAATTCACCCCAAGTTATCTTTTAATCCTTGTGTTTGTAAGAGGGGTGCCAACAACCTTATATTTTAGTCTTGTTGCTTGCATATATTTGCTTGTTGTGTAATTTGATTGTATATATTTTGTGTTGCCTCACATAGGTAATTAATTGGGAAAAATAAATTGTGCTTGCCTATTTATTACCCCTTTTGAGTGTAAGATAACACATGATGTGGAACTCATCCCCATGTATAGGCTTAGTCACTAGGGGTCGATGAGTATCTTTCATCACCATGGACTAGACCAAAATCCATGTTCTAGTGGAGTATAAATATTAGGAGAATTGTCATTGGGTGCTAAAGTAGAATTCCCCTTATAGGGTTCCATAAAGTGAGGGGTGTTTAATCTCCAATATCAAAAGTAGTTAGAAAACATCTTATACAAACTTGGACCCCATTGTACCTTCCTATATATCATGGAATCCCTTAGAAACCCTTGTGTAAACCTAGCATAGGACCTTTTTTATGTAATAGGCATTTTGTTGTCAGAGTTAGGATCAACTCCTAAGAAGCCCTTAAGTGTAGATGGGGTTGAGAGGGTTTATTTGATTGAAAAATAGGTCATTAGTCTACAGCTTCACCCATGAATCTGTTAGATGGTGTGAGTATTGGGTTATACACCCTTTTTAGTTTACTAGCTTAGGGCTTGTTGCTCATGTGTTGTTTTAAACCCATACTATTTGTAAAATTGAGTCTACCATTCCATTTTTATTTGGATATGTTAGATACTCCTAGGCTTAAATTCATTCTTAAACCTCATCATAACATCCATCTCACCATCCTAAATAACATTTGACATCTATGTCTTGTATCTTCCATCTTCCATTCACTATTCTAAACCACATCTAATAGCCATCCCATATATTTCATTGTCTATATCACCATCCTAAACAAACATATAATATCCATCTCATATTTTCCCAATCATCATATTTTGATACTATATTTAGTCTTGGAACCAAATCTTAGTGGTCACCCATCCTTCCATCTCTTCATTATCATCCTTTTGACTATGTATTATCGACATACAAAACCTTGTCAAAGACTTTAGTCTAGCACCCATCATTACCTTTCAAGTGCCTTTTCATACCTAACACCCATCCAACCACTAATTTTATAGTGTGAAATGTATTTTATCCCATCATCTCCTTATCTTCTTGCTAGATTGGCCTCTTACAAGTTTTTTTCTTTAGGTAATCCTTAATCATCCTAATCTTCACATCCCTTTCTAAAATCACCACATTTTAAAATCACCTTCTTTAACCACTATTAGATTTGATTTATAGACCAAATTAGTATTCAAAAACCTCAACATCACCCATCACACCTCATCACACCTCCACTGTACTCATCCAATATGGTGATCCAAAACCATGCCCAATAACTTAGGATGGGACAAGCTTCCAACCAAGATAATGATTTATTAAGGAATTTGGGTTATCAAAATTAGGATCATGATGACACACATAGTGATATGCACATTCTTGGAGGAGAAGATGACTGATTCAATCCCATCCATGATGATGATGTTAGGAACTTATTTGAATAATAAATCTATGAAAACCAGTACTAGGTTCTATCCTAAGTCCCTCAAACTTTGATCACAATCTTTTACAACACTTAGTACATCCCTCTACCCAGCTTAATACACCACATCAACATACCCACACTAATCAAGGACCTGAAGAAGAGGAAGTTTTAGACTAATAACTTGAATAAGAAGAATGACCCATACCTCTTTGAAATAATCATGTTGAGGATAACATGAGGCAAACTGCTCTAGAGGATCAAATAGATAAAATCACACAATAATTAAATATTTTACTTCAAATAAAAAATCAATGGCCATCATCCCCCCATCAAAATATCCACAAATCTAACATACCCCATAATAGTCACAACCAAACCTCCAATTCCCTTGGGGACCCGAAATTTGCACAAGAATGGAAAGTGATGAAAGAGACACTCAAACAAATTGACACATGCTCACAAGCAATGAAATATAAGTATGGAGATTTTTTATCTTCTCCCTTGTATATGAGAATTTTAAAAATACCTTTTCCACCTCACTTTGAGTTACCTAAGTTTAAAAAGTATAGTGGGAAAGGTGATCCCCACAATCATGTACGAGTTTTATGTGGATTGTCATGAAGTTGCATATGATGATGCCTATATATTAAGACTTTTACCCAAAAGTCTCATTAGACCAGCCCTAGAATAGTTCATGCATATGCCAAAGGGTTCTATATCTAGTTTTGGAGAATTAACTAAATAATTTGTAAGATATTTCTCATTTAACATTGAACATGATGTCTCCATTATAGACCTATACAACACTAAACAAAGAAGTGGGGAAAACTTGACATATTTTTTGTAATGCTAGAGAAGCTTAGCAAACTATCTTAGATGCACAATAATATAAAAGGAGCTAACCAAAATATTTTTTGATAATCTCAATGCTGAGCTAAAATATCAGTTGAAACTCCAATGTACCAAAACTTTTGATGAAATTATTGAAAAGGGGATACAAATCAAAAGAGAATTTATTGAAAGGGGAACAATTAAATTATATTTCTAAAATGAACACAATCAAAATCAAGATAATTCCTTTTCAAACAAGTCAAAAATCTTCAATAAGAATAAGAACATTGTGGAAGATGGGGTTACAAATTCTAAATAGCATGCTCAAAAGTAAAAAAGGGGAATCCCTTAGACCAATAGAATGCCTCTTGTATTTGAGTGTCATGAGGTAAACCAAAGCCTTAAACTAGAAACATACCTCTTACTAGCCTTGGAGTGCCCTTTAAAATAGTCCTTGAGCAATTGATTGCTACTAACATGATTACTCTTCCTGAAATGATCTTCAACCTCAACCTGATTTCTACCATGAGGATGAATTCTATAAATATCATAAAGTCAAAGGTCATGACATAGAGAGGTGTATGAAATTAAAGCATTATATTCAATACCTCATTGGAAAAGGTGACATTGAAGTAGAAGGGGAGAATACTCCAAATCAATCTAAAAATCAATAGGTAGGAATTTATCAAGACTCCCCTATCCAAGCATGGTTAGAGACATGGGAAGCCACAAGAGACTAGGGTAAGGCATCCTCTTATAATCCCATTGAATATCAAACCATTATATATCACTACATCAATACCATCAAAATCTGTAGCCCCCAAGAGCCCATTCCACCATTATATTAAAAATCAATCGAGCTGTGGCTAATTGTGTGGTTAGTACCATACACAATAAAATCATAGTTCCTAGAGCACCCCCTAGGGACCCATTTACCTATACATTTCAAAAGATAAATATGTCTAATAAAATATTGATATCTTCCAATAAATCATATGATATAATTCAATAACTTGAGAAGATACATGCTCAAATCTCATTAATGGATCTTCTCAAAACATCCCCTATGCATTAGGAGACACTCAATTAATTTTTGAATGAACTAAATGTCCTTAGAGATATTGACACCAATCAATTTTATAGATTAATGGGTCATTTGTCTCCTTCTCATCAAATTACCTTTAGTGCCCAGGACATGCCTCCCATTAACCCCTTCATAACTACACATTATTCATAGAAGCCTCCATATCTAACCACCACATTCCCTAGATACTCTTAGATAGAGGGTCTACATTTAAATTATGTAATCTATATTTTTGAAAGAAATTGGGGTATTCCTAAGATTTTTTAGGGCCTACTTTGATCATGATAAAAGTATATGATGATAATGAATGACTATCTACAGGCACCATCTACCTTCCCATTGATGTAGGACCCATGATACATCAAATCTTGATTCACGTTGTGGATGTAGATCTACCATATAATATACTATTAGGTTGCCCATAGATCCATGAGATGAAATTAGTCCCATCCACCCTTCATCAATGTCTAAAATTTCCATATCAAGAATGGAAGTTGTCATTCTTAGGGAAATAGAACACTTTTATAATTGTTAAATGGGTCAATCCTCAACCTCTTGATAATGTCCTAGAACTAACAACTTCACTCTAAACATAATAACTGCTAAATATATAAGCCCTAATGACCTAGTGCCTACTTCTAATCCATTACCTAAAGTCACTAGTCTAAAAATCACATCCATAGGGTGTGAGGAATATGAATATAAAACGTTTTATGTAGGTGACTTACTTATTTCCCCACAAAGTTATGGGTCCATGACTATGTGTAAGGCTAGTCATATTAGCTATCAATTTGGACCAATGGCCTTTTCTAGTGTAATACTATTGTCAAAAGAATATATTGATGAATTTTATGAATCATGGCTCATTCTATAAGATAAGGCCTTCACATATTATAGATAGAGATACTCCCACATCAAAAAAATGCTATAAAACATGCATTATCAAGGAAAAGGGCTAGAAAAACATGATCAAGGGAGGCTTAAACCCATACGAGTTTAATAACATCCACAATATATTGGCATAGGGTAAAAACTACTTGACAATGACTTAAACAATATTATTATGGATATTGCTTTGATCCTTGAGGAGTCTCTTCAATAAAGAAATTGAGATGGTTTCCATTCATAATTAATACAAAGATATTGCTACCATAAACCTTTTCCCTGATAACACTATATCCACCATCAACATATCCCTCTACTATCCCTCACTAATTGACTGGGATCAACATTAGGAGCCATCCTTTGATATGTTTTAAAATGATGAGGCCATTTTAGAATTCCTACGATCTCAATAATTCATCCCTTTTGGTGACCATAAGAAAGGATTTTCTATTAATCTTTATCAATCAACTTATTTTGGGGAACAATAGTTTCCCTTGACCAATGTTAAGAAGAGGATTTTTAAGAAGAGCCACCTTAATTTATGGAAGGATTTCCACTGTTCCAACTAAATCAGAAGAATACATTGAAATAAGCATGAAAATCTTGGATGGTTTCACTTTAGATATCCTAGATCAATCATTGCCCCCTTATATCCAAGATCAGTCACCCTCTCTCATTGAGGAGGTGATCAAAGTTAACATTGGAATTGAAGAACATCCCAAAATTGTCAAATTAGGTGAAAATCTCACACTTGAGGAGTGTTTTAATATTATTGAGCTTCTCAAGGAATTTATAGATGTTTTTACATGGTGTTATTCTGACATGCTAGGACTTCATCCCTCCTTAGTTGTGCATTATTTGGTTTTTCACCCCAATGCTAAACCAATCAAGTAAAAATTATGAAAGATGCACCCTAAAGTGGCTTTACTAGTTAAGGAGGAACTAAAAAAATTCTTAGAATCAAATTTTATTTGACCCATCAATTATTTTGATTGGATATCCAATATTTTCTTATGACTAAGCCACAAGGAAGAATTTGAATATGCACTAAATTCATGACATTAATAAAACATGTCCTAAAGATGACTTCCCTCTCCCAAATATTGATATGATCATGGATTAAACAACTAGGTATGAAATGTTATCCCTCATGGATTGATTTTTGGGATAAAATAAAATCAAAATTGCACCTAAAGATCAACATAAAATAACCTTCATCACCCCATAGGGGACCTTTTGCTATCAAGTCATGCCCTTCAATCTCAAAAATTCTAGTGATACTTATCAATGGGAAATGACAATTATTTTGCATGATATGATGAATGATATAGTTGAATACTATTTGGATGATATCTTAGGGAAGTTCCAACTCAGATCAAAGTATCATGTAGTCTTGATAAGAATATTTGAGTGGCTATGAGAATATAAAGTTAGATTGAATATGAAGAAATGCATATTTGGGATAGCCTTAGTCAAATTATTAGGACTTATTTCATCTATGAGAGGCATATAAGTGGATATATATAAATTCAAAGCCATTATGAAAATGCTTCCCCCTCATAATTTGAAGCAACTTCAGATTCTTCAGGGTAAGTTACAAGCTATTCTGTGATTCATCTCTCAACTCACAGATAAGTGCCACCCCTTCACCCATCTCTTGAAGAAGGGGACCAATTTTAGTTATAACTTTTAAAGTCAAAAGGAATTCAATAATCTTAAGAAATATTTGGTAAATCTACATGTGTTATCACCCTATGTCACTAATATGCCCTTGATCTTATATATTTATGCAATTCCTTGTGCGATAGGTGCCCTAATTGTAAAACATAATGATGAGGGAAAAAATAAAGTAATTTATTATCTCAATTATAATTTAATCTCATATGAGCTGAATTATATTCCAATTGAAAAATATTACTTAGCCATTATCTTTACTTTGCAAAAAAATTAGCATTATATGCTTAACAATCAAGTCTAGCTCACTGCTAAAGTTGATCCTCTCAAATATTTACTATCAAAATCAGCTCTCACAAGATGAATGGCCATGTGGATTATGTTGCTTAGTGAATTTTATATTTAATATGTTCATCAAAAGGCCATTAAGGGACTAGTGATATAAACTAGCAAAAACATGTCTTGTCGTGACTAAACCTCTTACTACAACCTTCCCAGTTGAATCTATAATGAATACTTAAGAATCTAATGGATGGAAGATATATTTTTATGGATCTTTTACCACACATGGATCAGGTGTGGGAATCCTTATGGTCACCCCACAATCTGACCTTATCCCAAAATCCTTCCACCTCACTTTCCCATGCACCAATAATATTTCAGAATATGAGGCTTTAATAGTTGGCCTTTAATTATCCATCCAATGGAACATCCAATGTCTTCATGTGTTTGGTGATTCATAGTTATTAATCAATAAATTTAATGAGTTCTAAACTAAAGATGAAAAATTAATCCCCTATAAGTAATTAGTAGATCAAATGAAGTAGAATTTTTAGTCTATTACATTTGAATAAATTCCAAAAGGGAGTAATAAGGTAGTTGACTCTAAAGATACTATTGGATCTTTAATTTATTTCCTTGAAGATGTCCTTGAAGGGAATTTTTTGATAGAACATCTGATCCTACTAGCTCATCAAGTTATGGCTCCTTTAAAATTTTGTGATATTCTTGATCCCAATCTCCATTAATAGCAGGGCATTTATAATTACCTCCATGATAACATCTTTCCACCAAAACTTAATCACCATAAGCACAAGGCCTTCATCCATCGTACCTCTTATTACACCATCCTTGGCAGCATGCTCTATCAGAGAGGTTAGGATGAGACTTTTTGAAGATGCTTGACCTCGAAGGAGGATTCTCTCATGATCAAGGAGGTCCATGATGGTGTTTGTGGTGGTCATGTCATTAGGATGACCCTAGCCAAGAAATTTATTCAGATTAGATACTATTGGCCTACCATGGAACATGATGCCTATTAGTATGTGTGAAAATGTGTAGCCTACCAAAAACATGGCAATTTTATCTATGCACCTTTACAAGAATTATATCCTATTATGAGTCCATGAACATTCTCTATATGGGGACTTGATTTGATTGGTAATATAAATCCTACATCCTTTGATGGAAAAAGTTCATCATTACTGCTATGGAGTATTTCATCAAATGGGTAGAAGCAATATTGCTTACCTATACTAAAGGTATCCAAAATTTTAAATTCATCCTAAATTAGATCATTCATTGTCTTGGCATTCATGCCAACATCATATCTGATAAAAAAAGTCCTTAAAAATCAAGAAGTTAAGGTCTTATGCAAATGGTAACATATCAAAAAGCTTTTCTTCCCCTTATAACCCCTAGAGGAATAGATAGGCTGAAGCAATAAATAAGACTCTTATCAAGATTATTAAGAAAATATTTAATGATGCAAGAAGGAATTGGCACCTAAAATTATATAATACACTTTGGTCCTATTGAATAAGTGTCCAAACACCCACTAGGGCCACTCTGTATGCTTTAGTATATGGGCCAGAAACTATCTTGCATGTGGAAGTGGAGATCCCCTCCTTGTGAATCTCATTGTGAGGAATTATCACTGATCATAAGTTTTTATAGGAAAGGATACAAAAATTGGAGATTCTAGATGAAAAGCATCAAAGGGCCCTCAATCACCTATGAGCATATTAGAATAGATTAAAATGCTAATATCGAAAGAAGATCTAGTCTTAAGAGTTTGAGGTTAGTGATCTAGTCCTAAAAAAGAACTAGAAAAATACCAATGTAGATAGGGATAATAAAGGAAAATTTGAATCCAATTGTCTTGGGCCATATATCATAATTACTAAGTTTGGATCTAGAACCTACAAATTAGCTACACTAGATGGTGAATATCTTGATGACCCAATGAACATAATGCATTTAAAGTGTTTTTATACTTGAAAGGCTCCACTTTAACTTTGCCCATGAGTCCTAACTCTTGGGGGCATATCATTTTTCATTCCATCCTCATCCTCCCATTCTGATCCATTTTCCCATCCCTGACCCTAGTCTTAAAAAGTGGAATCCATTACATTATTTATACAACAATAGGAGATAGATGTTATCGATATGAGACAAGTCATTACTTTTTGTGCAAAGAGAATGTTTGTTGGGGAGTCTTTTGGAGTATCTTTATCCATATACATACATACATACATATATATATATCCCCAATCCTATCACATCCTTATATATATACTTCATCCTATCACCCCAACGCATCCTCTTTGATGAGTGTGTCTCCTCTTAGCCTCCAATTAAACCTATCCTCATTGTCTCTTGCTATCCCCAAGTCATGGTCCACACCTCACTATATATATATATATATATCCCCAATCCTATCACATCCTTATAGCTATACTTCATCCTATCACCCCAATGCATCCTCTTTGATGAGTGTGTCTCCTCTTAGCCTCCAATTAAACCTATCCTCATTGTCTCTTGCTATCCCCAAGTCATGGTCCACACCTTCTCACTAACTTTATAACTATGTAAGGGTCAACAATATATTTTTCTTTGGGGTGTTGCATATGCTATGATACCAAATCTCTATTAATTATCCTAACCCCCATATATGATTGCTTTTAAATTTGTTGGGTCCTTGCTTAAATCTAGTAATATTGTTGGGGATCAACCAACAAAGTTGATTACTATATGAAAGCAATTAAATATGGAATTAAACCAGAATGATAAGTAACTAGAATCAGAAATAGCAAACAATAAGAGATACAAGAAACCACCTTGAAAACTTGTATTAAACCCTTTACAGAAGGAATACAATTGAAGAAACTTCTTTTCTTCCACACCTCTCTCAGATGTACAGATCTCTTTCTAGATCTCTTTCCCTCAAGAGCTCTCTCTCTCAATTACAATCAACTCCAACAACCTGGATTGATTCACATATACATGTATTATATAGTACTGTTCCTACTGTTACAATAAGCTATGAAGATCTAATCCTATATATAATATTAGGAAACATGAGCATACAATCACAACCATTAGATGCACCTCCTAATCAAGGGCTCAGAATAGTATTACTAAAGATAGAGATGCAGAATTAAGACTAACACTTAATCCTACCATGCAAACATTCTCTTCTATCCATGAAAATAGCATTCTGGATGCACAGGTGACCGACATTGGTCCCTGCCTGTCTGCTTGTGACCGACGTCGGCCAATCTATGACTGACACTAGCATCTCCTAGTCGACTCCTGACCGACGCTGGTGACTGTGTAATTCCTGCAACTTTGCACACACTCATTTGGTGAAGCTTTTAGCTCCACACCTCAACAATCTCCCACTTGGAGATAAATAGCTGTACCAATACCTGTACAGCAACATCTTCTAGCTCCTCCATCTTTAAACTCAATCATGAAGACTAACAAAAGTTGAATGAAGATTCAACTTCTCCTTTGTTATCGGCTTGGTTAACATATCAACAGGGTTCTTATCTGTATGGATCTTCTCCAGCTTCAACTCACCATCCTCCAATACCTATCTTATGAAGTGGTACCTAAGCTGTATATGCTTGGTTCTTAAATGAAAGGCTGAATTCTTAGCCAAATGAATTGCACTCTGACTATCACTGTATAATCTGTAACTCTCTTGCTCCTTTCCTAGCTCTTCCATGAACCATGTCATCTATATCATCTCTTTGCTAGCCTCTATGACTACAATATATTCTACTTCTGTAGTTGACAAGGCAACAACCTTCTACAACTTTGATATCCAACTAACCACTGTTCCACCAATAGTGAAAACATATCCTGTGGTGCTTCTTCTGCCATCCAAATCACCTACCATATATGAATCTACATAACCATGTAGATAAGTGTTTGACCCACCATAACACAAATGCCTACTACTAGTCCCTCTCAGATATTTAAGGATCCACTGAACTACTTTTTAGTGTTCCTTCCCTGGATTGGCCATATACTTACTAACAACTCCCACTGCTTGGGTAATATCAGGCCTAGTACAAACCATTGCATACATTAAACTCCCAATTACGGAAGCATATGGAACTCTACTCATGTACTCTACCTCATCATGTGAATTAGGACACTGTTCTTTACTCAATTTAAAATGTCCAACCAAAGGTGTGCTTACCGGTTGTGCATCCTGCATATTGAACCGTTTCAACACCTTGTTCACATAATCCTCTTGAGATAAAAACAACCTGTGATTTTTCCTATCTCTCTTAATGCTCATGCCAAGGATTTTATTTGCTGCTCCCAAATCCTTCATGGCAAATGTGTGAGCTAATTTCACCTTAAGCTCAGAGATATCCTGCATGTGTGATCCTGCAACCAACATATCATCTACATACAACAATAGAATAATATATCTATCATTATCCAATCTCTTAAAATACACACAATGGTCAGATTGACACCTACTATAGCCATGCTCAGTCATAAACCTGTCAAATCTAAGATACCATTGTGTAGGAGCTTGCTTGAGGCCATACAAGCTTTTCTTCAATCTGCACACTAGTTTCTCCTTACCTTTGACCTCAAATCCTTTGGGCTGATCCATATATATTTCTTCATCCAAATCCCCATGAAGAAACGCTGTCTTAACATCAAGCTTCTCAAGATGCAAATCATCAATAGCAACTAAAGACAATACAGTCCGTATAGAAGTCATTTTAACAACAGGAGAAAAAATCTCACCAAAATCAATACCTAGTTTCTGTGTAAATCCTTTCACTACCAACCTGGCCTTATATCTCATCTATCCATTCTCACCTTCCTTCAATCTGTAGATCCATCTGTTCTTCAGTGTCTTCTTTCCCACTGGCAACTCAACCAAATCCCACGTTTGGTTCTCTTTCAAGGAATCAATCTCCTCATTCATGCCTAACTCCCACTGATTCTTGGATTCCACCTGTATTGCTTCATCAAAACTCTCTGGTTCTCCACCATCGGTAAGTAATAAATATAATAATGAAGGGGAATATCAAATTAGAGGTTTACTTACCCTTTCTGACCTCCTGATGGGCATCTGAGACTCATTCACAACATGCTATCTGCCTAAATTCTCTGATAATGACCGACCTCGGTCACTTCTAGGCCTATTACTGGCTGACGTCAGTTCCACATGACTGACTTGGGTTCCTTCCTGGCCGACATCGGTCACTGTCTGACTAACATCAATTCTTGTATTGTCGAGATCGGTTCCTTTCTGACCGACGTCGATCTCTATGTTTTCCTGGCTATGATTATTCTTTTTTGTGAGCTCATTTTGGACCGTCACCTCGTCCAATTCTCCATTGCTCTACCCAGATTGATTCAGCTTCTTGAGTTGATCACTATACATCACTTTTTCATTGAAAACAACATCACGGCTCCTAATTATTTTGTTAGTTCCTAGATTCTAAAACTAGAATCCAAAATCATCAGAGCCATAACTAATAAATGTGCACCTCATAGACTTAGCATCCAACTTCTTTCTATTTTCCTTATCAATGTGCACAAAGACTTCACAACTAAAAACTTTGAGAAATGAGAGATCTACCTTTTTACCTGTCCATGCCTCTTCTAGAATTCCACCATCAAGAGCTGTAGAGGGTCCTCTGTTAATCAGGTAAACTACAATATCCACAGCTTCTACCCAAAACTCTAAGGGCAAACCAGAATGTAATCTCATACACCTTGCACGCTCCATTATTGTTCTATTCATCCTTTTAGCAACTCCATTTTGCTGAGGTGTCTTTGGAACCATCCTTTGCCTGCGTATTCCATGCATATAACAATACTAGTTGAACTTGTGGCTGCAGAACTCACCACCATTGTCAGATCTCAGGCACTTCAATCTCCTGTCTATTTCATTCTCAACCATAGCTTTCCAAATCTTAAAAGTGTCAAAAACATCAGATTTCTTCTTTATACAATAGACCCATACCTTTCTTGTAGCATCATCTATAAAAGAGACATAGTACTGTGATCCTCCAATAGAAGCAACCTGAGCCGGTCCCCACACGTCTATGTGAACAAGCTCCAACTTATGCTTCTTCTTTGTTGACCCAGTCTTGAGAAAACTCACTCTTTTTTGTTTCCCAAAAATACAGTGCTCACAAAAATCTAGATCTATGCTTTTCAAATCTGAAAGCTTACCTTTTGACTTAAGAATTGACATTCCCTTCTCACTCATGTGGCTGAGCCTAGAGTGCCACAACTTTGCATCCACATCTGAAGTAGATAATACAGAAGGAGAATTATTAGTAATACAATTACATAAATAGAGAGTACCTACTCTCTTACCTCTGGCCAATACAAGTGCACCCTTGGTCACCTTCCAAGATTCAGCTGTGAGAGTTACTGTACAACCCTCATCCCCTAACTTTCTTGTAGAAATCAAATTCCTCTTCAGGCTAGGAACATGCATGACATCTCTCAACACCCATGTGTTGCCATTCTATATTTTCAACTGCACTTTTCCTTTGCCAATAATTTTACAGGGCTCATCATCCCCTAAATAAACTATTCCAAAATCTCCATGGACATAGTCACTAAAATATTCTCTATTTGGGGTAGCATGAAAAGAGGCACCATAATCTAAGACCCAAGATTCTATATTATTATGCAAAGAGAATATAAGAGCATCTTATGCAATACCTATAACTTTTGCTTCTTCTTTACTTTCATGCTAATTGTCCTCCTTAGGTTTTGACTAGCAATCTTTGCTTATGTGCCCTATCTTTCCACAATTCCAGCAGGCTATCCTCTTGCCATTTTTGGATTTAGATCTACCTCTCATCTTTGACTTAGACCATGATCTCCCTTTCTTGCTTTTCTCTTTTTGCCTTCCCCTGATCTTAAAACTTAAAGCATTCCCTGATGTTTCCTCTGTGCTTTTCCTATGAATTTCTTCATTCAAGATTACACTAACAACATCATATACTTTTAAAATATTTGAAGCAGATGCAGTATTACTAACTACCATTACCAAGCTATGCCAACTTTCAGGCAAAGAACATAATATTAAAAGAGCCTTAATTTCATCATCAAACACTATTTTGACTGAATTTAATTGATTTACAATTCCATGGAAATCATTAAGATGATTAGATACAGATCCACCTTCCTGCATTTGCAAATTAAATAACTGCTTCATAAGATATACCTTATTTGAAGCTAAGGTTTTTTCATATAAATTTTCTAAAGTAGTCATTAACTCTACCATCAACTTTGCCTGTGATAAATTAGATATCACAGTAGATGCCAGACTCAATCTTATAGATCCAAGAGCCTTTCTATCAAGAACTTCCCATTCTTCATCTTCCATGTCTGTGGGCTTCCTTGAAACTCCACCTAATAGTAAGTATAGATCTTTCTGATACATATAATCCTCTATCTGCATTCTCCATAATTGGTAATTCCTGCCATTAAACTTCTCCATTCTCAGTTTACTTTCTTCTGCCATTGCTTCTCCCACTCAAACAAAAATCCCTGTGAGTAATCTGTAATCAATACACACTAACCAGATCTGAAACACCTGTTAGTCAACCTGAGCTCTGATACCACTTGTTGGGGATCAACCAACAAAGTTGATTACTATATGAAAGCAATTAAATATGAAATTAAACTAGAATGATAAGTAACTAGAACCAGAAATAACAAACAATAAGAGATACAAGAAACCATCCTGAAAACTTGTATTAAACTCTTTACAGAAGGAATACAATTGAAGAAACTTCTTTTCTTCCACACCTCTCTCAGATGTATAGATCTCTTTCTAGATCTCTTTCCCTCAAGAGCTCTCTTTCTCAATTACAATCAACTTCAACAACTTGGATTGATTCACATATACATGTATTAAACAATACTATTCCTACTGTTATAATAAGCTATGAAGATCTAATCCTATATATAATATTAGGAAACATGAGCATACAATCACAACCATTAGATGCACCTCCTAATCAAGGGCTCAAAATAGTCTTACTAAAGATAGAGATGCGGACTTAAGACTAACACTTAATCCTACCATGCAAACATTCTGTTCTGTCCATGGAAATAACATTCTAGACGCACAGGTGACCGACGTCGGTCCCTACTTGTCTGCCTGTGACCGACGTCAACCGATCCATGACCGACGCCAACATCTCCTAATCGACTCCTGACTGATGTCGGTCACTCCTGACCGACGTCGGTGACTGTGTAATTCCTGCAACTTTGCACACGCTCATTTGGTGAAGCATTTAGCTCCACACCTCAACAAATATTGGGTATAATATACCCTATGCACATAACTCCTAATCATCAATACCATTTTCCTTAATCACCTTACACTCACATCATTATCAGCTTGTATATACTTTTTGTTATCCCTATTTTTAGTCTATTTGATATTATGATTGTCTTGTGTGTATATATAAAATGTGTGTAGATTTTAAAGATGTGTATATGTGTGATTAATTATGTAGTTTTGTACATATTAATTATATTATCTTGTTAAAATTTAAATTTTTTAATTTTTATGGGAACAAGGATAGTCTAGGTGACTCCCAAACTTATTTTAGGCAAAGTCACTTCAAAACTAGAGTTCCACCACACACCATGTTTTAATGTACCCTTGAATCCTATCATGTCATTGATGTTTATTTACTGGTGCAATATTAAAATGAATTACATACATAATTAATGGCTTCTAAATTTCCACCCATCCCATTTCCCACAAGCCTATCACCATCCCATCTAACCTACCATCATCTAGTCCATACCTAGTTATCCCCCTCCCATCACTATCTTACCTCCTTAGTGCAAGAGGATTCCTAAAACCCAAGTTTTGAGGCACACCAAATAAAATTAATTAAAATTTTATTAGCACATTGATTTACCTTTACCAATATATATCTCATTACCATTATACAATTTATACCATGCATCCATAAACAAACCACTATCTCATAATATTTCATCACATAACATGACATCTACTCAACCATCTATATATCATATCAATTGAATCCATCTATAACATATCAATCAACATATAACACATCACCTCACATGATCTCATACTAATCACATCATTTTCATCAAATTCCATACATCAACATATAAATCATAACATCCAAATCACATCCATTGCATCATATAACATTATAAAAATGAAATGATTTATCTATCTATTCCATACATCATAATAATATAACATTTATCTCAACCATTTAAAGCATAAATAAATCCAAGACATGCACATATCCTTCATCGATATCACAAAATTATAAACATATAAATCCATCACATCATCTCATCTAACATCATACAAATAAGACAACGTACATCTAATCAAGTCCATATAATCACATCATAAATAAATCCATCATATAACTAAAATTAATATATCCATCAAATCCATCTAATCATATTGAAATAACATCCATAATCAATGCATATCACAAAACAAAAAACACAAAACACATCACATCATATCCAAAATCTCATAATAATATATCAAATGTCCACATAGAATCCATGTCAAAAAAATAATAATATGTGGGCCCCATGGGCAACAATTTGATACAATATAAAAATCATATAAAGCCTCAAATAGGCTCTTGGAGGTCCTCTAGGGCAATGATGAACTGACTGTGATGAGTTGACTTTGAAGGAAGTTACACACTGTCACAAAGGCACTGCTACCTCATAAAAGTCCTTGTAATACTATGCCTCTCATGTCAACCTCATGATGTTCTACATGATTCCATCTATTCCACTCTCTTGCATTACTATGTCTACCTCCTCCTTGGCCTTCTCAGCCACCTCTACCTCTCTTATCAAGACCCTAATTGAGCTTACATTTAGGTAATTTATGCATGATAACCCATAATTTATGTATCTTAGCTATAGATTTGGATCTAAAGCATGACTATTTTAGCCTTTAGAGATGTGATTTAACCCTACAAACTAGTGACCTATGCCTAAGCCTGGGCTAACTACCCATCACTCTATGTTTTTTAATCTTGTAGCTATGCCTATAGCTGATCTCTTTAATGATCAAAATTATCTCTATGAGTCATGCTTGTATCTCTATCTAAAGGCATGCTAGTGAATATGTCTCATCCTTAATCAGAGGCTATTGGGATGGTCCTACACCATCCCCACTCCCACTATCTCTAGCTTAAGTATCAACCAATCCAACTTGTGTACTACTACACCTAATCTGGGTCTGAATCCCTTTTACCTATGCTACAATTGTTACCTAAATGCTATCACCTCTATCTACATACATGCATCTAGATTTCCTTGATAATCCTGACCATCCTACTTGCATCTTCCTCCTCTATAGACTCACTTGTGCCTATAACACTCTCCTCACTACTCCTCTCTATACCATAACCTTGCATTAGAGTAACCTCACCATAACCCTCTAATCCCACCATGTTATATAGGTTGTTGTCACCCCTATATCTAGTATCAGAGTCTAAAAATACCATGAGACTAGGGAGATAATATCATATTATGCACATGTAAGGGCTCTATCTACTAGCTTACCCCACTATTCCCTCTCTTGAATACTCCTAGAAAAAATATGTTCCTCCCTTAGCATATCTTACTAGAGCCCAAACTACCTCTGCATGTAGTCAGGTTTGTATCACTCTATAATTAAATATCTACATTTTATTAAATAACACTCATTAAGCATATACTAAGTCACCACAACCTCATCATCCCATCCAAATTATAGTCCTTTATAGGGCATCCATATGATGTGCTCTATTTTTAGGTTATCAAATGCCTATTGATAGAAGTGAATCTCCCTGGTGTGGCCTATCTACACACCTAATAAGATATACCATCTAAATACCATAGGCTGATGTGGCTCCCTCACTACTAGAGTACTTAGAGGCCATTAGATCATAATATGCTCCAAACTCAATATCTATAATAACAAGGATGGATCCAAGCTCATTGATCCCCTATACACCCCCAAATTCAACTCTTGATATAAATGAGTTAATACCACTAGACCCCATGTAAAAACCCTAAAGTCTTGTGCCATGTCATATACTACATCCCCAAGGGCCAAGTGAAACCACTAATCACTCTTATTTAGTAGGATTATGTTGATAAAAAGAGACATAACTATCAGGGTCAAATGATCAATCATCCCCTCTCAGAGGCATATGTTAATATCCACATGTCTATCTCACACACCCACATGTAATCCTTCTAATAGTCTCTACAATGTCATACTAAGTGTGTGTGATATCTAGTAGATCTTATCCCCTATCATTGGTAGTCAAATAATCTGATAGACATCTTCTAAGGTCACCTTCATCTCTCTAGTAATCAAGTGAAATGTACTCATCTTTGAGTTTCATCACTCCCCTAATGCAATGATCAGGGCATGGTCAATTCATACCACCAACATCATCTCAATATAATACAATCCCACTAGCTCTAATACCCTATAATCAACATTAGTCAATTGACACATCTCATGTAGAACCTAAGGTCACCATATCTAAGACACCATCACACCTAAGTCCTTATACACAAATCATCATAAACTTATCACTAACTTTATTCCATCACAAATTGACTCCCCTACCTATAACTTGTGTCCCCCTCCCAACATTTTACCTATCCTAAATAGTACAACCCAAACCCTAAAATCCATACTCATAATCTTTGACTAATCCTATTCGATCTATCCACCTCCTGCCCTAGGGTTTAACTTAATTTAACCTCATCCCGATTAACCCCAATCCATCCTAATCTCACTACCCCCCACCCTAACCCTATTTTACCTTCACCTAACTGATATAATCTAATTCCACTTCTTGGCCTACAATACCTTTTCTAACTCCCTTACATACCTAATACCAATCCTAGTCTCTACTTACCAATCCCATTTATCTTTAACATTCCTCACATACTTAACACCTACTTAACCCTAACCCCTCCTAACTTACCAATCCTAACTTCATTTCATTTTATCACACATTAGCACATTAAACTAATGTCATATTTGACCCCCCCTAAATCAAATTATCTTAATCCTAACTAACTACATTTAACACCCTAACCATTTCTAAACCCACCTAAATCCCTTAGCCTATCCCCCAGCCCTTTACCATTTTTCCTAACCTCAATAAAACTACAACTTATGAAATTTCCCAACCCATGATCTTGGCTTAAGTTATGATTTTGTATAACCACAACTTTAATTTCATAGTTATGAAAAACCACCAATCCCTCATCTTTGATATTGTAAAATCATAAGTTGAGACTTACGGTATTACAATACCATAGCTCTATTGATATGATATTGCAATACCTCTATTTATGAATCAAAACCATAAGTCACATATGCAATACCATAATTATGGGCACTATCCTCAGTCACAATATTGCACCCATAATGCATTTTCCTTAGAAACCATGTAAAAAATGCAAAAATTCAATAGAAGTTGACAAAAATCACAATCTAGGGGTTCATTACTCACCAATGGTCCAACCTCCTCAGGTTTCTAGAATTCTTGAACTCTCTCACTATGATGGGAAGCTCAAGGGATCTGGTTCATGTTTTTTGGCTCAGATTCAATTTTCACCAATGTTAAAAGTTTAAATGAATCCTTTTTTACCCTTTTGTCCTATTTGAACCCCCAATCAACCCATTAACCCATAACACCCCTTTTCTCTTACCTCATCACATCTAAATCTTGTTAAATTCCTCTATTACTCTATTTAATCATTCATTGTCTCTTCTACACCATTTAGGGCATGGAATTTTCCCATTGACTAGCCTAATCTTGAGTCAAGACTACATTAGCCTAAGGTCTCCTAAGAATTTTTAGGCAACCCCTAGCTATGATTTTGTGCCTAGGGATAACTTGGCCACTATTAGCTCCTCATCCTTGTCTCATCACTAGATTAATCACTCGATATGAATACATTATTTTAAGCTACATATCTCATGTAAAATGGCTCCCTATCATTAATCAACCCCTTTTATCTCTGTTATCACTTTTCAAATCATCTCTGACACATGTATTTATTATGGGACTTATCATTGGCTTTTGCCCATCTCATCTTTTTAATTCCTAGACCATATCTCCATCTTGGTAATTTAACCAATCAAACTCCTTTCTAGAAAATGGTCATTTATTTAGAACCCATCTCTCATAAGTGAGACACTTCATCCCCTTGGATCTAAACTTGGGGCATCCAATCCCCATTTTATCATCCTAGTCTCATCCCACCCTTAAGACTTTTGTTTGAGTGATCATCTAGGTCAGTTCTCCAATCATGCTCCCTTGAGGGGGTATTATACCTACTAAGACCATTTAACACATAATTATGGTTTTTATTTGAAATACCATTACTCCTTCCATCCTGACCACTTGAAATGACCTTTCAAAAAGGGGCAAAATGTATGCACCTAAATTTGCTCACCTTGATAATCACACTAATTCCTCTAATTTAATAATATTTCCTAGTTAATTAAATAATATCCTATTTCCTATACTCCTACATCTCACAAGCCTTATTCCACCTTAAAATAAATTAATCCCCTTCATTAACCTACTAAATAAACCTATTTACCTATTATCCTACCCATTGAGCCACTTACCAATTTAAAAATATAATTTATTTACCTACCCATGTATCAACCTACTAACTAGCTATTCACACACCCCTAAACCGTAGTAGATATTTCTAGATTTGGATAATTCTATAAATCTCCTCCAATTTATCCCTTTTCCTTTATAGTTCTCTATTATTGAGGATTCCAAGGAATTTTAAATTTGTGGGAAATGTCCTAGCCATTGATCTCAATGGCTCAATATTAAATATGAGACATTGATTATTCCCTCCATTTCCTATATAACCAAATCAATTCCTCCATGAAAGACAACTAGAAATCTTGCTAACTTGTTACCATTATGATCTGTCTTGCATCCATATTACCCTATCAAAACCATCATCCAATAAAAAATTCCATTGAAATCCATTATCTAGCATAGTCAAACAATCCAACATCCAACATATTTTGTATTAAAAATCAATTTGGAAATATTGGAGAGGAGATACAAGACGTAAAATAATGGTAAGAACTATTATTATGGTAATTTTATTATCTCTTTATCCTCTCTATTTAATATTGTTTATGTTTTCGATTTTTATTACTAAAATAGTAATATAGGAAGAATCCAAAATTTAGACTACACATCTCATTATGGGATAGAGAAGAGTCATGTATCTTTGATTACACACCAAGAAAAGATGTAATTTGTGCCTTGACTTATTTATTTAAGGATAAAATCATAGAGTTTGTAGTTTTGCAGTCAACTATTTGTTCCTCTTTTTTTTTCTGAAAAAATAGATATCTGGATTCATCATGAGATATGAGACATTATACAATGTTTAGAGTACCAAATGTTTACTCATCATAATAGAAAGGAGTAAAGATATGAATGGTAAAACATGGATGTGTTTATATTTGGATCCTTGTAAACCATATTTTTATCTTTTTATTTTATAGGCATGTCTTTATCTAGTTTGGCATTTTGAATCTTTTCTTTCACTATGTTTGGCATTTTCAACTATTTTGGCTCTGAATTATCCTTTTGTACCCATATTTTTTGTTTTGCAACTTGTTATTTAGGAGAGGTACTCATCATATGAGAAATGTTCTTGGTTGATTTATCAATGATATGATCACCACTACCTTTGAGACTTTGTAATTTTATTTTTAATTCAAAACAAAAATCTCTATGATGTCCATGCATCATATGATATGCACAATAGTACTTGGATATTCTTATAGGATGTAGATGAGGTAATTAAATCACTTTTCTTTGAAGCATGTCTATTATGATTTCACTTGGACTCTTATTAGCCTTTTGGTTACCTTTTAAATCACTTGTTTTATATGTATGATTTTATAGCTTTTCATTTGGATATGAAATATTACTAGATGAAGATGCAAAAACATGATTAACACTATCATGTTTTGGATTTTGGGTATACACAATGTGATTTTTCAATAATGTGATATTTAAAATGAAGTATTGATTTTGATTTTGTAACTGTTCTATTAACTTGCTCATAAGGGTGATTATATATTTTAGGGATTCACAAGCACAAACCCTAGGTTCTTCAGATTGAATATGCATATATATATTATATACCTTACCATTTAAAGGAGCCATAACATGGACCTATTTAGAGGGATGGTATCTAGAATTACATTGAATACATTTTGTAATTTTAGGCATCACATATGCCCACTTATCCTCATTTGGTATTGTTTGATATCTTTGGTTGTCAAGGGATATAACTTGATAAATATACCTTTTTTCTCTTTCAAAATCATCACTTAATTGGGTAAATTTGTCCATGGAAGAATTTTTTAGTTTTTTTTTTTGAAATATAATGAAAGAGATAAATCAAGAGTAAAATAGGAAAACCTAGGAAAAAACACCCTAGAATATTTTGAATTCTTATAAATGAGGTTAACCAAATATTTAACCCTAAAATATAAATTAGGGAATCTAGGTTAAAGGGGTAGACATAACTAGGGCACAAGGGTGATAAACTATCTCTATAATAGGCTAATTAATTACAAAACATAAATAAATATATATTAAATTTATTATACCAAGATATGCTAAAAATAGAAAGTACCAGTATGCTAGATATTAAAATGATAATGAAAATAATATACTTAGCTAGTTTTGATGATAATATATAGCTATATCTACAATAGGTAGATAATACGCTGGATCTAGATACTAAATTAGTCACATGATTTTGGAAATTATACCTCTATAAAAATGGATATTTGTATTGACCTGAGATGGTTATGTTAATGCTATTACTTAATTTGGATGGAGGTATACACTAAAAAATACTTATTAAAACTTGATGCATCCATTTGGATGATTTTAGGTTTTGTGTCACCTCTGATTTGATGTACTCAAATCTAGGTCATGGACTGTAGCTCATTATCAAATAGAAAAACCCTAGTTCCTCATATTTATAGTGGATGTGGGATAAATGGCTTAGTGGGAATATGGTGTCGAGGTACCACAAATACCCCTCTATCAAGGAGCATTACCTACATATCCAATACTCTAAAGAGGGTCTCAAATTTATCTAGCTCTCTCCTACATATTGGATTATGTGTGTGTAAGGATGCAATGTGTGATAAGAAATTAAAATAGTCACCTATATTGTAACTTGGAAAATATGACTCATGGGATGCTCTTTTAGTAATTTTCACATGTAGATGTGTTTTAGATTAAGGTAAAAATAGGTTTTGAAGGGGCCCTGAAACCTTGTACAAATTCAAAAAGATAGCCAATATAAATTGCCAAAAGAGGCAAATGCACCGAAAAATGGTAACTAAACCAGGTTTTACATGGGCCTGAAACCAACAAAAAAACCAATTAAAGCTCCCTAGGTTTTACAAGGACCTAAAACCTAGACAGAACCAGGCATACAACCTAAAAGCGCTAAAACAGCGAAGGCAGAACTGCCAAACCCATCATTTTAATGAGCAAGGCTCTTCCACGGCTTAGGGTTTCTCCATTTTTCCCTATGCAGGGCACCGTGGCACAAACACCAACCACCAAGGAAACAAAGTTTCCCCCATGCAAACACAAAAGCTTCACATACCAGAATAGGATGGCCATCCAACTCGAGTAAGAGATCCCACCCAGGTTCCATTCTCAATCTAACAGACCAAAGCAAAGTAAAAAAACACACAAAAAAATAAATCTACATTAAGCTCCATGTACCAACGCACTACCCAAAGCAGACAACACCACCAACAAAGAACCTACCTCCAGACCCGTCACCACCACCACCTGACCCATCCACCCAAGCATCTTCTAAGATCTCCCCCTCACCCAGGGGAAATGCCACCATGGCTATCCAGATATCTCCAAAAAGAAACAATGATCCGCTTAGAACTGGGTAATGGTTAGCACCACAGCCACCAGATGAAAATACAAGGTAAAGGAGCAAAACCACACAAAATGATAAAGCTTCCAATGCCATGCCTTTGTACCACAGATCCCACCCCAATGGGTCGAGATCTGGCCACCAACGAGCATGGATTCATCCACAGGGGTTAGGGTTTCAGGGCCGCATCCGCGTTCATGCTTCCCTTCCCCCACGTCTCCCCACTTGTCTAGATTTATATTCACATGTAGATGTGTTATCCCTATAACTAATATGAAAATTTTTCTCTCTTGAGTGCTTGAATGAATGCCTTTGGTAAATTTACCTTTTGAGTTATTTGGTATGTGTTAGGTGAGGAGTGAATGAGGATTGATCTTGTATTTATAACCTTTGGAAAATATCTCACATTAAATAACTTAGGTCGATGATAAAAATATTCTTTTTTGAAAATAAGATGACTTTAGGGCACTAAACACTTGCATTGGGATATGATACTTGCATCGACATAAGTGTATGACTAAGAAAAATACATCTAGATATCTAAAAAAATAGCATAGGTCCATAACTTTTAGAGATGGATGATAAATAGGTTTATAACATTCTAATATTGGTATAAGGTCTGAGTCATTAGAATAACTTTGGTCAGACTAAGAGGAAGGCAATATATACAAGGATCTAGTGTATATGATCCTTATGGCAACAAGAATGGTGTAGAATCTTAAGGTAAATCCATGATATATATTTTCCAAGTGTATAAGACTGACATGTTATATAATTTAGAAATAGTTTCTACATTTCCCCCCCTTTAATATAGTAATGAAAATTGCTAGTTTAAACTCAAACAAATGCATATATGGGTGTGTATAACACACCTTACCTTTGTTTGTGTCTAGCTTGAGTGATTTTTTGGTGAATAAATTACAACCAAGAGCATATTACAATATATTATTATAACATATAATATGAAATTGAAAGCATTGAAATGATTGGAAATGAAAGAGAACAAAGTTTGGGATTACACCTGTGTATTGATGCAACTACCTTCCATTTTAAAAATTTGATTTGAAAATATATATTGTTATGAATCATTAGAGTTGTGATTAATAAAAATATAAAAATAGGGAAAGTACATATATTTAGAGAGATATAGAGAGATTCAATGACACATGCCCTAACCTTGGATAAAATGTGAGTTGCTACCCAACTATTGAGATTAGCTCAAGCATATAACCCAATCATACTTGTAACCTAGTGTGTGTGAGTGAGCCAAGTCAACTCATACTATAAAATTGGTGAGGCTGGATGTTGTAATCAAATCCAACCTATAAAATTGGAAATATTGAGTTATTTAATCACCTCAACCATACCAAAAGTGAACCAATTACTAAAGTTTATTGGCTCAATACAATTTGTAATAGTCCAACTTAGTGGGTGATGATAGTCCATAAACATGTTTGAAGTTTTAAACTAATTAACTTTGTAATATTAGGTGCACATTTTATAACACATGCACCTTAGATATGTCTCATGTTTGAACTATGTATAAAATGGTACAAATGTATATAATTCTACCATAAATGTGTATTTGAATCATATAACTATGAATATGGTTAATTTGGAAACTATGTTTGTAATTAAATGCTTATCATAACATTCCCCCACTATATATGGAGAAATCTAAAAAATTATATAAGTTCCAATGTGGAGGATGTGTTTCCAAAAAATGATCCCATTGTAATCTAGGTATGTTTAATACTATATACATGTGGATAACATGTTTCCAAAACATGACCCCACTATAATATGAATTTTTGAACTAGTGTAAGTGTGGAGAACATATTTCCAAAACATTCCCCCTTTATATACCTAAATCTAGTGTAGAATGTGAAATACATGCCTTTATGACATGCTCCCACTAATATTACCCCTTTTGAGGTGAGGGGAAGTAGTAACTAGTAGTTACCTTACCTCAAAAGGATAAGATAACCATGTGGATTGTGAATGTACCATGTAGAATATATAAAAAACATGTATGGATATACATATCATTAAATCATGAAGAATGTGATCAAATCAAGTCCTAATATGCATGATTTAGATCATGGTAATGTCTAGATAGTAACAGTACAATCTTAACAATAAATTAAGCACACACATAAGAGCACTCATAGGATAGTAAAAACAAAATGGTCCAAGGAAACCACAAACAAGTTGCATGTTAAAATGCCATATAATCTAAGGGACATGAATTAGTTAAATGTGCACAAAAATAAGAATGTCATATTCAAATATCAACAACAAAAAATATTGGCATATTCAAGTGTCAAAGAGACAAACAAAGGTAAAGGGGCCATAAACAATGGAGCTTATTCAAATTCTCAAACAAGCAAGACAATACAAGGTAAAACACTCAAGGAAGTGAAATAAAGAAAACATAAACAATATGTAACCATCATAACATAACATACTAACCCAAGGATAATATGTGTTAATAAAATAATTGTGAGTACATAACATATCAAGTACATTGTGAAAGATATAAGTGTGGATAAAGACATGTAAAGTACATAATATCAAACATGATAATGTAAAGTGATCATATAATAATATAACTTGGGTATATCATGATCAAAGAAGTGGATGCGGTATTCCCCACATGACATGCATGGAGGGAAGGCCCAACATTTGAAAGTGCATAGAATCATTTATCTATGTATACCTGAATCACATTCAAAAGATGTGTGAAACACATGTGTATATATAAAATATTGATATTCCATATACCAACATGGAATAAGAAATATATATGCCAAAGATCTAGTAGAACATGTAGATGCTAAATATATATTTGGATTTCTTATTCCAAAAATAATAAAAAAATTAAAAAACTTAAAAAATCCTCATCTAGTGGATGATCATATGTATGTCCCCACTGGGAACCTAATGCAATAAAATAGTGGTACTACCAAGAAATATGTATAGGTGTAATAAATGTCACTATAGTATTTTTGATGTCTACATATGTATAATAGGACTTTATGGTTGTGAAGGAATAGTCAGAGTAGGTTTTGTGGAACCAATGACTATATGGTCTGTGGTTTCTTTGGAACAACAATAATAAAAAAATGTGTAGGTTCTCTAGATATATGGATATAGTGTTTATTAGATGAGGATTCCATAGAATCCACTGTATATATTTTATGTAATGGTATCTCAAGGAATATCCATCTAATAAAGGGGATTACCTATTGCTTACCATTTTTTGAAAGATTAAAATTAGGAGGTTTGATAATTAACTACCTAGGTATAAATTTCCCTTTCTCAAGAGGATGTTAATATGGAATTTTGGAAACTATAATTACCCATAAATGAAAGCAAAGTAAAAAAAGAGAAATGGGTGCATCAAATATTAAAAATAGGATTTATAACAAAATAAGTTAAAAAGTGAGAGACAATTGAAAACTAAAATATTAAAAATGTGGTTACAAAGGAGGAAGTCACAAGCCATTCCTAATATCAAGGTCCTTTGACTATCATTTCTCAAATTGAGGGTAAGCAATTTACAAATATCAAGGTTATGGACTATCAAGGTACAAATTTTTGTTCTATGTCATTTCTTAGCTCTCTTGAAAATAAATTTCAACATGTGGATAAAGAGTTAAAAGACATCTTCAAGCAATTTAAGTTTGCTTATCCCATTATACAAGTCCATTGTTTAAAAAATAAATCAAATATTTTGATGAGTTATGCCATATTATTTGCAATCATTAAATGAAACTTATCCCATTGAACAAGCTTAACTATATAGCAAACACAGATACTACATCTAATATCAAGTTCACTATCAAACCAAGTTACAAGGTAAAACCTCTTGAATATAAAAATGAAATAACTACCATGGTTAATACGGTGTCATAATAGCCTAATCAACTTGTTTTATCCAATGAAATAAGATACAATTTACATGTTTACCTAAGTCTTTAGCTTCATTACTCCTGAGTCTTATGGAGTGTCACCTCATATCTTTCCATCTTCTTATATAGGTTGATATGAGTTGACCCCTACCTAATGGATACGATGCAAATGTTTATTGTGACTATCACCAAGGATCTAGTCATTATACAAATGATTTTTTTACATTGAATCATAAGATCTAAGACCTCATTGATGACCAAAATATTACATTTAATGATCCTCCAAACGAATCATGTTCACAATCTAGTGATCACAAAAAGAGAAAAATTTAACAATCCTTTACAAGATCTTTCTAAGAAGGATCTATAAGTAAAATTTTTATATAATATACATCCTCCTCCATCACATTATGACCAACCATTATATGGGATCAATGGTAATTATACATGGTATACACCTTATATGATTTAGAGACCCTCTATTACTTTTGATGATAATGAGATTGTGGATGATAATTCCAATTTTCATTCTTTATTCATTCGAGCATACCTTGATCACCAACCCATACATAATTTTATGATTGATAATAGTGCTAGTCATAATCCTTAAACCATTAATTTAATTACACATTTTGGTCATACACATAATTATTTACATCTTTCGACCAAATCAGTTAGAGCATTTGATGGGATATCACAACATGTTCTTGGTGAGATAGACTTAACTTTATAGGTGGGTCCAACACATATTACTACTAAATTTTCACATATAACACACATGAGAGTCTTTGATATTTTAATTTAATGAAATTGGATACACACACTTTGATCATTACCTTCTACAATGCATGGGTGTGTTAAATACATTCACGCCAATATGGTAGTTATAGTTTCTAGTATTCCATATGAACATCCACTTAAACAAGAAATGTTTATACCCAGTTTATTAATTATCAAAACTACTAAGTTTAATCCTATTATGAATGGGTAATCAATACAAAATTCCATTTCCTAAGTGGATGACAATTGAGAGACCATTGCATCAGAGATATAAAATGGATTCCATGAAATCCTCATCTACGATGCACCATATTAAATAATATAAAGCACCTAAACATGTTCATATTAATTTTATTTTAAAGAAACCATAGATCATTAATTGATGGGTTCCATAAAACCATACTCCTTATATTATCCCTTTAAGACCACAAAATCTTATTATACATACACAAAGCATAACGGATCCTACAGTTCCAAATATTACACCTATGCATTCTCCTTGGCAGTACCCCCAATTTCTTACACTAGGTTCTCGGTGGGGCTATACTTATGATCATCATTTGGATAATATCATAGGATAATATTTCATTTGAAAATATTCCAAAAATACCAAAAAAATTGAAAATAAAAAAAGTTCAAAATCCAAAAATATCTTTAACTTTTACATGTTCTATTAGCTCCCTAACATTTATATTGTTGGTTCCATGTTAGTCTATGGCATATCAGTACTTTATATATACACATGTATTTCAAAAATAATTTGAGTGTGATTTAGGCATGTACACATATTTTATAAATTCCTACATTGATGTTGGGTCTTCCTTCTAATCGTGTCATATAGATATTGGGGGCATCTAATTCTTTGATATTGATATTCACACATGTTTTACAATTATATGATCACTTTTCATTATCATGATTGATCATATATACTCACACATGATTTTATTCATGATTATATACCTAAAAATGTACTTGCTAGGCCATCTACTTGACATTTTATACTAACACATATATCTAGTGGATAATATGCTATATTTATGTTGGTTGCTTACACTTTTTGATGTAGAGCATCACAAGGTAACAAAAGTTGTTAGTGTGTTTGATAGTTTATTGATGACCATTTTTGGTTTGATTTCAGTATTAGGGGTATTTTAGGGTCCCCTATGGTGTCTTTTAGTCCTTGAAGGTCTTTGTATTGTGTGTTTTTAGATTATCTAGAGTTTCCTACCAAAAAGGGAATTTGAAATTTTGAATTTGAAAACTAAACTTGGAGTGATATTTTGGATTTGTATGTAATACAAATGTTGATGTAATTTTGTGATGGTTTATATTAAGTCCTATGTTTCTGTGTATGAAATAAAAATGTAAGCCAAGAAATATGCATTTGTAACTGCCACCCTACGTGGAGTTGGCCAAAGGAAGGAGTTTTCTAGCATGTTTAGTGTGATAAGAAGATGAAATGCATGTAGATGAGTAGAGAGTGTGGTATAATAGTATTAGGAGAGGATGAATTATATGAGATAGAGTTTATAATAAAGATAAAATAAAGATCAAAATTTGAGGAACTCTGCTTGCCTTTGTAAAATTTTTATGTATGACTATTTTGTATGCAATGCGATCAATGAAGAAAATAATGCTTTAGAGATTATTTGTGTCCTTCCATGATTTCCATGTCATGTGATCAACATTAAATTTTTATTTTATTTTCATAGGGTGGTTTCACATTAGTATTTTCTAGATAGTATGGATTCATCCTCAACACAATCTAACTTGAGTAATTTTGTGTACATAGTTTAGAATGACAAGTACATTTTGGTATTGTTGATGATTATTTAAGGGTTATTGACTTTTTTTAAATCAAAAAATGATACAATGTTTATTATTTTTTAGGTTAACCCATTTGGAGACTCATTTTCCATTTATAAGTACAAGACAACTAAAACATTCACACAATCTAGTTAAAAAACCCAAAACTTTGTAAACCTGCATATCAAAGACATTTAGTGATTATTCCTAAATAACCAATTATTGGGGAAGGTAAAATGAGTTAGGGAAGACATTTTAAAGGTATATGATATGTCTAAATTTCTCCAAAATTCAAATCAATCCATTTTATAAGCTCTTAGCCTTACACAGGCTTGTGTAAACCAAACCTAGGGTTTCAAACTTAAAACTAGCATAAATTTTGATTTCACTAGTTAAAATTCTTGAAAATTTAGATTATTACATGGTTTGACTAGATATAAAATATTTTAAAGTTTTAAAGTTTTTTTAGTGTCATATAATACAATATTTAAGACTGAGGGATTGAAAACTAGGCCTAAAGAGACCTAATTGACAATAAGGTTGTCAAAGAAGGACTTCCATGAGGGTTGAGACATGAAACTTTGTGTGAAGATAAAAGGGGATAAAGGGTATCTAAAAATGTCCTTAGTATATCTATACAAATTTAATATTGTTCACACCTACTAGATTTATGATAAAATAGGGCTATAAGGGACTAGGCTTCAAGGAGGAAAGAGTGGTTTGTTTGAGAGTCCTAACCTTGAGATTGGGTATTATGATTGGATGTGTTTAGGAGATAAAATATGTATGTGAATAGAAATATTATCCCCAATTTTATATAAAAGAGTATTAGATCCATGAATTAAGCTTTTAGGCCTATGAATTTACATGAAAATGAACAAACTTGAACCAAGAAAATAGAGTGAAGTGATGAAAATTGTGTATGATATGATGGTGTGTGTAGTAAGGATAGAAAGAGTATAGATAAAGATTAAGGGTGATGTGTCATAGATAAATTGAATAAGAATAGACATTCAAGGAGGATTATGAGCCTAGTGAAGGAAATATTGATCAAGTGTAGCAAGATACAAGCAAAGTACTTGTTACAGTCAAGCAAATCAGATATGAATGAAGGGACAAAAGGTAGATATTAAAATCAAGTGTATGCATGATGTAAGTGTAGTATTTACCATAAATAAAGTGGTATCAGATTAGGTATGATATTGGAATAGTTTATGATTTTTAGTATTTAAAGGCTATTATTTAAAGTTGCTTGAAGTTAAGTTACATACGAGGAAACGTTTGGAGTCTATTATAGATACCATATAATAAAGTTTGAGAGTGATTAGAGAAAGTAGAAAATATATATTTAAAGAGTTTATGGTAGAATATAATCCATAAGAGAGAAGTAAAACTTCAAGAATATGATTAGTTCCAAGGTGGAAAATATTTGGACATGAGTGTTAATAGACCAGGTAGAGGAAATAACCTAGGGTGAAACACCAAGGCAATGTGAAATAGACTTGATATACATAGGTGAAAAAGACTTAATTAAGAGAAGATGAATATATATATATATATATATATATATATATATATATATATATATATATATATATATATATATATATATATAAGCAAAAAGTGAGAAATGTCTTGGCTAAGTTAGAGTAATAGAATGAGAGAATGAGGAATGAATACCCAAAGATAAAATGGTTGGTTGTTGAAGAGGAGATGAGTGAAATAAATCAAAGGATAGAGAGGATAATTCTCTCGATGAAGCTCATGAAAGAAGACAAAAGCCAATGGTATGGTTGGTTAATGAGTAATAAGAGAGTTAAGTGACCTATAAGGCTACTCATGGATAGAATAAGACATATTGTCATGAGAGAAAATGAGAAGCAAAAGAAGTTGTTATGTAGGTAACTCAAGGAGGAGATGAAGAAGTTCAATAGGGATGAACAGGTTGGTAGATAAGAGGAAGGTAGTATCACCTTGATGAGAATGAGAGATTCATGTAGGATGATGAGAGAAAATAACTAAGGGAATTAGCAAAGCAATTTAATAAATATAAGATGGAGGCAGATTTTAAATTTAATGATTTATTGTCATTGTCAGGACCTGGAAGCACCATTGATTACCAAGCAACTAAACATGTGGACTTAACCAAAATCACAAGTAACTAAAATTCAGAAATAACACAAAATATGAGAGACAATACCCAATTATATTAATACTCTTCCAGAAGGAAATATAACAAAGAGGATGCCACAGTCTTCTTCCTTACATCTCTAGAGCTCACACACATCTAGAGCATAAACAATAAATCTCTTCAAGAGCTCACTCTCTCTCTTATGGTCCCAACACACAACTCAAACACAGACTTAGTGTTCACCTCCACCAGCCAGTAACAACACCACTAGTCAACTAGTTAGTAACTATACTGCCAATACATCGAGTATAACCACATACTCAAACCGAGTACACAACGTACTCCAAGTAGATCTCCCATGAACTTGCAACAACCTGCAACTCAAATGATATTAATTTGGAAGGAACTACCTTGCCTTCCTCTTTGCTCTCCAACTGAGTACACACCATACTCCAAGTAGATCCCACCTAATCTTGCTCCCTGTTGTGTTGCTGTCACCTTGATCCTGCTGCCACCTACAGATCAACCTGGTTCTGCACACCTACAAACCTTAGACCTCACACACACATACACCTGTAGATCAATGATCTTACTTACCATGAAAATCTCCAAATGTGGCCTTATACACCTGCTGACCAAGATCCTACATACATGAAGAATCCTTCTGATTCTCCAAACCAGCACCCACACTTGGCACTGTGGCACTAGGAGGAACACACCTTGCTCTCTTCACTCTGAAGGAGCTAATTTTTGCTCTCTTACTCTCTAGCACAATTTAAAATACAGACCATGAGTTTATTATATAGATCTCATGCAAATAATAATTAGACACCTAATTACAATAATTAAATCTATAGCTCAAGACTATAATTAGCCTTCTTCATGAAAACAACCAGTTTGTTAATGAACTGTCTGTGGAACTCATAGTTTGGAATTGCACAAGTGATCGACGTCAGTCCCTATCTACCTGGGGGTGACCGACGTCGACTGATCTCTGACCATCATCGATAGCTTCTTATCTCCACCTGCCTAATGTTAGTTAGCCTGACTGATGCTGGTGACTGTGACACTCAACAACCTCCTCCCCTATTTGCATTAGTGAAGCTTTTAGCTCCACAACCTAACAATCTCCCACTTGGAGATAAATAGCTACACTATACCTGTACCTATACACCATCTAATCTATTTTCTGGCTTGTATCCCTCTTCAAGATCAATCCTAAAGACCACCCACCACACAACCTGTGGTGCACATCCTGTCATCCAAGTAACCTACCACATCTGAACCTACAAACCCATGTAGTGAAGTCCTGACCCTGCATAACATGTATACCTGCTGCTGGTCCCTCTAAAATACCTAAGAACCCACTTCCCTAAATTGGCTCCTAACTCTCTGATAGCTCCCACTACTGGGGAAAACTCAGGTCTATACCAGACCTCATGTGATCTTGGACACTGAACTGTCCAGCCCTTGGTGTGCTCCAATTCTACATTGAACCTCACCAACACCTAATTCACATCATCTCCCACTGGAGACAAAATCAACCTGTGATCTTCCATGTCTCTCATGCCAAAGAATTTCACTGCTCCAAATTCCTCATGACATGCCACTGAACTAACCTTACCCTTAGCTCAACAAAACCCTGTATGTCTGAACCTGCTTCAAGCATACCATCCACATACAGTAACATGATAATGTCATGACCATCATCCACCTAGTAAGGCAAACACAATGGTTACACTGACATTGACTAAAGCCCTTCTTTGTCATCCACCTGTCAAAACCTGTACCACTATCCTGCAGCTTCCTCAAGACCATATGACCTGGCCTTCCATCTCACGTGTCCATTCTCTCTATTCTTTAACCAAGGAATCTATTCGTCTCTTAGTGCTTTCATACTGACTGGAAACCCTACCAAATATCCCATTTGGTTTTGCATCCTGTTCATGCCATGCTCCCACTGTTTCCTAGATCCTTCCTGCTCTACAGTGAGAAACTAGTATAAAGAAGAGGAATAACTAATTTGAGGCTTACTTACCCTTTTAGACCTCCACATGGGTGTTTGAGACTCCTTGATAGCTTGTTATCCACCCAAAATCCATTCCATTGACTGACCTCGATCACCACACAGTCTACATCTGATCGATGTCAGTGCCATGCAACTATCCAGGTCACCAACGGTGGTTATCCTACCAACGTCAGTCTCCACCTGCCTGATGCCACTGAATTCTCTAGTCTGCACATGACCGATGTCGATACCTATCTATTTGATGTTGGTTACCCTTGACCGATGCCAGTACTTGTGTATGCCTGTGAGTGATGACTTTTTACCTGCGAGCTTACTTTGAATCATACCCATGTCCAAACTGCCCTGCTCAGAGTTACTCAGCCCCATCCACTGATCTCTATCCTTCATATCCTTCAATAACACCAAGGCTTTCTAGTTCTTAAGTTTATCAAATACATCAGTCTTCCTTTTCTTGTAATAAATCCAATCCTTTCTTGTAGCATCCCACTGCTTACAGAAATCTTGGTCTATGCTCTCCAAAGCTGAAATCTTACCATTTGTCTTAAGAACATCCATTCCCTTCTCACTTATGTGACCAAGCCTACAAAGCCACACTTGTGCAACAGAAGTGGAATTAGTAATACAAGCAAGTAGATAAAGAGTACCTGCTTTCTTACCACATGCTAATTCAAGTGCATCCTTGGTAACATTCCAAGAATCCACTGTGAGAGTTCCTATGCATCTCTCATCACCCAACTTTCCTAAAGAAATTAGCTGCATCTCCAAGACTGGGACCTGCATGACCTCCTTCAACACCCATGTGTTGGCCATCTACAATTTCAGCCGCACTTCCCCTTTGCCAATACTATGACAAGGCTCACCAACTCCTCTATTTGGGGCTGCATGGAAAGAGGAAACATAATCTATGAACCAAGATTCTACTTTATCCAAGGAACATCCTAGAGCATCTTGTGCAACAACACCTGTAACATCTGCTTCTTCAGTTCTTTCATGCTGATCTACTACCAACCAACAATCTTTCTTTTCCTGCTCTTTCTTTCCATAACACCGTAATTAACCATTCATGCTTTTCAATTCCTCCATTCTTAGTGTACTTTCTTCTACCATTGCTATACTCCCACTCAATTAGAAACCCCTGAGAGTGACCTATAATCAAACACAACCCTGCTCCCTGCAACCTTAGCTCTGATACCAACTGTTAGGACCCAAAAGCACCATTGATTACCAAGCAACTAAACATGCAGAATTAACCAAAATCACAAGTAACTAGAATTTAGAAATAACACAAAATATGAGAGACAATACCCAATTGTATTGATACTCTTCCAGAAGGAAATACAACAAAGAAGATGCCACAGTCTTCTTCCTTACATCCTAGAGCTCACACACATCTAAAGCATAAATAGTAAATCTCTTCAAGAGCTCACTCTTTCTCTTACGATCCCAACACACAACTCAAACACAAAGTTGGTGTTCACCTCCACTAGCCAGTAACAACACCACTAGTCAACTAGTCAGTAACTATACTGCCAGTACACCAAGTATACCCACATACTCAAACTGAGTACACAACCTACTCCAAGTAGATCTCCCATGAACTTGCAACAACCTGCAACTCAAATGATCTTACTTTGGAAGGAACTACCTTACCTTCCTCTTTGTTCTCCAACTGAGTATGCACCATACTCCAAGTAGATCCCACCTGATCTTGATCCCTGTTGTGTTGCTATCACCTTGATCCTGATGCCACCTATAGATCAACCTGGTTCTGCACACCTGCAAACCTTAGACCTTGCACACACACACACCTGCAGATCAATGATCTTACTTACCATGCAGATCTCCAAACGTGGCCTTGCACACCTACTGACCAAGATCCTACATACATGAAGAATCCTTCTGATTCTCCAAACCAACACCCACACTTGGCACTGTGGCACTAGGAGGAACACACCTTGCTCTCTTCACTCTGAAGGAGCTAAATTTTTCTCTCTTAATCTCTAGCACAAATTACAATACAACCCATGAGTCTATTATATAGATCTCATGCAAACAATAATTAGACACTTAATTACAATAATTAGATTCGTAGCTCAAGACTATAATTAGCCTTCTTCATGTAAACAACCAGTTCGTTAACAAACTATTTTTGGAACTCATAGTTCAGAACCACACAGGCGACTGACGTTGGTCCCTGTCTGCCTGGGGGTGACCGACGTCAGCTGATCTCTGACTGTCATCGACAGCTTCCTATCTCCACCTGCCCGATGTCGATTGGCCTGATCGATGCCAGTGACTATGACACTCAGCAACCTCCTCCCTTGTTTGCATTAGTGAAGCTTTTAGCTCCACAACCTAACAGTCATGTGTGTATGTAGGTACAAAAGTGAATAAAGAAGTCCATTTTGAGGACATAAAAATTGAAAGCATGAAGGAAATCAAGTATGAAAAACATGTGTATGTTGAATAATAAGTTGATTGGGAAGCAATTTATAGAGATACAATGATTTATTACCATGAAAGAGGAGATATTCTTGGAGAAGGATATATTTAAGAATGAGGATGCCTCATTGAAGACCTAAAAGAAATAGATTTGAATCAAGAAGATGGAGTAAATAAGTATGAAGATTAGAAATCTAAATTTTTATTTCATAAAGCAATCAAAGAGTTTAGATAGGAGATTATAGGTAATAAAGAGTTGCTAAGTGACCAACAAGACCAACTATTTGTCTATGAGAGTTAGGATCAATTGTGAGTAGAGATGATAGCTTTGGAGCATGCCATAAACAATGGATAAAAGGATAAAGTATGTACTAGAATAGAAGTTGAAGATATGAGCACATGAAATGAGTCAATGGGGGCTCAAGAGATAAATATTGATGGATAAAATAGTATACATCATGGATCAGTAAGGTATATAAACTGATTTATAGTATGAATGAGTTTCTAGCTTGACACATGATGGAGATAGATCCCAAGTATAAGATATGGCACAAGTTATGCAAGAGAAAAATGAGGAAGAGGAGTTGATATGGAGAGAATTGATGCATGAATCTAAAGTTGATCTATTAGTGTCCACAAGTCAAGGTAAAAAGAAGGTGTGAGTTGTCATAAATGATCTAGAGGCAAAATTATAACATAGAGAAAAGAAGATTTCAATGACAAGGAACATGTTTCCAATTGGATCAATTTAAGAAGATAAAATTGTATGTCACATAATGGAAAAAAATTAGAAAAAAATAACGAGTTTTAGGAAAGAATATGGACAAGCATTGGTCCAAAGTGAATCAAACCAAGTTGGAAGCCAAGGTAAGCCTAAAATTATGAAATAGTTAAACACATGATCATGTGAGTTTATCAAGGAACAAGTATTGGAAAATAATGATGAAATTAAAGAGAATAGGTTAAGAGGACATGATAAGGAAATTAAGAAGATTAAATAGATGCCTAGAGAGGTTTGGAAGAAGAATATAAAATCAAGAGAGGATAACAAGGACCATGAGACTCTTGAAGAGACTATCAAGTCTCATGAATTTAAGTTGATATATGATAATCATGATGGTGAAGGTATGGAGATTAAAGATAGAGATTCAATCCATGATCACATGGATAAAATAAATAATGAGACACAAGATCTCATGATAAAGCTAAGGAAAGAGGAAGGCAACCATGTTACTCACAAAGGAGAGGATTGGATGAAGAATGCATGTTAGGATAAGGAAAAGTTTATTACAAAGGGGATCCAAGGAAGGAGTAAGATAAAGTTATAATTGAGAGAGAAAAGAGAGGGAAATCTTATCCAAAGAACCAACCCAAATAATATGCCAAGATATAAAGAGCAAAGGTTCATGGAAGGAGAGCTACAAGAAGGTGAGTAAGAGAACAAGTAAATGAAGAAAGATTAAGGAAATAAATCAATATATAAAATTTTAAATATTTATGGTAAGTCAATTAGAGGTATGCATGATGATAGTAAGAATAAAGGTTCTTAATAAGTTATATGTTATAATGAACCTAAATTGGTTAAGAATATGCAATTTCAAGATGAACAAGAAGGCTATAAGAAGACTCACCATGAGAATGTGGATTAACATAAAGAATCATCCAAAGAGGATATAAATGAGAGTATCATAAGGTTAAAGGAATAAATGATTCATAATATGTCTTTAGAGCATGAGGATAAAGAAGAAGGAATTGTTAGAAAAATAGACCAGCAAGGAGTGCATAAATAAATAATGACAAAGGTGGAAGGAAGATATGGAGTAGGATTAGGAGTAAGAGTTAAGAATAAGAAAAATAAATTTGAGGTAGAGTATGATGGAGAGAAATCAGAGATAAGGATATGGAATATGAAGAGGACAAAGGGTTGCAACAGATCATGTACTTTATGAAGGTAGAAGATGAGTTGGTAAAGAGGCAAGATAGGGCAAGAAGACAAAGACAAAATAATTAGATGAGAATAAATGAGAAATAAAAGAGGAAAAAAAAAAGAGGAAATCATAAAATAAAATGAAAAATAAATGGAAATAAAGGAAAAAGTTGGAAAAAATGCATTTGAGCAGGAGCTCAAATTTTCCCACTTAGGGAGCTTGATGTAGAGCATCACAAGGTAACAAAAGTTGTTAGTGTGTTTGAAAATTTATTGATGAGAATTTTTTTTATTTGAGTATAAGGGGTATTTTAGGGTCCCCTAAGGTGTCTCAAAATCCTTGAGAGTCTTTAGATAGTGTGTTTCTAGCTTATCTAGAGTTTCTCGTCAAAAAGGGAATTTGAAAACTAGGCTTAGAGTGTTATTTTGGCTTTGTGTGTAATCCAAATGTTGATGTAAGTTTATGATGGGTTATATTTGGTAATATATGTGTGTATAAATTATATTTAAATTTACATGTTATGAAATAACAATGCAAGCCAAGAAACATGCATTTGTAACTGGCACCCTATGTGGAGTTGACCAAAAGGAGTTTTCTTGCATGTTTGGCATGATAAGAAGTTGAAATGAATTTATATGATTAGAGAGTGTGGTATAAGAGTATTAGGAAAGGATAATTTTTAGGATATTTATTTTTAGAGAAATATAAGACAATAAATATTAAATTTTGAGGAAGTTTGCTTGCCTTTGTAAAAAAATTGTGTATGGCTATTTTGTATGCAATGTGATCAATGAAGAAAAGAATGATTTCATGAGTATTTGTGTGCTTCGATGAGTTCCATGGAATGTGATAATTATTATAATGTTTTTTTATTTTAATATGGTAGTTTCACATTAGTATTTTCTAGATCATATGGATTCATCCTCAACAGAGTCCAATTTGAGTAATTCTATGTACTCAGTCTAAAATGAAAGTAAGTTTTGGTATTATTAGTGATTGTTTAAGGGTTATTAATTTTTTTTTGAATAAAAAATATTAATTTTTTTAATAATTATGAGGTTAACCCATTTTGAGACTCAAATTTTGTTTATAAGTGCAAGAGACAACTAAAACCTTTGCACAATCTAGTAAAAAAGACCTAAAACTTTGTAAACTTGCATATTGGAGACATTTGGTGATTGTTCATGCATAATAAGATATTTGGGAAGGTGAAATAAATTAGGGATGAAATTTTAGAGGTTTTATATGTGTTTTAAGTGGTATAAAATTCAAATTAGTCCATTTTGTAAGCTCTCAGCCTTACATAGGCTTGTGTAAACCAAACCTAGGGTTTCAAACTTGCAACTAGCATAACTTTTGATTCCACCAATAAAAATTCATAAAAATTTAGATTATTGTGTGATTTTATGAGATATAGAATATTTTGAGTGTTTTAAGTTGTTTCATTTATACAGAGTATAATCTCTAAGACTATGGGATTGAACTAGGCCTAAAGAGACCTAATTGACAAGAAGGTTATCAAAGAAGAAGGACTTCCATTGAGGGTTGAGACTTGAAAATTTGTATGAATATAAAAGGGGATAAATGGTATCAAAAAATTTCCTTTTTATATCCATAAATTTTTTATATTGTTAACACCTACTATATTTATGCTAAAACAAGGCTATAAGGGATTGGCTTCAAGGAGGAAAGAGTGGTTTGTTTGAGAGTCGTAACCTTGAGATTGAGTATTATGATTGGATATGTATACAAATTAAAATATGTAGGTGAATGGACATATGGTCCCTAGTGGTAGAAAAAATAATCTTAGAACCATTAATTAGGATTTTAGGCCTATGAATCTACATGAGAATGAACAAGATTAAACCAAGAAAATAGAGTGAAGTGATGAAAATTTTGTATGAGATGATGATGTGTAGTAACGATAGAGAGATTACATAAAAATATGAAGGGTGATGTGTCTTGGAGAAATTGAAGAATACTATGCATGGAAGGAGGATCATGAGCCTAGTGAAGGCAAGATTAATCAAGGGTAACAAGATATAAGCAAAGTACCTATTATAGTCTAGAAAATCAAAGATGAATGAAGGGATGAAAAGGAAGATATCATATCTAGGTGTATGCATGAGTTAAGTGTAGGATTTTCCCTACAACATTTTTACTTTATTTAATTCTTTGAGTGTCTTATATTTCTTGTTGAACATTTGAATATGCTCCATTATTTGCAACCCCCATGCCTTAGTTTACTTAATTTAACATGTGCATATGCCATTGATTGTTGTATGGATATTTGAATATGTCATTACTTTATTTGTGGACATTTTACTAAGTCATGTCCCTTCAATTGTCTGATATTCGAACATGCCCCTTATTTGAGGTCTCTTTGGACCATTATATTTTGATTTAGTTTAGAGTGATCTTGTGTGTGTGCTTAATTGCCTGTTAAGATTTAATTATTTCTATCTAGACATTATCATGATATATATCATGTATCTTATGTATTGATGTGTTCACATTATTTGTGCTTCAATGATATATCTACATAGACATGTTTATCCTATATGCTACATGATACATTCACAAATTATACAATTATCTTATTTTTTTAAGGTAAGGTGACTACTAGTTTTTTATTCACCTTACCTCAAAAGGGGGGGCATATTAGTGGGAAAATGTCATAGAGACATAGATTCCACATTTTTAAAATTTCATATATATATATATATATTGAAGGGATGTTATGGAAACATGTTCTCCACATTTTTCACAGTTCACAAATTTAAATATATAGTGGGGGCATGTTATGGAAACATATTCTCCACATTTTTTGCAATTCATAAATTTAAATATACATTAGGGTCATGTTATTGAAACATGTTATCCACACTTATACCAGATCTCAATTTTAGATTTTAGTAGGGGGTATGTTTTTGAAATATGTTCTCCACACTTCCACATTTGTAAATTGGCCAAATTACATAGTTATGTGATCCAGATACACATTTGTGGTAGAATTATATACATGGGTACCATTATTATACCAAGGTTTTAGCATGAGAAATATATGAAGTACATGATATATTCAAAGAACACCTAAATTTAAAAATCAAAATCAGTTTTAGATTTTAAAATACTTCTATAGACTTTAGATCACCAAGCTGGATTGTTCTCTTATTGAGCCAATATACTATAGTAGATGCTTTACTTTTGGTATGGTTGAGGTGATTAAATAACTCAATATTTACAAATTTATGGGTTGGAATTTATTACATAATCCAAACTAACTATATTTATAGCGTGAATTTACTTGGATCAACTAACACTCACCAGGTTATAAGTATGATTGTATTGCACGATTGGGCTAATTTCAATTGTTAGGTGGTAAGTCACTTTTTATCATAGTTTAGGGGAAAGTTTTTCCTTTAATATATATTTTTATGTATATGTGTATATGTGTGTGTATCTATGTACTTCTATATTTCAATTTTTATTAATCTCATTTTAAATGGTTTATAATGATACATATTTTTTAATCAAGTTGTCAAAAGGCATGGAGGTTGCATCGATACACAAGTGTACTCTTAAACCTTGTTATTTATATTTCAATCAATTCAATTATTTAAATATCACATTATATGAAATGATTATATATTATAACATGATCTTATTTTTAGGTCAATCACCACTAAATCACTCGAGTTGGGCTCCTACAAAGGCAAGGTGTGTTATACACACCTAGGTACACATTTATTTTCCTTTAAACTAGTTGTATATACCTAAATTCATTAATTTTAGTTATCATCATTAATATTATTATTAGTTGATATTAACATCACTAATTTCATATAAGTATCACTAATTCCATCTAATTTTATCTAAATCATCGTTACTAATCCTCCTAGTCATTTATCTAACATCTCCCTTCATTATTCTTCATTTACTAACCTTATATTATCCCCACCAACCTATTAATTTTTATAATCATGTCTTATCTATTAATTAATCCCACTTGTCTATTATATTAGAATTTTAAATTCAAATCCCACTTACCCTAGCCTATTTATATCCTTTCCTACATCCCTAGTGTATACATGTAATATTTTAAACTTTATCAATTATTGATGCTTTTGATTTTGCAAGAACCCATCGAGTCTCAATCTATATGAGTGCATGCATTAAGGGGTACACCAAGAAAGAGGTGGGAAAACCATTTGTGCTTCACTACTATGTACCTAGGGATATGATATATTAATGTATATGGGTTGATGGATATGTTGACATGTGGCACACATCCCCCTTAGTTAGTTATATGGGTTCAATATATTAAGATAATGGAGTAACTTGTGGAATTAGTGAATTAGGTAATGGTTGACCTACATTGGGATTAGGAGGTTACCCATCCATTGTTAGGTAAATATAGGTCTATATAAAAGAGATGATTATAATTGTAAAAGAATAAAGCAAGCATTGAGTCTTCTATTATAACAAGATATTGGAGGCTATCCCCTTGAAGAGACATTGTGGAGTTATTCCTTCCTAAAGGAGTATTGTATGGAGTTGCCCTACTTTAAGGATGATTATTATATTTATACATATACTAAATATTTGGGAATATTGGCCCACCAATATCTATTGTGTGGTGTTAATCTACATATTATTCTTCATATTTTAATTATTATTAGTGTGGATCATAACAAGTGGTATTAGAGCTTTGATTTGGAAAATTTATGTGGGACAAAACACTAGTTTTGTGGAATTGTTGATATATTAAAATAAGAGTTGGAGAATATTTTAAGTAAGTCAGATTATAAAAATCAAGGTTTTATGATTAGTTTTGCGGGATTTATTTCTATTTTAGGGTTTGTAATACTTTCACCATATATTCCTAAATATAAGGAATGTTTCTATGAAATTTTCACTGATAGGTTATTAAAAAATAGGAGAGATACAATCAAATTTTTAGAATTTTGTGAAATGTTTAAAGTCATTTATAATACTTTTATAATTTTTTATAGATTCACTCTATAGGCCAAAATTTGTGGAATTTTTCCACCAAATTTTTACTAAAGTTTTAATATATTATAAAGGATATATATTCAAAATTTTAGACTATTTGGATATGTTTTATGTGATTTATTGAGATTCTAGGGGTTTTTTTCTCATTAACCCTATTTGCATGAATGATAGAGTTTAAGGAATTTTTAGGGAAGGTAGATATTGATTCTAAAGAATGATGGATTTTTTTTAAGGAGAGATATTTTAATGAATTTTTTTGGCAAACACACTTTTCTCTTTTTTTGTATGGGCTTTCACAACATTGGTTTAAACAATTGAGATTCACACAAAGATATTCTTCATGGGAAAAAATGGAACATGTTTTCCTAGATCAATGGGATATAAAAATAAAATAAAATGAAGAAGAGGAAGAAAATAAAGATGATGTTAGTGATGAAGAAGAAAAAAGTATAAGAAAATGAGGGAAATAAGGAAAAGGATACATATAATGAAGAAGAAAACAAAAGAGAGCATGATGATGATGATGATGATGATGATGATGATGATGATGATGATGATGATGAGGCTATAGATCATGCAAAAGGAGAGGTAGAGGATATATAAGAGGAAGAATAAGGATTGGATGATAAAGGTTTGAATAATTTCACTCCAAATAAATTAGGAACAATTTTTCAATTTCATGGATGCATTCAAAAGAAGAAGGGCATTGTTTCCATAAACCCTAGTAGCAAGTATAACTTCATCAACATGGATGTGGCTCAACATCTACATGTTTAAGAAAGAAATATCAAGGAGTCTCAAATAGATGGTCATAATATTCAGGTTTATGAATATTTGAAGTTCACTATAGACAAATATGTTTTGCATTCAAATTTTAATTCTTTGAATATGGATGATGTGGATATGGTTTTTAGATATCCATGGATAGAGACTTTGGGAACAATCAATATTAATATTCAGAATAAGTTCATGAAGTTTTGGTATAGGAAAAATAAGGTCAATTTATATGATATCATAGTTGGAAAGGCATAAAGAAAACTTAAGGTAGACCATGAAGATGAGATTAAAGCAAGTGAAGATTTAGATGAATACATAGATGAAGAAATAATATAAGAAAAAAACACTTCATCTACTCAAAAGATAAAGGAACAACCAAAGCAAAAGATGAAAGAGGTAGAAAAAAGGTTGATAAGGTTAAAGTATCATAAAAAGTTGAGGTATATAGACACCCACATCATCATAAGAGTAAAAATTATGGATCCATGTGAGGGAGTGTCATAACAATAGGGACTTTGACTATATAAGAAATCAGAGTTCCAATAACTATCTCTATTTATAGAAGCCAAAAAAGGACTACTATGGTTATTTATGTAATCAAAGTAGTAAAGTAGCCTATGTAACATGGAATAAATGGGGAAATCACTATGAATATCCATGGAATAATAACTACTATGGTCATGAATAGAATCAAAGCAACACAATGGACTATGGTACATGGAATCAAAGGAGGAATAATTATTCATGGACACTAAGGTAGTATAGTTATGATCATGAATGGAATTATATTAGCACATTGGAATTTGAAAACAAGATTGAAAAACTATCTCTTACCAAGATCACATATGGGTGGTTAGATGATCAAACTTGGAGAAAAGTGTGCACTTATTTGAAGCACACTCATTATTTGGTTTCTTCCTATGTTTCAGGGATGAAACATGTCGAAGAGATAACGAATGAAATGTACCTAGGGATATGGTGTATTAATGTATATGGGTTGATGTATATGCCAACATGTGTCACACATCTCCTTTAGTTAGTTATATGGGTCTAATATATTAGGATAATTGAGTAGCTTGTGCAATTAGTACATTAAGTAATGGTTAGCCTACATTGGGATTATAAGGTTACCCATCCATTGTTAGTTAGATAGAGATATAAATAAAGGAGATGATTATAATTGTAAAAGAATCAAATAATCATTGAATCTTCTATTGTAAGAGGATATTAGAGGTTATCCCATTGAAGAGACATTGTGGAGTTATTCCTTCCTAAAGGAGTATTATTGGGTGTTGCCCTACCTTAAGGGTATTCTATTTCTACATATATTGACTATTTGGACATCTTGGTCCACCAATATCTATTGTGTTGCATTGATATACATTATATTTTACATATTTTTAATTATTATAAGTGTGGATCATTACATTAATAAGATTGTTGTTTCTTTTTTCCACTTGTTATCTATACACTTGTCTCCTAAAACCATTCCCCTAAGCTTGGCCGCCTATTTTATACCCTCTTCTAGTTTTTTAACACCTTCATTAGCCCGTCCCTAACCTAAAACCCTTATTGATAGTTTAAATTACATAGTCAACCACATCGACCTTGTATTTTTATTGAAAAACTAATTAGGGTTTAGGAACCCTTGGCCGACCTAGTCCATGATCTAGTTTATTTTTGTCAATTATAATACTAAGTCGATTGGGTTGACCTTGTCAGCCCAAAATTTTTGAAGGGTTTAGGGTTAGATTTTATTAAATAAACACATCTATTTAGACATTATTAGAGAGATAATAATAGTTAATTATTCATTTGAACTTCTTTACAATCTGCACTTCCATCATTCTACTTGAGGAATCTTAGCTTCAGGTTTTTACTTAGAGGAGAATCTTGTATTTTGGAGAAGTCTTGGATGCTTTGGGATTTCTTAGTGATCCTTAAAAATCATAAAAACCTCTTGAGAAGTACCTTTGGCCAAGGGAGAGATTGAGTCTCAATGGGTCTGTCTTCAAGGAAAGTATCTCTAACTTTGATCCTCTCTTTAGTAGATAAAAATAGCATAAGTAATGGATTTTAGAGATATTGTTCTCCATGCATTAGGGTTTTACCTATACATAGATTAAATAGGAATTTTCTTATGCATGCTTAATTTTATGTTTACTAATCCCCACTTTATGCCATAACATTTGGTGATTACTAAATTATATTTTGCTTTACTTATTATTAATTTAGTGAATGTGAAAACATAGGACCTAGTTAGGGTTATTACATAGTTTTGCTTGATTGGAGGCTTTGGAACCCTCCCTAAAGATATTAGTGTGGTAAGAGATCCCTTGATTAGGTTTGGCAGACCCATATTGGTCATGAAACCAATTATATAATGTATCCCCAATCAGAAGTGTAAGTAGGATTTATCTTCTTTGAGCGATGATTGATTTGTAGATCTATTAGATTTCCCATTATATACATTCTGGTGAACCCAAACTAAATTAACCCTTGTAGGTTTTCTTTCATGCTTTCATTTTTATCATCTTATTATTATTTTATATTTATGATACTATATTGAACCATTTGTTATATTTATAACTTTTTGTGCATAGGTTTAACACACAATCACATCAAAATAACTATGTTATTTCTATATAGGTATTCATTAGATATATGTTATTGGATTGAACATGTTGACACAATAATCTACTTCAATCCCATATAAGAATGTAAGGTCAAATAGGCTGACTCTATCATCTTATTCACTCTGCCAACATCTAGATCAATAAATTAGGTCAAATAGGTTGACTTAGAATTTCAATAAATATCTAGATGAACAAACTAGGTTAAACAGGTTGATTTAGTCTTTTAGTTAGAATCTAGATCAACAAAATAGGTCAAATAGGTTGACTTAGTCATCTTATCTTTCTTCAACACATAGCATTTTATAGAACTAGGTTGAACCAATCAACTTAGTTTATAGAATTTAAAAGTAACATTCAAGGAAATTTAGCATAATATTTTCAATCCTAATCATCTTCTAACCCACCAAGGTTCCTCTCTTTCTCTCTCAGTCATTTGAGTACTTCATTTCAATTTTGTTTTGTATGAGTTAGTAGTCTTTAAAATTGTAACCCTATAAACAACTAAATCAACTTGGTTGACTTAGTTCTATAGCCTATCTTTTCTCTAAAAGATTGAGTCAACCTATTTGAATCTATTCTTAATGACTCTTGCTTTTGCAAAATAGTAGCAGCCCCATCGAATCTATCTATACTATTTGCATATAGTGTCATTTGAACTGACTCTGTACTATTCTAGACTTGGGAATTAATAACTCCTTGTTAATAATTAATTCATACTTTTATTTTTAGTTGTTTGCATGCTTAGAGTAGCTCACATAGTCTAAATATGTGGTTTTTAAAATTATCATTTAGTTACACTATTTTTCTCTTCTTTTCACACTACCAAATCATATAATATTTAAAATGCATTTAACATTTATGTTCATAAGGCTTACCTACTTGGATTTGATCACTAAGGAAGAAGTCAATGTGGTTTTTTGACCAAGTATAAATATGTGGTTAATGGTATATAATATCAAAGCACCCGACACCTTTATTACTATAGGATTGTGAAGTGAGGGGGTAGGCCCCAATACCAAGCCAGTACCATTGCTAACATATATCCCTTTCAGTCCAAATGTCTTGAAACCAACCATAGATTGCTTTCTAGTTCCTTATTTTTAGCCAACTTTCCTATATCACTTAAATCAATACTTTTAATAATCTAATAACACTTAAGATGATCACTTAGTTAACATTTACTTTTTAATTGATTACTTGCTCTCTCATCATTGTGTGATGTATTTTAAAAAAATGTATTGGCCAGTGTTGGTGCAAGGTTTTATGATGTGTGCCCTAATTAGATCACTCAAATTTATCTAATTATTTGTATATTTGATTTCACTTCTTGCATTATTTTATATTTTGCAAATTTTACCTTGTCTCAAAACACTATCATTCTGGTCGATATAGTCTCTTACAGACATTATCATTCTTCCTACCAATAGTACATAGTCAAACAACATGACTATGTCTCTTATATATTTATTCTTCCTTTTATCCAATAGTACACAATCAACCCAATTAAATCTATACTCTTCTACCTTGTATCCAATAGTACATAATCAACCTAGTCAAATATGTACTCTTTTCATCTCCTTTTTAGTAATACTCTATCGACCCGATTGACCTTGTATTTGATTGCTATCCTTTTTCTTCTATCTAGATGACTTAGTTCTTTATTTTTCATTCTTATTTCTTAGCATCCTTTTACTTTTATCAAAGATCATGAAAATGCCTATTAGAATATTTTTGGACAACTTGAATCCATTTAAACACTATATGGGGTGTTCTTTTCTTCTTATCTTTTCTTATCTTCTCTTAACTTTTCTTCCTCTTTTTAGCCTTGGAGTATCTTACAATGCCCATCCACATATTACTTTAGCCTTTGTCACATCTTGTGATTCCCATCCACATATTACTTTAGCCTTTGGGACATCTTACGATGTCCATCCACATATCGCTTTAGCCTTTCGGTCATCTTGTGATGCCTACCCTCATATCACTTAAGCCTTTGGGGCATCTTGTGATGCCCATCCCTACATATAATTACCCATTGGGGCATCTTATGATGCCCACTCTTATTTTCTATGGCATAATGCCAAACTACTTCAACTTCATGAAACTTCTAAGACACATAGGCTTGTCTCTCACATGATCATCCTTGATATAAATGTTAGCATAGATTCATGCCCTTCTTTTCAAGATTTTTATATTTTATCTATCTAACACTTTTTGAAGATACATACATGAGTATCACCATTTTTAGAAGTTCTCTCTTTTCACAAACCTTAGGCCTTCCTTTTGGTCTTTTGGTTTCCCTTTTTTCTTTATGAGTTTCATTATAAAACTAGGGATAAGACCCAATATTCCTCATGATTTCCTTCTCTTTGTTTTCATACTTCTCCAGTAATTTTTGGCACCCCTTGGGTTATTCTCTTATGAGTTTTAGTATAGGACTATGGATATGACCTAGCCTTCCTCACAAATACCATTTTATCTCATTTACTTTACACACTTTTTGGCACCACTTGAGTTTCTCTTTTATGAGTTACAGTGTAAGACCATGGATAGGATTTAGCCTTCCTCATAAAATCACCATATTTTCATTCCCTATCTATAATGTGGTTTATAATGGTTATGACTTTTTGATCTTTGTTTTCAGATTTAGCCTTTGCTTCTTTTTATATATGAAATTAACATAAAAATCTATGTTATCGTGTTTTCATCCATTTCCCTCATTCTTATGGTAATGAATCACACTTTTATATCATTGTATCCCTCTTTTGCCCTTTATCACATTTTTTTTGATTTAGAGTAATTCAAATTGTTTCATGTTTCATTCGTCTTGATTTCCGCTCCTTTCACTCCATAGTGGATAAAATAAGGTCAAAATCAAGATAACGCTTTTATTTGACCTAAATTTATGAGACTCTTAGATACCATGCTCTCTAAGTTCTCTCTCTTAGTAACCAAATTCTAAGTATTCAAATGAAAGTCTTCTTTAACACCCATGTTTGGTTCTTTAAATTTGCATGGAAGAGGAATAGAAGAAAAAAAATCAATAAAGTTAAAATACAAATCATTTGAAACAAAAGACAATCATATATAAAAGACAACATACAAATTTCAAAATTCAAAATCACACCAAAACACATGATTCAAATCACATATCCTATCTCCAATCGAAGCTCAAACTCCACATTTGGCCTCACACTAGATCCGAGGTCCATTGAGTTGTGGTAGGCTAGTAGATTGGAATAGGATAATTCAACAAACTTTATGGTGCTACCTACTTTCTCACATAAATACTCAATATTAATAGTATATCGATGGCTCTTTAAGGGGTCCTGAGGAATGGGGAACATGTCATGAGAAGGTAAGTCCATTTTACTTTTCATGCATATAGCCTTCATGGGATGATATACGTACTTCATTTATTGACCTAAGACTTTCATGGCTAGGAGAATTTCTTTAGAGTCTTTAAGGTCAAATGTCATCTTATTTTGACAAAACTAATTTGAGTGTTTTGACTTTGATAAAGAGTTTGTCTACCTTGGTTTTTCCTTCATTCTCCCCTCCACCCATTTCTTTTCCCCTTTTGATATGCATAGTGAAATTCTAAATCTATTATACCTTCTTATATAATTCCTTCTTCTTCACATCTTCAACACATGCTACCACTACTTTATTTCAGTTTTATCTACCTTAAAAAAAAACATGTTTGAGTGATTATGATTCATTTTATTTACACCATGGCTTTAACTTTCTAGATATGCCTTACTTTATTTTACCATTTGTCATTATTGTACTACCCTTTTTTTAGACACCTAAGTCCATTTCTAATTTTATGTACTTTTTTCATTATTGAGTGAGTTTGGCTTGTTACTTCTCACTCACCAATGTCATTTTCCCTTTTACACACTTTTTCCATTGATGATTGAGTAAGGGTTGTTACTTCTCATTCCTCAATATTGTTTTACCATTTTTGATTGTCCATATTTTTCTAAGTATTTTTACTACTTTGAAATTGATGTTTGATTACCATTTTTGACATATATCCTTGGTTTGACTTGGTAAGTTTGCCTTTCTTACTTAAGGTTTACTTGTTTGAGTTTTTGGGTCTTTAGTAGACTTGGATTTTTGATTACCTGATTTTATTTAAATTTTAACTTGGTTATTTAGTCTAACATAACACTTATCACCCTAAATTGCCAAATTTCCACATACATCCCATCCACATAACACCAATTATCTTGACTTTCTTGTAGTTGTTTGTTTTTGATTTTTAGTTTTGTATCCCTGGGTTTATCTAAAGTAGTCTTTGTGCCCTCCATGATCGAAACTACAAACACAATAGATAACCATCCAGTGGCAAAGGTAAGTCAAGGTATGCATACATTTACTTTTTAGTTATTTTCATTTAGTCATTTAATTTAAGTTATTTTTGCTTTAAAATACTTCAACTTTTTTTAGCTTCAATGTTGTGTGTTGCCATGTTCTTTTTTCAAAGCACCATCCCCTATTGCACCTCAGTGACATGTGATGAGATTCGAGTGAGGCATACATACATATATATATATATATATATATATATATATATATATATATATATATATACATGTAATATTTTTAAACTTGATCAATTATTAATTTTTTCTATATTACGAGAACCCATCGAGTCTCAATCTCTCTAGGTGAATGCTTTAAGGGGTGTACCAAGAAAGGGGTGGGAAGACCATTGGTGATTTGTAGGATTGTTGTCACTATTTTCCACTTTATATCCACACACTTGTCTCCTTAAACCATTCCCCTAATCTTGGCTTCCGCTTTTGCACCCTCCTCTAGTATTTTAACACCTTCATTATCCTTTCCCTAACCTAAAACCCATCTTGAAAGTTTACATTACATAGTCATCCACATTGACCTTGTATTTTTATTGAAAAAAATCATTAGGATTTAGGTCGGCCCCTGGTTAACCTAGTTCATGGCCTAGTTTATTTTTGTCAATTACAATACTAGGTTGACCTTGTCAGCCTAAACTTTTGGAAGGGTTAGGGTTAGATTTTACTATATAAACACATCTATTTCACCATTATTAGAGAGGAAACAAGAGTTAATTATTCATTTGCACTTCTTTACAATGTCTTATTCTACCATTCTACTTGAGGAGTCTTAGCTTAGGGTTTCTAATTGGAGAAGAATCTTGTCTTGTGGAGAAGTCTTGGGATTTCTTAGTGATCTTTACAAACCAAAACAACCTCTTGTAAAGTACCTTTGGCCAAGGGAGAGAGAGAGAGATAGAAGTAGCATAAGTAATGGCTTTTGGATATATTACTCTCTCCATACATTAGAGTTTTACCTCTACATAGCTTAAATAGGATTATCTTATTTATGTTTACTAACCCCCACTTTATACCAAAAGATTTGGTGAGCACTATATTATATTTTCTTTACTTATTATTAGTTTAGTGAATATGAAAACATAGGACCTAGTTAGGTTTATTAAATAGTTTTGATTGACTAGAAGGTTTGGAACCCTCCCTAGAGATATTATTATGGTAAGTGATCCCTTGATTAGGTATATCAGATCCATATTATTCATAAACCCTATTATCTAATGTATACCCAATCAAAAGTGTAAGTAAGATTTATCTTCTCTGAGCTCGGATTGATTTGTAGATCTGCTATATTTTCCATTGCATACACCTAGTCCTTAATCACCTATCCAATCACCTATATAACCACCTAAAAATATTGATTATCTCCCCTAAAAGATTCTAAATTTATCCAATTATAGAATCATCTCTATCTTATCCCTTCCTATCTATAAGCCTCTATTCTAGAGGCTTCTAAGGAATTATTAATTCTTTGGATAATCCTCCATAATTAATTTATTACACCCAAATTTGAATAATGACCATTGATCTTCCCTTATTTTTATTTAAACACCATCACCCCTCCATGGATAAATTAATGAATAGATTAATACATAAGACTCTCATGCCAATATAATCAAATCAAGCTGTCATTGATCAAGTATTCAAGCCAACATCATGTTGTCCACAATCTGAGTCTATTGTAAGCAATCAAATATCAATCCATAATCACTTAGTCTCTTTTTGTTTGAATTTGGACTGTGAAAACTTAGCTTTAGATTAGAAGGTTGTTTTTACTGTCTATTTTTCTTATCTTTTGATCTAATGGTTCTCAATTTTAAAGGTAGATTGTATATTTATGCATTTTTTATATCATTTGCATAATCAAATTTCATTGCTCAAAGTTTCATTTTAAATTTCGCAACCACGATGGGAGCCTCATCTTGAGCTGATATTTTGTGCTTTGATTGGGTTTGTTTAAGGTTATAGGTTAGGTTGAAGGTGTATTTTGGCTCAAATTTTCAAAAATCTTGTCCTCTAGTCAAAGTACGGTATTGCTCTATAACTTGTAATTTTGTAGAGGCATTTTTGCAGACCTTAGTTGTGGTTTTCACTAACAAAATTAACCACTAACTTCATAATTTTTTTTGTAGTTTTTAGTCTTTTTGAAAAATTATATCTCTTGAAATGCAATAGTGAATCATAAATGCATTTTGTCATTGCGAAATGCATTTTTGACATAAACACAAAATCACTAACCTATGTCTGAAGTTTTTATTTTCTAACTATGTTATTATCTCTATTTGACTAACGTATACTCATGATAAGGGGGAGAGGATGCCTAGATTAACATAAAAAATATAAAATACTCCCTTTAACTATCTAGTGTAATCCTACATTTTGAGAAAGGTAGTTTTGATTTCTAGACTCAGTTTTGCATATTAATTGGTAGTTTTGAATATGGGTAAAAATTAAATCCTATTTATACATCCTATAATTTTATAGTCATTTAGCATCTGATAACAACTTTTTTAAGTCACATAAAATATTTTTAGCATTTTGAGCATCTCATTTTGTAATCTCCTCTAAAATATATTGTTTTTATCTAAATTTCAAAACCACATCTCATGAGGTATGATATTGATTTTGACCTGAAGTATTGCATTGACCATAAGTGTTTTTACATAACCATGTAGTCGCCTTATATAATAATTCATATCTCATAGTTGCAGTATTGAGTCTTCTAGTTACAATATTACCCTAATCATAAATAATTTTTCTAAACCATGTGGGTAGGGCTAATTGACTAACAACAAAACAACATATTATGAAGTTATGTTATTTCTTAGAATTTAAAATTTTGTACATTATGGAATATATTTTGAATTGATTGAATATGTATGTGTGTTTTTGAAAAAGTTAATTGCAATTTTGGTATTTTTTTTCCTTTAAAAATTATCTTTATTGAGTATGCATTTTTAGATCACTTTTGGTAAATTTTGAGTCATTCCAAGGGTTCCAAAAATCCTAAATTGTGTTTAGAATCAGGTGTACAATCCATAGACCCCATAAGGGTTGTTATCCCTTAACCCTGCTAGCGGATGCCATCGCCAAACCCCCACATTATGGCCCATCATCCAAATAAGTTATAGTGTAAAATCATGATTTTTTAGTGTTTTATATTAATGATTATTAGAATAAAATTTTATGTCTTATAGGGGGTGAATTTAGTATTGATTTTCGATTACTAAAATCTTCTCTTGCAGGTCATATATTTTGTCTAACATCTTGTCTTGCAAGTTGCCCTTCCAAGATTGCCAATTAAAACTACAAATCACTTATCTTATAGGTTAGTTGTCAAAGATATTTTATCATTTTGAAAAATCTTGTAAATACCTTGTATATCTTTTATATATATCACATCTAAATTAATTAGTTAATAAATCTTTTTGTCTACTTTTATGTAACGTGAGGGCTATAATGGTGTATAATCTCCTCTTTACATCCTTGTAGTGATTATTGGAGGATTAAAACCCTCCCATTTTTAAAAGAGGAAACATGATGTGGAATTGTCATCCACACACTTGTCATAGTCTTATGAGGATAGTGACTATGAATTTTTACACCACACACTAATCCACACTTTGTGTTCTAGTAGAGTATAAATATTAGGGAGAACTATCATTAGGTTAAGTGGTTGACCCCATATAAGTCTGACATGAAGGGGAAGATTTAATTATATAAATTAAGAATTATATAACACCCTACATATACTTGGGCCCCATCATACCTAGTGTATATAGGGGATTCCCATAGAGGACTTGTCAAGCATAACATATGACCTTTTAGCTATAACAAGGGACTTGCTGCTAGAGTAGGATAATTTTTGAAGTGACCATCATGTGTAGATGGGGCTGAGATGGTTTGGGATATTTTTCAACATGTCACTAGCCTACAACCTCACCTAGAAAGTCATGAGATGGTGCAGTCATTAAGTTACACCCCCATATTATTTTACTAATCTTAAGACTGCGATTTAATTGATTTTGTGTGTATTGTGATAGACCAATGTTTTTTGTGAGCCAAGTTAGATTTTACCCAAACCTATATATGTTAGTAACCCAAGTTGTACCCTACTAAAGGTATATTTATCAGATCTCATTCAAACTTAGACTAACATTAGAATGGTCTAAGGCATGAGACACCTATACTTAGACCAAAACTCTAGATTTGTGAGGCTATCTCCTCTAATGTATCACTGATGATCAACTTACTAAAACCTACTATGATTTTGGGATGAAAAGGGTTCGAAGGATAATTAAAAAGGGAAATCATTTTCTAATGATGGTGATACACATGTATTACTAGTTCATCTACTCTATTTGAACTTCAAGAATGCTAATAAGCAATCGAAATCATTAAATTCTATAATTCCAAAAGGAATGTTATACAATAGTATTTCACATAGAGGTCTAATAAATTGATCAAAACATGAGGAAAATGATGGAAGTATTGATGAGATTAGTCATATTATCCACTATTAGCTCAATCAATCAATATCAAACACTGTATATGACCTACATAAGATGGCATACTAGTAACTAGATGAGATAAAAACCTTCCAAGGGAGAAAATACTACCACATATTCAAATAAAACCACTATAACACACTAAAATTGTATATAGGAATCTAAAAATAGTCATTTTATTCACTTAAGAGGTTTACAAAGCTTACTCTTCATAGAGTTTAATCATTCCCAAGAGAGGGGTCTTGAAAAATGGCCTAAAGGCATGAATATGTAACAAAAGAGAAGAGGCTCTGGCCAATGTGGCATAGAGGATAGAAAGAGAAGACATATAAACATTAAACCAAGTTAATTTTTAGTTATAATTTGCAAATAATAGTCCTTAAGACTTCTCCTTATGTATAGTGTTTTACATGTTGATTGCATGATGTCTTTGGCATTGAAAACAAGGTGGTGGGACAAATACTATTGAAGTGAGTTAACTCATGAATTGTAACCAATTGGACTAGTTGGAGACCACTTAACTCATCAAAAAGATTAATTAATCATGTAGTTGACATTAAGGATTAGTTTTACATGATTTTGATTAGATAAAAGCATGACAACTCCACATTAACTCTCATATACAATTTTCTATGCCATTCTTCTCCACTTGATTGAATAAATAGGTCTACTAGGCCAAATTAGGCCTAGTAGCCTAAATTTTTTTGCTTGGTGTATGCAATTAGAAATGCATCATGTCTATAAATCAATCCTAATTTGGAGAAGATAGATCATACTTACACTTTTGATTGGGAATACATTAGATAATCAATAACATTACTAATATGGAGATACACTAGACCCAATTAGGGGATCTATTATCATAATAAATAATGTTAGGGACGGTTTCAAAACCTTCAGTCAAGAAAAATCATTTAATAACCATAGTTAGGTCCCATATTTTCATATTTACTAAACTAATAACAAGTAAAGTAAATTCTAATCTAGTGCTCACCAAAGCTTATGGCACAAAGTGAGGGTAAGAAACAACAAAAGTAAACATGCATAGAAGATATATACTCATGTCAATGTATATAGAATATTAATGCATGGAAGAGAAGTAAAAACGAATATATATCTACTCTTACAAAGGAGGAACAAAGTTAGGAATACTTAGCTTTGAAGATGAACCTGTCAAGCTTCAATCTCTCCCTTGGCTAAGGTGATTTTCAAGAGGTTATTTTGGTATGTAAGGATGACAAGGATAAATCATCTCTAGGATACATAACATATTAATGCATCCAAAAGACTTCTCCATAAGACAAGATTTGTATCTCTAAATAAAGTATGAAACCCTAAGATTTCTTCTCAAGTAGAATAGTGGATAAGTAAATGCACAATATCTCTTACTTATTCTTTTCTCTAAATAATGGAAAAATTATATATATATATATATATATATATATATATATAGGTAGATTTAACACTAATCTCTTTTGAAATTTTTGGCTAATAGGATTGACCTAGTCGATTTAGTAATATTATGGACAAAACTTCACTAGGTAGGGAGCTAGGTTGGCCAAGAGCTGACCTAAATCCTAAATGAATTTCACCTAAAATAGTACAAAGTTGACCTAGTAATGTAAATAGTTGAAAGGGGGTTTAGGTTAGGAAAAGGGGGACAAATGGTAAAAAATGATTTAGGAGTATACAATAGTGAAGAACAATCTTAGGGATATGGTTTTCAAGAGACAAGTGTATAGATAATAAGTGAACAAAGGGACAATAATCTTATGAAGCACCAATGGTCTGTCCACCCCTTTCCTGGTACACCCCTTAAGGTGTGCACTCAAAGAGATTAATATTCAATGGGTTTCTTCAAAATACTATCAATAAGTGATAAAATTTTGAAAATATTATGTTTATACATATGCCCCACTCGAAGCTCATCTGATGTCATGTAAGTGCAACACGGGATGGTGCTTTGGGAATAAAACATGATAACACATAATGCTAATGCTAAGTAAAATATAGTAAGGAGAAAATAAGATAAAGTAAAGGATAGAATTCAAAAAAACATACCTTTATTTACCTTAGTGCTGTAGTTAAATATGGAGATTGCAAGATATGTGAAGGCATCCAAATGTGAGGAGCATTAGGTGAACCTATAGAGATTAGTGTAAAAAAAGAGTGAAAAATCAAAAAATTTGGAATATAGGCATGTAGTATTGGAAAATAATCTCCATGATGTCATGATTCCATAACTTTTTATGGTTTTAAAAATGAGTGAGTAAAAACAAAGATATGAACAAATCAAGGAATCTGACAGTAAATATTTGAAAGGTAAAGAATTGTGAATAGTAAGTTTAAATAGGGTTAAAAGGAAGTAATTTATTTATTGTTTAAATTTTTTTAAGATAAAAATAAATCTTGGAGAGACCAAACGAAAGAAAATAGAGCTAATATGGTGAGGAGATGGCAACCAAGATGAGAGGGACACCCAATGGTCGTAACGGGTACAACATAGGTAGGTAATTGAGAATTTCAAACTATTTTTGAATATTTTATTGAAAATTAAGTGTTTTATAGAAATTTTTAAATTATATAAATTTTAGAAACTAAAACAAAACCCATATAGTTGCTAAAGGTACTAAAGGCCAAAAGGGGAAGTGGGTTTGAAAGAAATTGAAGTAACAACTACCGAAGGCATTTATTACAAGCATGGAAAGGAGTTGGTAGTCTATGTGATCAAGGAATATAAGAAGGGTAATTAGATCATGTATTAGAACAAGTAAAAAAAATTGAACAAAAACACACTTACATGCATAACACTTGCTTTACTAGATCATAGAGGGGAGATTAGTGAACAAACAACAAATGACAAAACTTAACTAAAATGCAAATAACTTACACATTCCTTACCTTCCTTGAATGCTCTAAATGATGTGTTCATTTGGCTTACTGAAATTATGCTCAAGAAGTCTTTGGCAAATGGAGGTGTGTGGCTCCTTATCTCCTTGGCACCATTTTTTATCTCATTCTTTCTTGATGTAGCTTGATGGCCTGGCTTGTGATTTTGGCATTATAACACTATAAATTTGATTCATACACCAAATCATGTATTATAAATTTAATATGCTCAAGCTCTCTAAATGAAGAAGTCTAGGCTTATATTTATAGATTTACAAACTATCCCCAACTCAAGGTGAGTTAGAGTGTAGTTAGAGATTGAAATGGGTTCAAACCTAACCTTAGTGAATTAATTAACCTTAATAGATTTAAAAGGTGTCAAATGGACATGATTAGTAATGAATAGGCATGTTGAGATATTTTGGGTTTTTTGACAACTCACAAAAGGTAATTATGAATTCATAGGATATTTTTTGATTTTTAAATTTCCTTTTTGATAATTCATTAATTGCTCATGGATGATTTAATTAGTCATTTAATTAGATTTAGAATTTTAATTAATTTTGTTTAGGATTTTAGCATTTTAAAAGATTTGAATTAATTGTATGTGTGCATTTGCCCTATTTAATAGGTCTATAGGCCAAATTGTATATTGTGAAGCCAATTTTTAGATGTTTAGTGATTATTAGACTTGATTTGAAAAGATTGGTAAGAATCGATCTAAAGTCTAGTATGAATCCATTGGTGGCCATTTTAAAGTGTCTATAATTTACCCTTATTTGGGAAGGCATTACAAGATGTAATCATAGTAACGTCTTCTCAAAGAATGAAAAGGTCCTATATGCTTACAACTTCAATGGCAATGAATGAACTATAGGTGCCCCCATAGTTGGAAAAGGGATCAGTAAATGGTCCCTCAAAAGAAGGAAATGAGTGGACCAAATAAATGAAATGATGGGGTGGAAGGGACTAATTTTCCCACAGGTGGTTATAATCAATGGCATATGGAGCTGTCCTAATTAGGGTAGAAAAATATGATGATTTTCTCATAGGTAGTTATAATCATCAATAGAGGTGGGATAAAAAAGGTGATAATTTACCCAAAGGTAGTTATAATCATCTAAAAAGGCTTAGGGTAACAAGAGACTAATTTTCCCAAAGACAATATAATCAATTAAAGAGAAAACAATGATTTGACCACAAGTAGTTATAATCATTGGTAGGATAAAAACATTTCCTAGTTGGGCAGAAGAAAATGAATGATTTCCTCAAAGGTAGTTATAATCATTAACCCTCAAATTGATGAAAATGTAATGATTTTCCCAAAGGTAGTTATAATCATTATAAATACACGTGGGATGGTATACAATGATTTTCTCAAAGGTGGTTATAATCATTGGACCGTGATTATGGAAAACATGACATGTAAGATGATGGAAAATTAGGTATAGAGAGGAAAGATGAATTAGGCAACCTGCTAGTATGGAGATGCTCATCTGAACTAGCAAGGAAGAATTTTTTTTCATTATTTAATTAATCTATTTAGGATATGATTTAGATTAGATTGGGAATGTTACTAGTGTTTATGCCAAGGAGATATAATTGATGTATTTTTAGCGTAGACATTTGAAGCTAGTTTTTACTATAGTATATGATGGTAGGCATTATGATAGAACACCATGAGGACTTAGCCAAAATATGCATAAGGACTAATTCTTGATTCAATAATCAATTAAAAATAATGCACCAATGATAAAAACCATGATGACAATGTTGACATGTGAATATGGATGTATTCAAGAATAAAGCAAAAGGAATCACCCAATGAACACACATAGACTTAATTAAGACACAACAATAAAGCAAACAAATAAAAAAACAAAACATCAAGAAATATAAACCAAACATAGAGAAACAACAAAAAAATAATTGTTAATCACAATATTAGTATAAATAACATGACAAAAACAAGATGATGCACATCACCCTTAGAAAATAGGAGACAACTTAACAAAGAAATAAAGTGGGGGAATAGAAGAAAAGGAAGGGGGTGGATGAGATGTCTCCATATGCACTAGGCAAGTGGATGTTGTTTACATAGTTTCATGGATATAATATCTAACAAAAACTTCAAGCTAGATGTAGTTCTCCTAGGAAATGGGATAGAAGAAAATGATGAAAAAAAAAACATGATGGATGTTATAGAAGAATATGGGAATAATATGTAAAAATGGTGAGAGCATGCGATAAAATGCCAAGAAGTATTGGGAAACTAAAATTATAAGTGGTTTCTTGTGACTTAGTAAGGGTTCCTAGAATCCTTAAGGTAAAGAAGTGGTTAATAGGCATTATTTTTTCTAAATCAAATTTACAATTTTTTTTTGTACTATTTGGAGCATCTCAACTCGATAGAGAATGATGAGATACTAAACGGTCCAAGATTTAAAAATAAAAAGAACATTCAAACTTAAATATTTCTTAAAAAATGGTGAGGGTGTGGCTAAGGGGTGATTGAGATGATCTCAATGGGAATTGAGCATGACCTACATAGTCCCAAAATGACCTCAAGTCATAGTAGTTCCACCTTACAATGGAATAATCTAATTAGTGTAGTAGTCAATTTAAATAAAATAGGCATAATTGGCATGATGGAACAATACAACATATGAATGGTAAGATGGTATGTCAAAGCATGATAAACAAGTGTTTCCCCTAGTTTTCCCATAGGTGGTTATAATTAGGAAATAATGGCATAAGTTAATGATACAAATTTTCCCATAGATGGTTATAATTAGTAGCAAGATGATGAGAAAATGATTTACCCAAAGGAGGTTATAATCAAGAAAAATTAGGTATAGAGAACTTAATAAGAAATGAAGGATGCAACTACTAAAATCTCTATCACACTACTCTAAAATATGATCTCTGTCTTGAATAATTAAAATAACTATTGAAATTGATCTGAATCTTCATGCTCAAAGTGGAGCCAATAAAACTAAACCAAGGTCAAATGGGTTAGGTAGAAAGGGTCAAAAAAATATAATTGATAAAAAAGGTATGGTAGAATGGAATGGTAAAATGACAAATTGATAGAATGGTATAATGGTATGGTACAAAGAATAAAGTCAATAATATGGTATAACTTGAAATGGCCCTTATAGAAAATACACCAAATCACTAAAGTAAAGTAATTATTGAGGTGTATAATGTTCATCATCTCATCGAGTTCATCCCTATCTAATGTGGTGAGCCTAAATGATCTAGTGCCATAGTTTGCAATAATGATGAAAGGACCTACCCAATTGGGTTTCAACTTACCTTTATGCTTCTTCTCATCTATGGTATTCTTTTGGTTTTCTTTAATGATAAGATCACCAAGTTCAAATTATATGTACTTCATGTGTCAATTTTAGTGACCATGGAGTTAATTTTGATATGCTTGAAGGTTGTTTAATATGTCCATGCTTTTTTCATTAAGTAATTATAGCTGTTGTAGGCAAGCTACTTGATAATCTTCATCATCTAGAACATGCTTCGATGTGTAATGAAGGTAACTCAACCTTAATGGGAAGAATGGCCTCAATACCATAAATAAGTGAGTATGAAGTGGTACCTATGGGAGTGTGGTGATTGGTACAATATGTCCAAAGGGCATGAAATATCTGAAGGTGCCAATTACGACCAACATCATTGATAATATTTTTAAGGATGTTGACAATGGTTTTGTTAGATACTTTGGCTTGGATATAAACTTATGGGTAATATGCTATGGAAAAATGTTGTTTGATTTTGTATTTGGCATATAGTGATTCAACATCCCTGTTATTTAATGATCCACCATTATCATATATAATGTTGGAAGGGATACCATAGTGGCAAATGAGATGATTGAATATGAATTTAGAAATTTGCTTTCTAGTCATGTAAGTGAGAGATATAACTTTAACCCACTTAATGAAATATTCTATGGTGGTAAGGATATGTTTATGGATGTCAGATGAGGTGGGGTTTATTTTCCCAATGAGATCAATGCCCCATGTAGCAATTGGCCATGGTGTCAACATTGGTTTCAAAGTCTTAGCTGAGGTATGAATCAAATTGGCATGCTATTGACATTTATCACTTATTTTAACACATTTAGCTACATCTACATCCATCCTTAGCCAATATTACCAAATACACAAGATGTTTTTGGAGAGGACTGCCCTGTTTATGGGATCCACATACTCTTTTGTGAACTTCTTGTAATGCTAGTCTAGATTCTACTAAAGCTAAATAATGAAACATAGTTTCATCAAACCTATGGTGATATAGGGTTGGTCTGAGTAAGGTATAATGTGTAGTATTGTAGACAAAGGATTTTGATTATTTACTAGATAATGCTGGTGGTATAATTTGGTTATGGAGATAGGCATATAGGTTTGAATACTAAGTAGAGTTGGGACCAAAAATATTATAGATCATTGTGATGGTTGAAGGTTCATGAGTTAGAACTAGATATTTTTTAATGAGAGACTAATATTCTTTGGCCATATCTATTTGTTTAATTAATGATCTAGTGGTAGACATGGCATCTTCTATTCTATTACTGGCCCTTGGTATATGTTCAAAATAGACATTGGCAATTTTCTATTTGAGAGTGTCGACCATGGCCTTGTACATAACCAAATTTTCATCTTTGATCTAAAAATGGTTTATAAACTAATTGAAAATTAACTAAGAATCACCATAAACTTTTAGATATTGTATGTTCCATTGTACCACCTTTCAGATCCCTACAATGAGTGTTTCATATTCGGTTATGTTATTGGTACAAGGAAAATTAATTTTGAATGACTTAGGGATTAGATCCCCCTATGGAGTAATAAATAAAAGGCCTACCCCAAATCCATGTGATGTGAATGATCCATCAAATTACAACTTCTAATGCTACTCTTCAAGAGGTGTTTCAATCATGGTCATAATGGATTCATCAAGAAATTGAAATGTTTATGGATCTGTGTCTGCAAGGGGTGCTTCAACAAGTTGATCTCCAAGAACTTGCCCCTTGATGTATTTTTGGTTGACATATTCTATCTTAAACTCACTAAAAACATGATCCATTTGGCCATGTAGCCTTTTAGTGATGTTTTAGATAGTAGATACTTGAGAGGATCTACTTTAGAAATAACTATGGTCTTTTTGTTCAATATGTAATGTCATAGTTTTTGAGCTACAAAGACCATAGCTAAACAAGATTTTTCAATGGGCATATAATTATGCTTATACATGACTAATATATATTTTAAATAGTACACAACAAGCTCTTTTCCATTATCATTATGTTGAGCTAGAAGTGCCCCCAGGGATTTATCTATAATTGATAGGTATAAGAGGAATGATTTTCCTAGCATAGGAGGCAATAAAATAGGTAGATTTAAAATATAGTCCATCAAGTGCTAAAAATATTTATGGCATTCATCATCCCAATGAAATTTTACACCCTTCTTCAGTAGATGTGTAAATGGATGGAACTTATCAGCTAATTGAGATATGCAGTGTCTAATAAATTAGAGCTTACCCTATAAACTATGGAGCTAATTCAAATTGGTCAATGGTGGTATGTTTGTTATGGCTCATACTTTGGCTAGATCAACTTCAATTACATTGTGAGACATAATGAATCCAAGAAATTTGCCTAAAGTAACTCCAAAAACACACTTCTTAGGGTTGATCTTGAATTTTTACTCATGTAATCACTCAAATATTCTCCCTAGTTCTTCTAGATGATCAACCCTGGTGTTTGATTTACCTAGTATGTCATCAACGTAGCCTTTAACAATGTCATGCATCATATCATGAAATATGATGGTCATGACTCTTTGATAGGTGGCCCTTATGTGTTTGAGACCAAATGGCATAACCTGATATAGAATGTTCCCTATGTAGTGGTGAACATTATTTTATATTGGTGTTTTGGTGCTATTCAGATCTGATTGTAGCTTGAGATCATCCATTAGTGAAATCATCTCATAATCCACTGTGGTGTTGATAATCATGTCAATGTTTCATAGAGGAAAGTCATCCTTTGGGAAGGCCTTATTTATGTCTTTGAAATCAATACAAATTTTGATTCCTTTTGGCTTCTTGCTAATTAACATAATATTAGATATCCATTCAAAATAGTTTATTGGACTCATACATCTCACTTATAAGAGTTTTTCCAACTCTTTATTTACTAATAAAATAATGCAAGGATGCATCTTGTGTAATTTTTGTTTCACAGGTTTGGCATCAAGATGTATCACAAGGGGGTGAACAACCAAGGTGGGGTCCAAACTTGGCATGTCATAATAGGCCCATGAAAATATATCTACAAATTCCCTCAAAAGGGATATATAGACTTCACATTACTCATTAGTGAGGGATACACCTAATTTGATCCATTTTAGGTCATATGGAGTCCTAATATTAACCTCTATTATGTCTTCCACTAAAAGGTCAAATTGTCTCAAGAATAGTGGGCAAATATTTAAACTATTTTGCAATGTCAGAGTCCCCTATTAGGACTAGCATTTTGAGTTATCCTAGGCATGATGAATCAAAATACCCTAATTTTAGGGATGCCCATGTGACAAAGATAGTTGGAAATTCTTGGATGATGCAATCAAACACCTACTATTCTTCAAAACTAAACTCAAACCTATAGATAAATTCATCATCAGTGGTATCCTAGATGATTTGATCAAATTTTTTTTATTCTTCAAGGCTAAACTTAGATCTCATAGACAAGTTCATCATTGGTGGTATCCTAGTCTATGTTTGAAGAAGATTGAACAACCCCATCTAATGGCACCTAAAATAGGTTTTCACCTCTAGAATGGCTTGTATCTTTAATATTTACCTAGTCCAAAAGTGCCTCAAAGAGATTTTGACTTTAGGAACTCAATGTTTTATTTATTTATTTTTGGCCAAGGGTGTTTACCCACTCTTCAAAATAGGGTTCAAGATCTAGTTTGATTGAAAACCCTTATTTTTGGTCTCCCAATGGAACATTTTCCCTAAGGCCTAGAAAATCACAAAAGGCCTCATCATTCTAAAACTCATCAACTGGCACATTTGATTCTTATTGGTCCCATTCTATCAGTTGATGATAATATAATGGAAGTGGATTATGGTGAATAACTAGTTGAAGGGTAAAAATAGAATTATTGTCAAACAAATTGGTATGGGCTAGGTCATTAAAAGGGCTATGATCAGACTCTGCTTCTCTTTCAGCATCATCATCACTAGTCATTGGTGATGAAACTCTAATAAGATATGTGGGGTCACCTCTAGGTAGTTTAAATTTGAGACCATATGTTTCTTTATATTGAGTCATAGAAATTAGCTCAAGTGTTCATTGTTAATTTTGCTTGAGGCCTCCTCCATTGTAGTCTTGGTTTTCCATGATCTGATTAGGAATGGGGTATTTGGAATGTTTTAAACAATCAACCAATTTTTCATTATACAACCATGCTTCATCATCTTCAAGAGGGTCCTATTCTTGGTTAGAGGTTAGTATGAAAGTGATAGGTGATGGACTATGTAGATGGGCTTTGACCTTTCTTTGCCATTGCATGAGTGGTTTAACTTTTGGTCTTCTAAAAGACTTGGGGTTTTATGGAAGCTTGGAAATGTGAAAGGTGTCATGGGTCAAGTATTCCCTTAGGCCATTAGCCAAGATGGTATAATGATTGGACATTTTAAGAGGCAACATATGGGAAAGTGAATCAAAGGTATTAAGGTCAATGTGGTTAGCCTTTGGTGAATCAACAAGTATTACCTTCCCTTTATCCTTTTTAGCTACTAGATTCATGCCAAAATGATAGTTATAGCTTTTGAAATTAGCTTGTAAATGCTTACAATACTCATATGAATGCAAATACATTGGAATAGTAACCTCCATACTTGAATGGGAAAACTTGATACACTGGTGCAATGTCGATGAGATTACATAGATCTCATGTATCCAAGGTCTTCCCAAAAACATATTATATGACAAATAGAGATCTAACACATGGCATAGTGTATCATGGGTCAAAGGCCCAATGATAACTATTACGCTGATGGTGCCGTGCGATTCTCATTCTTCATTGTCATAGGACATGATGGTGATTGTTTCTATTTGAATATCTATTGTCATGTACCTGAGAAGCTTGATGATCTTTAGAGACATAATATTTAGAACTGATCCATTATCTATGAGGATAGGTTTAACTTTATGCCACATTATGTAAACTTTGATGTATAATGGATTGTTATGTAGTGGGCCAAGGGATGACATATTATTTTGGTTGAAGGTTAATTATTGGTTTGGTACTAGATGTCCAACCAAAGCTTAAAATTTGTATAGAGGTATGTCATTAGGAACTTAAGGTTGGCCAAATAACTCTATCAATATGTTTTTGTGGATTGTATACGTACACAACAAATCTAAAATGGAGCTTTGTGTAGGTGTCTTTTGTAATTATTCTACAATGTCAAATGTCTTTTTTTGAAAAATGGTAAATGGCTTGTTCCTATCCAAAATGGGTGGTTATGATGGGTGAAGTGGTAGATGGTTGTGGGCCTAATATGTTAATCATTAACCACCAAGTTATGATTGCACAATCAGGATTAGATACATGACCATTATTTCTAACAAATGATGGTGGAGGGGGGCTAGATAGGATAAGTCTTGATTACCAGTGTATTTATGTGTGGTTATGGGATAATGATGAGTTATTGGTATAAGTTAAAATAGTGGGAATCCCTACTTACTAGTTCACCTGTATGCAATCCCAAGTCAAGGAAAGATTGTCGACATGAGTTGGTTGATTGTGAATGATTAGCAATGGCCTTGGATTGATGGAAATGGTGTTAATGTGACCTCCTACAATATGTCCTATAGCCATGTTATTGTCATGTGTAACTACATGGTAGGTTTGTTGGTTGTTGGAATTATTTTAGCCTTGTTTCTATCCATTTTGTTAACATTGTTGGTTATATTTATTCTACCTTGGTTGTTGATACTATTGTTGTTACACTATTCATTATTGTCACTATTGGTTTTTATGTTGGGGAAAGGGATTCTGATAGATTCCAAAGTTATAATTAGATGTGGAAGCTCCATGATCCAATGTGATCTCTTAATTTAATAATATTTTCTTAATTGCATGTTTGATTTACACATAATGGTGCAAATTATTTCCATTGACTCGATGATACTCATAGAATTCATTTGGCCTGAACCAGTTTGGATAGGTAGAGTCCTCAAGAAAATGCTTTGAAATATGTCAGTTAATTAAATTAGCTTCAATGATCTTGTGGAACATAGATTCAATGGGTTCTCCAAGTTTATTAAATACACAATGAGTAGGAACATCTCTCCTTGGAGGAGGGTTTTGAAAAGGCATAGGTTACTGTATTTGTTTCACTAGTCTAGGTTGTTGTGTTTGTTATGCTTACTACATTTACTTAAGAGGTTGTTGGTTATGAGTTATGTGCAAATGTGGAGTAGACTATGCAAATAATGTTTTCACCATTTGGACATGTTGCGATTCTATTAATCCATTATCTATAACATTCTTATTGTGATTGAATTGCTTGGGTTTGTTAAAATTATTGTTTTGGGCTAGTTGTGTTGCTTGTGCCTAGACTTGGTTTTGATTCTAGCCATTGTTCTAGTTTTTATTCTAGCTCTAATTAGATGAGGCTAGTTTAATGATCCCTTTGTTAATGAGGGCTCTTTAAATCAACAAAACTTTTTTAATGATCTCCTTAAAGGTATGTACACACTACAACTCAAAATTATAAGATATCTCATTGTGTAAATTTTTGGTAAACATGTGTTCTATTATATGGGTATGTTAGATGGTGATTATTGTTTTGGAATATTACTTGTCACATGTTGGGGTGAAGTAAGATTCATCATATTTTGTTGTGGCATGGCATTGGTCATTAGTTGATTATTTAATCCTTGTTTTTGCATGCTCGAAGAAGTAGCTAGTTGAGGATTAGAGGTGGTTGGCTGAGGTTGAGAAGTAGAAACTCCTACTCCTGGAGTTTGTTAACGACTTGAGGTGTTATTTAAAATAACATTATATTGTTGACTATTTATTTATGCGTTAACACCACTTTAGTTTAAATTAGACATTACTTGCATATTATCCATTATATTTGACTCATTATTCTACATAGAAGTATAAGACACTTCCTTGATAATTGGGGTACTATGTTAGAAATATTGTCATTGATGTCAAAAGTCTAGCATTATTGGTGATAAAGGCCCCATAACATTTAATGGTGTTTTTAATAGTCATATCTTGGCTAATGTGTGTTGATATTTATTTAATATTAATGATTATATTTTTGGTTGCATAAAAGTCAAAAGAGGGCACATGGAGAAGTCAAAGAGTCATGTGGTAAAGACAAAAGAGAAATGGGATGCATTTTTCCATGAAGAGTCATCTTGAGGAATTTTAAGAGTCACCAAGTGAAGATAAAAGAGGGAATGGCACATTTTTCCATGAAGAGTCATCTTAAGGAATTTAAAAGGTCACAAGGACACAAGGGGAAGAATGAATTTGTTCATGAAGGGTCAAAATGTGACTTTTAAAATGAAAGGATATGAAGGGTTATGCAAGTTTGGCACCATTTTCCATGAGGATTGAAAGGTCACAAAGGGTGAATGCCAAAGGCCATTTGGAAAGCTATAAATAAAGGATTGAGAAGCCATTTTTAATATGCAAGTGAGTGCATGGTTTGTATTTATTTTATATAAGAAAAGAGGAGAGAATAGAAAGATATATTGTAGAGTTCTATCATTTATTGAGTAAGTAACATTGAAATATAGTTGTGTTTTATACACAAGAGAGGTTGGTTCTCCTATGGGTTGGTGCTCACAAATATTTATAAAGGGTTGGTGCTCCTATGGGTTGGTACTCACAAATAATTGCTATGTTGGTGCTCGACAAAGGGGTTTGTGCTCCTATAAGTTGGTGCTCTTTCATATACTTAAGATTGTTCTCCATGGTTTTTCTCATTTTGGGTTTCCATGTAAAAATATGGTCTCTCTCTCTCTCTCTTGTGGTGCATATTAATTTCAGTTATATTGCATGTCTTGAATGAATGGTTAAGTGAAATTTGATTAAGTAAAAGATTTATAAGATATATGATATACTGATTCACCCCCTCTCACCCCCTCTTAGTATATCATATGCTTAACAACTGGTATCAGAGCAGGTTCCTTTTCAAAAAGTTTTATAGCTTAAAGGTAGATAGGGGAAAGCACGATGGTTGGATCACATGAAGGTTTTTATAAAAATAAGGCACCTTTGTTTGATGAGACAAATTATGCTTTTTGGAGCATAAGGATGAGAACTTATTTTATGGCCCTTAGATTTGACATTTGACAAACAGTGGTGAAGGAATATGAAGAGCCACATACACTTGTAACTACTTTGGTAGAAAAGAAGGCAAGTGAAAATAATGCTAAATATCTAAATACTATTTTATGTGGTTTATGTGAATCAAAATTTGTTAAATTTATGTAATGTAAATCTACTCATAAAACTTTGGTAAAGCTTGATAATATTTACAAAGGTGATGGAAAGGTTTAGAAAGCTAAGCTTCAAACTTTTAGAAGATAATTTGAGAATTTAAAGATGGAAGCGGAAGAAAATATAATGAGTTACCTTTTATGGGTTAATCAAATAGTTAATTAGATTCAAGTTCTTAGAGAAAATTTAGAAGAATAAATCATGGTATAAAAAGTTTTGAGATCTCTACCATTGAGATATGATGCAAAAGTTTTAGCAATTAAAGAGATGAAGAATTTAGCCAAGATAAAGATGGATGAGTTACATGGTATTTTTATGGCATATGAGATTCATACAAAAAAATAGAAACCCTAAAAAAGACAAGCTACTTTCAAGACATCAAAGAAAGAGAAGGATAAGGTTCAAGAATCAAGTGACAACTCTAGCAATGATAAAAATGACAATGGAGCTCTATTCATTTGTAAGATGAAAAAGGGCATAGGTAAATATCAAAGAAAATTACCTTTTAAATTCTTTAAATATGGAAAGATTGGACATTTTATAGCTAAGTGCCCAGATAAGGGTAATGGTGACAATGAAGAAGGAAAGTCTACATACAAGAAAAATTTCAAAGGAAAATTTAAGAAGGGATTCAAGAAGAAGAGTTTATATTTTAAATATCCTAACTCAACCAAAGATAGTGGAGTCAATGATTTAGAAGTAGAAGAGATTCTATTCATGGTCATACATGAAGATGCCTCCTCAAATAAAAGTACAGATGATCAAGAAGAAAAATAGGATGAAGCTGAAGTAAATCTAGAAGGAGAACTCATTTATGCCTTAGAAGAGTTAAAATCTCTTAAGAAAAAGAATAAAAGATTAAAGCTCTAGATCAATAAAAATGAAAAAGAGTCAAAGGAAAAAATTGAAGATATACAAGCACACTTTGAAGAAGCCAAGAAGAATGAAAAAGATCTAATGATATAGTTGTAAAAATTAAGTGAGGAATGTGAAAGGTATGTTATTGAAATTGCTTCTTTAAAAGTAGATCTTAAGAAAATAAATAAAGCAATCAATGATAAAGAAACCAATAATTCAAAATTTGAAAAAAGCACTGATATGTTGAATAGGATATTATAAAGCAAAAAATCAATATCAGATAAGACAGGTATCAAATTTGAAAATAAAAAGAGTTATGTTGAAGCTCTTACAAATGAGGAAACAAAAAGGGAAGAAGTTAAGAATACAAAGGACATCTCAAACAATAAAGGCTAGAAGGAACAAAGCTACAAAAGGCAATCATGTTAGAGATACAAAAGCCCATTCTATTTTTATTGTAATGGATATGGTTATAAGAAAATAGATTATCAAAAAAGGGCTAAAAATTTTAGAAACAAAGAGAAGGAAAATCATATAGAGTCAAGTAGAAACCATAACTCTTTTGCTCCTCTATCAGGCTTTAATGAAGAGGCCATAATATGTTATAAGTGAAATAAATTTGGACACATATCCTAGTACTATAAAATCATGTTTGAGTCAGTCAAGAAGTACTAGAGTTTCAAGGCTTTATTCATCAAGAAGAAACTTTAGACAGGTTCATGGCAGAAGAAACAACCTAAAATTTTTATGTTAGTACAGATAGCTTTGCATGCAAGAAATTAATAAAATCCATAGTTCATTGATAGTGGATGTTGGCACATGATAGGAGACAAGATCAAGTTCATAGCCTTGAAGAAGATTAATGGTGGCATAGTGAAATTCAAAGATAATACTATTGCCAAAATTGTCAAAAAAGGTATACTAAGTTTGGATAATGGTAAAACTAAAACTATTTTTTTTTTTGTATATATAAGGTCTTAAGCATAATATTTTGAGTGTAAGTCAAATGTGTGATCAAGGGCACACACTGAAGTTTTATGTAGAAGGTTGTGAAATTAGAAGAAGAGATTCAGATGTGTTGGTTGCAGATGCTTAGAGGATAGGTAATAATTTATATATGTTATCAAAAATCAAAGGTCAAAGATATTGTTTGAGTTAGATTGAAGAAATTTGGCTATGGTACAGGATAATGTGACACATAAATTTTAACAATCTGATCAAAATCAGCATGAAGCAAGCAGTCAAAAAATTTCCAAAGATTACAAAGCCATCTAACACACTTTGTGAACCTTGTCAGCATGGGAAGCAGGACAGGAGGCGGTTCAAAACAAAAGAATACTCAACCACTTCGATGTTAGAGTTTGTTCAAACTAGTTTGTGTGGACCTATAAGAACTCAAATCACTCAAGGTGAGAAATATTTCATGTTTCTTATTGATGATTTTTCACATATGACTTGGGTAATGTTTTTAAAGAAAAAATCAAAAGCTTTCAGACATTTTAAAGCATTCAAAGAATTAGTTGAGAATGAAACTGGTTTGAATATTAAGTGTCTAAGATCAAATCAAAGAGGAGAATTCATGTCAGATTAATTTATTAAATGTTATGAAGACCATGAAATAAAGAGACATTATTCAGCAACCATAACTCCACAACAAAATAGAGTAGTTGAATGGAAAAAAATAGTTTAAGAGATGGAGAGGACAATGCTAAATGAATCCAAGATACCAGATAAATATTGGAAAGAGGTAGTTGTTATAGTAGTACATATCTAGAATAGAGCATTATTGAGATTCAACAGTGACAAGACTCTTTATGAGCTATGGAAAGACAAACTAGCTACAGTTAATTATTTTAGAGTTTTTGGTAGTAGATGCTTCATAAAGAGATGATGAAAAATTGGGTAAGTTTGAATCTAGAGAAAATGAAGGTATATTTCTTAGTTATTCTTACAAAATTAAAGTTTATAAATTTTAAAACAAAAGAACCAATAAAATAGTTTAAATTATAAGTGTCAAGATAGAAGAAGATGGAGCACAAAGAATCAGTGATCCAGTCGACATTCTTGAAATCATTGAAGAGGAACATTTTGAAGAATCAAATGAAGATGAGAAGAAGGAGAAAAAGGGAACTAAAACTCCATCTAAATATTTCTAGAGAAATCATAATGAAAGTGATATCATCAATGACATAAATGAAGGAATTCACACTAGAAGAATGATGGTAAGTGAGTCTAAGCAAGTTAATTTCTCTTTGTTATCCAAAATTTAGCCTAGAACTTTTTTAGAAGCTAGACATGATAAGAATTGGGTTAAGGCAATAGATGAAGAATTAAATTAGATAGAAAAGAATGATACCTAAGAATTAGTGCCTAGACCAAAAGATCACAATGTGATAGGAACAAAATGGGTTTACAGAAATAAGTTGAATGAAAATGGAGAAGTGACCAGGAATAAAGAAAGATTAGTATGTAAAAGATATGCTCAAATTGAGGGAATAGATTTTGAAGAAAATTTTGCACCAGTAGCAAGGCTAGAGGCTATTATAATGCTTCTTACATATGCAGTGTTTAAAAATTTCAAATTGTTTCAGATGGATGTCAAGTCTACTTTTTTGAATGGGAATCTAGAAGAGGAGGTATACATTGAGTAGTCAAAGGGATTTATTTTCTCAAATGATAGTAGCCATGTATGCAGATTGAAGAAAGTAATGTATAGATTGAAACAAGCTCCAAGAGCTTGGTATGCAAGACTTGATAAATACCTACAAGATCAAGGTTTCAAGAGAGAATTTGATAACAGTAATCTCTACATCAAAATAAAAGGTGAGAATTAGTTGATTGTTGTCATATATGTTGATGACATAATATTTGGAGGTAACATTGAAAAGATGAAAAAATAATTTTCTGACAATATACAAAAAGAATTTGAGATGTCTATTCTTGGAGAATTGTCATTTTTTTAGGGTTGCAAATTTTTCAGTTAGATAAAGGAATTTTAATATCTCAAAGTAAATATGCCAAAGAAATGTTGAAAAAGTTTGGTTTCGAGGATTGTGCACTAGTTGGTACATCAATGGGTACAGGGAGCAAGGTGAGTAAGGATGAAGATTCACCTATTATAGATCAATATTTGTATAGATATATGTTTGGTAGTCTTTTATATTTGACAGCATTGAGGCTAGACATTATGCATGCAATAGGAATGGTTGCAAGATATCAGGCAGTCCCAAAGGAGAGTCATGTTCAGTTGATGAAGAGAATATTTAGATATATCAAGGGGACATTGGATTATGGGTTATGGTATCCCATAGGCATAAATTTCACTTTGGTTTCTTGGATGATAGGAGATTACAAGTGGAGGAGATTTATTTCTTGATGATAGCTTAGTATCATGGCTAAGCAAAAAGTAGAATTTAGTATCACTTTCTATAGTTGAATAAGAATTTATTGCAGCGGTATTGTGTTTTACTCAAGTACTTTGGATGAAGTAAACTTTGGAAGCTATAAAATTAAAATATGATGAACCTATTTCTATTTTTTATGACAACATAAGTGATATTAATATTTATAAGAATCCAGTGATGCGTTCAAGAACAAAATAGATTCCTATCAGATATCACTTCTTGAGAGATCAGGATGTAGATCAATAAGTTAAGATGGAATATTGAGTACTATAAAGTAGATTGTAGATATTTTCACAAAGGAACTACCAAAAGACACATTTGAGTATCTGTAGGAAAAGTTGGGAGTAATTTCTTTTACTTCTTGTCATTGAGGATCAACATCAATTGAGGGGGAGCTAAGTGTTAGCTCTAGGATAAGCCCTTTTGCCATTGATGTCAAAGGGGGAGAAGAATAAAAATAGGTACAAGAATAGGTATATGTGTAGAAATAGGTACATGGAATAAGTATAAGTTTCTATAGTAAGGGGGAGTTACTGTATGTTTTTTAGATGGTAGTATGTGTAGGTTTGAGGATGTGGTAGTTTCAATTTGAGGTTGTCATCAATGACAAAGGGGGAGATAGTTGGAAATATTGTCATTGATGTCAAAGGTCTAGAATTATTGGTGATAAAGGCCTATAACATTTCATGGTGTTTTTAATATTCATATCTTGGCTAATGTGTGTTGATATTTATTTAATATTAACAAATATATTTTTGGTTTCACAAAAATAAAAAAAGGGCCCATGGAGAAGTCAAAGAGCCACGGGGTAAAGACAAAAGAGGAATGGGATGTATTTTCCCATGAAGAGTTATCTTGAGGAATTTTGAGAGTCACCAAGTGAAAATAAAAGAGGGTATGGTGCATTTTTCTATGAAGAGTCATCATAAGGAATTTGAAATGTCATGAAGACAAAGACAAAAGGGGAAAGGATGAATTTTCTCATGAAAAGTCACCATGTGACCTTTCAAATGAAAGGATACAAAGGGTCATGCAAGTTTGTCACCATTTTCCATGAGGATTGAAGGTTCAAAAAGGGTGAATGCCAAAGGTCACTTGGAAAGATATAAATAAAGGTTTGGGAAGCCATTTTTAATATGCAAGTGCATGGTTTCTATTTGTTTTATATAAGAAAAGAGGAGAGAATAGAAAGAGATATTGTAGAGTTCTATCATTTTTTGAGTAAACAACATTGAGAGATAGTTGTGTTTTATACACAAGAGGGGTTGGTGCTCCTATGGGTTGGTACTCAACCAAGGGGTTGGTGTTCTTGTAAGTTGGTGCTTGCAAACTTTGTAATTTGAGTTGGTGCTCTTTCATATACTTGAGATTGTTCTCCATGGTTTTTCCTATTTTGGTTTTCCATGTAAAAAATTGGTCGCTCTCTCTCTCTTTCTCTTGTGTGGTGCAAATTGATTTCAATTTTATTACATGTTTTAAATGAATGGTTAAGTGAAATTTGATTAAGTAAAAGATTTATAAGAATTGATTCAGCCCCTCCCCCTCTCAGTATATCCCATGTTGAACATATTGAACATGTTTTATCATAAGGTAGTTTGTGTAACTAGGTCTAAACCCTAATTTTCTTAGCCTATCAACTCAAGTAAGACTCCTATTGAAGGAACTAACTTAATAAGATGTGCATTTGATATGGTCATGTTATTAAAGTTATGTGATAGGTTTTGATATGTCTAGTATGTTATTTGCATTCAAATTAAGTGGTCCTCCATGAGTCCCCTTTGTGTGACAAGCATATGAGGATATTAATATGGCATCAACACAATGGCATTAGGGTTACTAGAATAGGCATGTTCATTGTAAGACACATTGTAAATCCTTCTTACTAGACTTGGTAAGTTTTCATGCCCTACCTCTATGGCTCTATTGGGATCATAGGATGATGACATTGTAATGTAATAAGGTTTCTATTGTACTTGTTCCAAAACTAAAGGTATGCTAGCTAAATATTAGTTCATTTATTTCTTTGTGTATGAAGGTGTGCTAACCAAATAATGGGCCAAAGGATCTTGACTTTGTTCCACTGATTGAGTGTTGGAAGGTGGATAAGTATCCATCTCCAAAACAACATAATATTCATAAGGGTCTTGAACAAAGTCCTCTTGTGTGACAATATTTATATATCCTAGATTATACATAACTCCACTATGTGTATAGTGAGACATGGTCAAATCAATGGCAAATATTTCACAACAATATGGGATTAGAGTTCTACAAACTCTAAAAAACTATGTCTAAAAAGACTAAAAGGTTCAAACTAGGTCTAACTTGGTCAAAGGGATGGAGCTATATTTCCAAAAGGTCTATGCAAAAAACTTGGTAAAAATGTTATAATGTCAACTGTCTAACATTAAATGTCTTGCACAAACAAGGTCAAGTAAATGAACTAAAAATAAGATTCCAAACTCTAGGTCCAAAGATGTTCTAAATAAGTCTAAACTAGGAAAGGTAAAAGTTTCTAGGTCTTTTGGCTAAAAGTAGCATCAAAATCTAGGCTCAAACAAGGCATGTGCTAAGACTCTTGGCCAAACTTAATGTTAAAAGCTAGACTTTAAACAAAAGGATGATTTTAATCTAATAAACTTGGAACACTTTGACATAAATAAGGAACTTGATTCTAAACATAAACTTGATCAAATTGGTAGGAGGCACTGAACAAATGTCACTTGGAGATAGATTTATTATCTCAAACAAAAACACAAAAATATAGTTTTTGAATTTTGGGATCAAAATATAACCTAAGTTATGCAACCCAAAAGAGAAAGATCTATGTATCATCCCTTGTGAGTCAAGGTCTAAATAGAAATAAATCAATGTTTAGATCCAAACTTGTAAAAGTTAATTGAAAAATCAACTTAATAAAACTTAGGATTTAATTATTAATAAGTTAGGCAAATTTGAACAACATAACTATACTAGAAAAAGATCCCACAAGACACATTATTTGATTTAAACAATATAAAATTTTGACACAAGACAAGACAAGTCTATGAAATAATTTGAGTAATGTAACAACGTTAACTCTCTCAAAAGGTATAAAAAATGTTCTATTTCAAAAGACTTATAAGGATCAAAACTTGAATTTATTTGGGTAGCATAACGTTACCTATCTCAATCAAGTGACACACACAATGTTTTTGACATAAAGAGTCTAAGTTAAAATAAGGTGTCAAATGGATGACATAACACCTCTTTAAATAATGGAGTAGTGTAGACAAACAAACTTGTTTATGACATGGTATAAAAAACAAAGTTTTATACTTAAAAAACCAAGAAATAAAAGGAAAAATACTAAATACAACTAAGTATATCATCCTAGATGCTAAAAAGGTATGGCAAGTGGGGTTGACTAAAACTTATAATTTATGACTATTTATATTAATTCTAAGTATGGCTAACACAAGATAAAAATCACATCAATTGAGTTCATAACGATCAAATTACCATATAAGGGTCTATTCCTTTTCATGGCACTCCCATTCATGCACTATTTAGTGGAATCCCCTAGTTGACCAGTCCTGACTCGAGCCTTTGTTATGAAAGAAGAGGTTATCCACTCAACCCCCTAGCTCTCAAAATATGCATACCCTAATTTATATACCCCATCATGAAGTGGGGTTGAAACATAATTAGGAGATAAATCCCCTAGTCAATGACACCCCCTCCAAAATCCAAATTGTATGAAAATAAATGACTAAGTGGAAATACATTAGGGTTGATTTTAGATCAACCAAACCATGTAGGTTTTAGGAAGAACTTAGACAAATTTTTTTCCACACCTTGGAATAGGAAAAGTGTAATGAAAAGGCACTTTTATTCACCCAAGTTCCCTATATTGGATAGGGGAGAGCATACACGTGCTATTATTTTTTCAAAAATAAACAAACATTTTCAATCAATTACGATTGATGTAAGTGTTGATTTTAGGCACCAAATTGAAATGTTTGACAAAGTTATTCACTTGGACCCTTGGATTAAGTGTGGAAGTTTGAAATAAATCACACAACATCAAACTAAGCATAACCATCTAGGTTCATTTTAATCCCAAAACCCAAATGTTCAAGATTTAGCCTAATTTATTTTTAAACACCAAAATGAAGTGTTCAAGATTTTAAGCATTTTTTAAGGCACCAAACATGAAGTGTCTTAAAAACATTAGCAATTATAATTAATTTTAAGCACCAAATAGAAAATGTTTAAGATTTAATAAGTTTATTTTATCACAAAAAATTAAGTGTGAATGACTTGGCTAATTCTTTTTAGGTATCCAAAATGAAATATTAAAACCATTTAAACTTGTAACTTTGTGTTCCAATCATTCCTTGAACCTACAAGGGTTATATATTCTCCTTATACAAATTTGATTGGTGAGAAAATAAAAATTCACAAAACAGATCTTAGGCTTTTATTTTTAAAAACACAGTGACCATCATCAATTATAACTGACTGATGTTGGTTACTAGGTGACCGATGCCAATCGATCTCATAGAGAACCAATGATGGTAGTAAAGGGCCAATACCAGTTGATTAAGACTGATGTCAGTTACCTATGAACCTAAAGGTAAAACCAAATTGAAGTAGAACATTAGGTTAGTCCACAGTTAGATAAAAATTGCTCAAAACTTGCAACATAATGATTAGGTAGATAGTATAAATGCCAATGAAACCAAGAAATCAAAATTAGGAATTGTAAATAGATTCAAAATACAATCTTTGTAAATAATTTTTCCCCTATAATTTAACTAATTTTATTCACCTAGAACTAATCTCAATTGGACAAAATTGATGATGGTCACATCGAACTGATGTTGGTTATGCTTGACCGATGTCAGTCTTTGCGTAGATCTGAGTTAATTCAAAAATTAAAAATATGATAAAATCAAAGCTAAAATTGTAATTTTGATGATATTCAAGCATTTTTTGTCAATTTTTGAGTTGCATCTTCATCTCCTTGATATGTGGGGTGATTTTAGTCCCATCGGGCATGCCATTTGTGATCAAGGAATCTAAGAAGGGTGGTTGGATCATATGTTATAACAAGTAAAAAAACTTGAATAAAAATACACTAGCATGCATAACACTTTCATGCATAGATCATAGGGGGAGCTTAATGAATAAATAATAAATGACAAAGCTCAACTAAAATGCAAAGAACTTACACATTCCTTACCTTCCTTGAATTTTCAAAATGATGTGTTCATTTGGCTTGCTCCACTTGTGCTCAATAAGTCAGTAGCAAATGGAGCTATGTGACTCCTCTCCTTGGCACCATTTTTTGGCTCATGATTGCCTGATGTAACTTGATGGATTGGCTTGTGATTTTGGCAATATAACACTATAGATTTGAATCATGCACCAAATCTTACATTATAGCCTTATTATGCTCAAGCTCTCTAAATAAAGAGGTCTAGGCTTGTATTTATAAGTTACTAACCCCAACTCAAGGTGAGTTAGAGTGTAGTTAGAGCTTGTAATGGGCTCAAACCTAACATTAGTGAGTTAATTAACCCCAATAGAGTTAAAAATTGTCAAATGGTCATGATTAGCAATAAATAGGCATGTAGAGATATTTTAGGATTTTTGGTAACTGACAAAAGGTAATTATGAATTCTTAAGATATTCTTTGATTTTTAAATTTCCTTTTTGATAATTCATTAATGCTCATGGATGATTCAATTAGGCATTTAATTATTTTTATCATTTTAATTAATTCTATTTAGGCTTTTAGCATTTTCCAAGATTTGAATTAATTTTATGTGTGTATTTGGCCCATTTAATAGGTCTATACGCCAGATTGCATGTTGTGAATTGAATTTTGAGATGTTTCATGATTATTAGGCATGATTTACAAAGATTGGTAAGAATCAATCTAAAGTTTAGTATGAAGCCATTAGCCATTTTTAGGTGTCTATAGTTTGAACCACCTCGGTCAACCCAATTGACCTAGTAGGCTAAAAATTTTGGTTCCACACTATCAACTTAGTAGGTTTAGGATGACTTAATTGATTTTAGAAAAATTCCAACTTAGTAAATCATTGTTGAATTAGTAAGTTAATCCACTCTATTGACTTATTACTAAGAGGGGAAAAATAAAAGGGTTAACTTAGTTTGTTAAGTCAACATGATTAAAATGAGGATAATTTCATCAACTTAGTGTTTGAATAAGTGACCAAAATAGTATGGAAATGCATGAAATAGGCTAAAATGTTTGACTTAGTATCAGTTTCTAGACCAAAGATCAAACCACAATGTGAGAGACTGTGGATAGGTTGAGCATAATAGCCAATAGATAGAGAGGAGATGAATGTGGATGTAGAAGTGATAGAGGTACCACAACCAACACCATAAAAGGATAAACAATTACCACATTGGTTTCACCATCACAAGTGACACTAATAATGAGAAAGATCATAGAGTTTAGTCATCCTAGATGACCCATCAGGAAACCTAAGACATATCTAATCGATAGAGTACCACTTAGGCATAACTTAAGATAGGCATAGGTGGTGACCCCCAAGTTTGTATTCATTGGGAAATGTCTTATAAATGAAATAGGTAGAGGATAAACCAATGGAGAGACTATGTTCAATGGTTGTGCAGATGGGGTGATGATGATAGGTGACACTCAAAGAGGTAATAATAAATGGTTAAAATTTGCTTAAGTTTTTGGAGATAGATTATAGATATATAGATTTTGAGATATATCTATGATCTAATATCTATTTGGTTTGAATTTTGTAGATACTATATAGGAGGTGACCATATGGGGATCCCTAGTGAGGGGAGTACTCCACTGTGACATTAGATGATCCTATGATACTATCTACCCAAGCTCAGGTGAGCTAGTTTAGAGTATCAGGAGAGGCTATGAGGTGAATATGGCCACACAAGGATGAATGAAAACCACTAACATGGGTGGGATTAAGAGAATAATAGGCATATTAGGCCTTGTATCAAGAGAGAGCCATGCATATGGCTACCATGACTCAGTTGACATAGGTATAGGCCCAAGTGGCCAACCTACAAGGGTAGGTGATAAGTTTGAGATCTCAGACAAACTCTTTACAATGTACTATTCAGAGGGGAATATTTAAGGCATCTATGGGAAGCATGGCTAGGCCATGATAGAGCCCAACCTTAAGAGCTGGAGCAATGCATTTTTGTACTTTATATCAAAAAAACATGATATATATATATATATATATATATATATATATATATATATATCATTTTGACAATTGAATGTTGTTGATATTATGTGTTTGTATCATGGTTGTGGCTGTGGATGCATGAATATATTTATTTTTAGCACATATATTTAGCTATTGTTTGTATATGCTATAATAAATATATGAGTTATGGTTTCTTTCTTATAATTGTGTAGGACACATGCATGGTTAAAAAGAAATAGGTGAAAAAGATTTGGTAAAATATAATAAATAAAAACCAAATGTATTACATGATATTTCACATTGGGAAATGTGTAATAATAAGAATTGATTAAGTATAAGAAACCAAAAAATTGTAAACAAGAGGGCAAAAAGTTTGTTTTTAAATCAAGAGAAAAAGTTGTATCAAATTAAGACAAGTAAAATCACACTAAATCATGTTGGGAAGTATGAAAATAATGTAATAAAGTGAAAATCACTTTGAAAGAACAAATAGTATAAAAACAAATCAATTAATTCAATCCATCATACTAAACCATGTTGAAAAGTATAAAATAAAAACAAATTGGCAAAATTAGTTTTAAATTTATCATTGTAATTCAAGCTAGGAAGTATGAAAAAAATTCAAGAAATGTTTGGATTCTTACATGCAATAGGAAAATAAGAAGATAAAATTTAAAGAGTAATAAAGTAAGAATAAAACATACTAAATAAAGATGGGAAGCTTGTCAATGACATGCAAATTCATAATCAATCAAATCTTATCTCATATTCGACACATGTAATTTTTTTGACTTGGATTACTGGAAAATTTTGTGAGGAAGGCTAGGTCCTATCCATGGTATTACACTAAAACTCATAAAGGGAACACCAATTAGTTGGAATAAATGTGAAAATATGGTAAAAAGGGATGTTGGTAATATGAATGTGAAAATTTGGTAATTTTTTAGGAAGGCTAGGTCCTATCCATGGTCTTATAATACAATTCACAAATGGAATCCATAGGGGAGTGATCAGTGAACAAAGAAATATTTCTCAAGAGGAAATATGAGGATTGTAGGGATTGAAAAAGTGAATGTAAAATTAAAAATGGAGGATTATTCTGATAATACCTTAGGAGACATGAGTAATACTAAGGACATGAGAAGACACTAAGTGACTGGTGACCATCAAGGTATAAGAAAACCTATTTGCTATAGACAAAAAATTGTGTAGGCAAATAAGTGTGATAAGAAGATCAAATTATGAAGGTATATTGGTAAAATAAAACTAAAATAGACCTAACTTTCCATGATGTGTTCCTTGTTCTTCAGGACCACTTACAAATCCATTAGTCTACTGCAAAGATTGGGTACTTACATGAGAAAATAGGTATCACTAAAAGATTGTTTATATTCTCATTTTCTAATCTACTAGCCTACCACACCCCAATGGACCTTAGCTCTATTATGAGGAAAACTATGGAGTTTTATATTTGACTATAAGAAGGATATGTGCTTTGAATCACATATTTTAGTGTGATTTGACTCTCGATAATTTTGAATGTTGCCTTTTAGATCACTATCTTTTGTTAAATGATTTGGATTTTGTATTTTTTTATGGATTTTTTAAGATTCCTCCTCCACAAAATTGAAATGAAACATAATGAGAGACAAAGTGATACACATGAATGAGCTTTAGGCTTAGGCTAAAAGAAGCCAAGTAACCAAAGACAAGACTGACTAGAACACTTAAGCTTAAGAATAAACCAACATGTTATCTCAAGTCTCAACCATGCATATTCTTAACTTTTTCAAAAAGGGATAAATGAGAATAAAGGAGATCTAAAGTGAACCAGTAAAGGGAAACTATAATGAGGTGAATTTTTTGATAACAGATTAGATGGTATAGAAGGAATGACTAAAGGGAACAAGGTTTGCATATCCAAGCCATAATTACAATTATCCATGTTTATAGAGATAAGATAGAAAACAATCATGAAAAGAGAACAAGGGAGTATTTAAGAAATAAAATCAAGAATAAAAAGAAGGAAATAATAAATAATAAATCCATAAGAAAATATAAATGACATTATAAGCAATATAAAGTGCCAAATCAAAGTCACCATGTAAGATAAATTTCACACAATGTTAAATGATATAACGAGTAAATAAAGATAACATTGGAGCACATGTCCAATTAAAAATAAGAATGTAAAAACACCATGTATGTGATCATAAGTAATGATATATTTGTACACACACATTATCCATAACATCTGATAAGTCTCTATGAAGTTGAATGTGAACTGCATCTAATATCTCATCTATCTTCAACAAAAAATGGGAAAATACTTCACATCTAATCTCCTAAAAAGAAAAGGTGGGAATGCTTGATGGATCATGTTGAGGAGGGATATCATGTAAGGTATGATCAAGATAATGCATGTGAGTGGTTTATATAGGAGATGAATGGATTATTAGTTGGGAAGGATCCATAGGTGAGGGACTCATAGGTGAAGAAGGATCCATAGGTGAAGGAAGGTCCATGGGTGAAGGATTCATAGGTGGAGGAATAAGAGGTGAAGAAGGGACCACAAGAGTAGATTGAACCATAGGATGTGGAAAAATGGGGGAATAAGGAGACTTATTATAGGAATGACCTATGGGAGGAATGATAGAACATATGAGAATATCTAAAATATGATCTTTAAGATGTTGCTAAAGGATGCGGTGATGATCGATGTGATGTGTGCCACATTATGGTTAGAGATAAAATACCTCATCATACTTATAAATATAATCAAGTAGTACATTTAGGGAAGAGATAGCCTTATCTGAGGACTGAGGCATAATAATATGTAAAGTGTCAATATATTATCATAGCTTGTGACAATGCATGGATGAATGATTATTTATGCCTTAGAAGTAACAAATTCATCTGTGAGTAGGCTTAGTAAGGGTAATCATATGATGAGGTGTAACAAAAGTGGAAATAACTTGGGAAGGATCATCATCCCATTTGGTGGGTAATGAAGTCAGCTATGATAAAGGAAGCAAACCATCACCAAGAGAAGGTGGTGCTGGTGGAGAGATAAGACAAGGCTCAATAGTAGGAGTGATAGGATTAGAAGCAAGAATAGACTCAAATAAAGTGGGTTTAGGAATTTGATCTAAACTTGGCTCTAATGATGGAGGGGTGGGGTCTACATGAGGCTAAAATATATTTACACACATTTAATGGATAAGTAGGCTATAGGGGTCATGGTACCTAATAAATCAGTAGGGCCTAATCATAGCATGATCCATAAGCATACTCTTATGAGGTTATTAAAAAATTAGAGGTGTTCACACCATCTCTACCCTATGATAAAGAGGAAAAATACTAAAATTAATAATTATATATGATGGAATATGGGAAGATACACTAAAATATTTAAGTAAAGAGGAAATATAATGGATAATCTTAGCATCACGAGCCTGAATAAGACCTCTTAAGAATAGATAATCTAAGGTATAACCATCATCAAAATTATGCATATGAAGATAAATGATGTAGGTAGGGATGACATTATCATATAATGAGGTGTGATGAATGGAATGTTAAGCCTTAGTTAAGATACTGAGGATGTCATCACATGGTGATTAATGAGAATGAGGCTGCAAAGAATCAAGAAGCTAAGAGATGAGATGAGGTGAGAGATCAGAATTTTTAATCTTGAGATTGATCTCATCATTCTAATCATCATCATAATCTAAGAGGTTATGGGAATATTCCAAATAATTTTGGGATTACCTTTGTAACCTTGAGTGAAATTTATGGGAAAGGTAAATTGTTGAGACTCATGAAATGGAACACTTGGCAATGGTTCAAGGGTAGGAATATTGAATACACCCATATCTTGGAATTTTAAAAAATTCTAGGGATTGGTGTCACCATAAATCATATATATGGATCCATTGTGAGGGAATTTAACTCACTGGTAAGCAAAAGAAGTAACTACTTTCATACAATGAGTCCATGGCCTACCAAGTAGAATATTGTAAGATAGAGGAATGTTAAAAATCATCACCTTTATGAAAATTGTGATAGGTGGATGTTAATGGGAAGCCACACACAATGTAAAGGATGATTTTTCCTTTGATCATATCTTTGACATGTGCTGCATGTGGATTTGAGATTTCATTTAGAATATCTAAGGGTTTTGATAAAATTGAGAGAGGAAACACATGTTCTAGAACCCTCATCAATCAAGGCATGCTTGACTTGGATATCACCAATTTGGGCACTAATTAATATAGGAGGATCATCTACACAATGCATAATCTCATTAGAAATCATGGAAGCAATGGGAAATTTGAGGGAAAGAGAAGTGTCCATTATTTCATCAACATGTATGGACATCTCTTTGCACTATTACAATATGATATCTTTAGATCTAGATAAGGTTACTTCACATATTGATAGGTGAGGATGAGGGATGTTCATTTTGAATAAAATTTTGATAAGATGGTTATGATGACATGAAAAGGTTCTCATAAGATCAAGAAATGGGATTTGGGATGAGATATTAGTAAATTCTATGATAGGATCCCACTCATCATAACCCATAAGAGGATTGTTGGAAATAGGTAAATAGTGTTGAAGGAGGAGCTAAAGTACATTAGAATTTATGTTGATAAGAGGTAGAAGGTTTAGTGATAGGATAAGTTGGTAGACTATGTTGAAAAGATGAAGCAGTTGATGCAGGTTGGTTTTGATAGGTGCTATAAGAAGTGTTGATAGAAGCTAGAGTATTATTGGTATTAGGTAAATAAGATGGAGGGATGGTAGAAATAGAATGGGAAGTGTTATCCATAGGAGGAATTGGATTTCGTTAATCAAAAGTTATAAGTTAATCTTTCCCCAACACATTTAAGTGAGTTGGAGAAGAATATTGGATAACACAAAATGTGTGAGATAATGGAGGTGTGTAGATGGGTCGAGGATTAATGAAAGATACCACACTTTTCATATTAGTCATATTAACCACATTATATTTTGGATTTGGGTCAATAAGACTTTATACATTATTGGTGGAAGGGTTGGGCTTATCTTGGTTAATTTGGTGATTTAGAAGAGGATATTTATAGATGGCCAAATGAGCATTAAATTGATTCAAAGATTGAGATTTAGTATTTATTTCATGGGGTTTGAATGTAATGTCATAGGATTTTTGGCATTTTTGAATGATAGAATCATCATCAAAATTGGGACAAAAAAGAAAATCCATAGCCAAATTATGAAGCTACCTATAGGTCTTATGAGAATTACCCTAACTAGAATGAAACCAACAAAATTTATTAGGATCATATCAAGATTTCATAAGATGAGTGGGATCAAGTTCTTATGATAGAGGCCTAGGTAGAAATTTTAGTAATTCATCTAAGGATAAAGGTTTGTGAACATTAATGTTATTAAGTGAAGATAACTAAGGATTGGTAAATTGTTGAGAAATGAGAACTAGTTCTAATGATTGGTAAAGAACAATAGCTTGAATAGTGTGAATGGTGTCATAAGAGTCCATGACACCATCATTAGTAGCATGATGATTCTTATTTTTAACTAATACATGAGTACTTGTATAAGGTTGGGATGAATCAAATTGACACATTAGGAAATCTTGAAATTTATCTTGGTTAATAGCCTCCTTTAAGGTACATGAAGAGAGAGTCCAAACCAAATATTGAAACTTAGGAAAAAGAGCATTGGTAAAGAGATGAAAAAGGTTATCACTGGCCATGTTATGTTCACATTTTTTGGACAATGTCTTCCACCTTTTATCAAAATCTTGGGCAGTTTCAAGTTGCTTATAATTGATAAAATGGGCCAAGGTATCCTTAGGGAGATCACTAGTTTGGAAATCCTGGACTAGAGCATTGAATAAATATTCCAAACTAGTAATAGAATGAGTTTTAAATTGGTTGTAAAAATATACATCATCACCCATGAGAGTTTTGGATAATAGATTGGTAGTAGCAAAGGTATTTAATTTGACCCAGTCTTTATATAAAATTTGAAATGTTTTTAGATGAAGAGTATGATGTTGGAGTACAAGATGACTGAGGGGGGGGGTGAATAAGTCAACCAATATTTCACTTTAATATCACTTATCATTCATTAATGAATCAAAACAACAAGCATATGCAACTAGATTACCATCAAAATGAGGTGACCACATACAAAACATGAATAAGATAAGCACATCATAATACAAAATCTAAAGTGGGAAACACTCATGGGGAATAAAACCCACTCTCAAGCTTGAAAACATATGGACTATATTTATTGTAAGAGGTTTACAAAAATGAGACTTTAGAGAAACACTTGTTTCATAAGTAGAACCTACCCCTAGGATGGTCAAGTCCTTCTAACCCAGATGTTGAGTACCCTTCCAACACCTATGAAATAAACATCTCTACCTTTGAATTGATGTCTTTAACACTTGATGATGGACCTCTATTTTTTTAACCCTTATAAAACACCCTCTTTATCTCATACACGTCTCTCACATAGGCATGCCATAATATATCTTATTATTCACTCAAACTACCCTCATATACACATTCAAATCTGTGTTCTAGGAATTTGACTCAAGAGAGGATGGTTAGTATTGTGTTAGTTCCAAAACAAAAAAATGAAATAAAAACACTAATAGCATAACATATCTAGGCCTATACACCAGGGAGAGATTAGTTAACAATCATGAATGAAACACATAACTAAAATGCAAAAGAAAACTCTTTTACCTTCCTTAGATGATCTAAAATGCTTGTTGTGGTGGCTTTCTTGGCTTGTGCTCATGAAGTCCTTGGCAATGGAAGTTTGAAAACCTCCATCTATCATTAGCACCTTTGGATTATGGCTTGGCTTGGAATTAATTTGGCATTATAACACTATTTTCTTGAAGTTTTTTGGAACCAATCTTGCATTGTAACTTTGCACTAATTAAGCTTAGAAATGATGTTGTGAGGCTTCCTATTTATAGATTTTTGGATTTGATTAGAATCAATCTTAACAATACATCTTAAGATTTAGATGCATGGTTGAGGATTAATTCAATTTTTGGAATTAAGTTTGTAATTATCCTCATCATGGCATTGGAAGAAGGGGCAATTAAGAGGCATAGAGGGCATCATGGAAGGCATTGATGAGGCATGGAGGGCATGAATCCTGATATTTGTGGCATTTATGGCTTAGGGATGTCTTCCCAAGAAATGAGGTCACTTGATGATGTAGATATTAAATATTCATTTATAAAAACAAATATTCAACAAGTTTCCATGGAATTTTTTATTAGGCTTTGATTTGGCTTAATTAGCTCTTAAGCATGATTAAGCACTTTATGCACAAATTACTCAATTTGATCAAAATGCCCTATTATTGGCCCTAAATTTGACTGGATTGGAATTGGAAGTCCACATTAGATGTGTTGGATGCACATTCCCATTTAGGATTTTGCCAACAACAAATAACAAAGGCACAAATCTTGTGCAAAATATTTGATAAGAAAGAGCAATCCAGAGCACGTGGGTGCAAATTTGGCATTTTGACTTGAAATGAATTGATCAAAGTTAGTTGGCCCATAAATTACATTAACCCATCTAGGGATACCTTAGCCAAAATCAACACTTGAATATGCCATTTTCACATCATTTAACATGTTTTAGTGTTTTTAGGCCAAATTGTGCATTTTGGGTAGAAATTGGTCAAAAGTGTGGTTGGAGGTTATCAATGGATAGTTTTAGGTGGCTACAGTTTGCCCCTTTTTGGGAAGGAATTACAAGCTATAAGCATAGTAACATCTTCTCAAAGAATGAAAAGGTCTTGCATGCCTACAACTACAATGATGATATACTAACTGTATGATGGTTTGCCCTTATTTGGGAAGGCATTGTAAGATATAAGCACAATAACATATTTTCAAAGAATGAAAAGGTCTTACATGCCTAAAATTGCAATGATGATATACTAACTATATGATGCCCCCTCAAGGGAATGGTTGGCACAAGTAGGTCATCAAATGGTCCCTTGAAAAGAAAGAAGTGAAATAAAGGAACCAAAGAAAGGAAAGATGATTGGGTGAAAACACAATGATACTAAAAAAGTAGTCAAAATCATTGAGAATACAAGTGGGATAGTGCACAATGGTTTGCCCTAAGGCAGTTATAAGCATTGTACCCCGATAGTGGCAACATGGTATGATAACACAATTATTTTCCCAAAGGTGGTTATACTCACTGAGAAAATGGAGTTGCCCCAGTTAGGATAGACAAATAACATAATAACATGCCCTTGTATAGGTAGAAAAAGTAAAGTGGTGACAAAAAATGATTTTCCCAAAGACAGTTATAATCATTGAGAAATGTAGGTGGGATGGTGTGCAATGATTTTTCCATAAGTATTTATAATCATTGGATCCCGATTATGGAAAACATGATAAACTTGGTTGAAGATGATGATAACTTGACACAGAGGGTAATGATGAATTTGAACAACCTACTAGTAGGGAGATGCTCATCCAAACTAATAAAGATTGAAATTCTTTTATGGTCAATTACTCTATTTAGGATATGATTGGGAGTGGAATTAAGATGTTGATGTCGAAGAGATGCTGCCATTACTGAATAGACTTATTAAAGTTGAGGTTTGGTGTAGCATGTGATGGTAGACTTCATGATAGAACACCATAAATATTTGGCCAAAATAGGCATAAGTACTGACTCCTGTAATCCAATACTCAATAGAAAATAATGAACCAATGATAGAAACCATGATGATAATGTAAACGTATGAATATGGATGGATTCAAGTGTAAGTGTGTACAAGGAATCACCCAATAAACACACATAAATTGAATCAAGGTAATAGTGCTGAAAGCAAACAAGTAGGTAGACAAACAAACAAAATAAGCAGAAACAAACAAACAAACAATGCAATAAAAATCCTACAAATATTGCCCCTAGAAAATAGGTGACAACTTGAAAAACAAACTAAATGAGGGAAAAAACAAAAGGAAGGGGGTGGCCAAGATATATATATTATGCACTAGACAAGTGGATGCTACCTACATAGTTCCATAGATGTAATATCCAATTAAAAACTTTAGGCAAAATATAGTTCTCCCAGGGAATAGGAAGAATGTGATAATTGATGAAAACAAATAGAATGGATGTGATAGAAGAATAGGAATGGTCTTGAAAAATGGCAAGTACATGAGATAAAAAGGCCAAAAAAGATGGGGAAACTAAATGACAAGTGATTTGCTTGTAACTTGGTAAGGGTTCTCAGAATCCTTAAGGCAAAGAAGTGGTTAATGTTTTTGTTCTTTTCTAATGATTTTTTGAAATATTTTTGAAAGTGTTTTGGAGTGTCACAACTCAATCAATAATTATGAGACACTAAATGGTTCAATCTTATAAAATGGTGAGAACATTCATGCTTAGGTTGTTTTCAAAATGATGAGAGCATTCATACTTAGGTTACTCACAAAATGGTGAGAGCATGGCTTAGGTTGCTCATAAAATGGTGAGAGTGTTCAAACTTAGATTGCTCATAAAATGATGAGAGCATTGGGAAAAGGGTGAACAAGATGACCTTAATAAGTATTGAGCACTACCTATATAGTCCTAGAATAGGACCTCAAGTCACTATAGTTTCACCCTTACAATAGAGGAATTCGACTCGTGTAGCAGTTAATTCAAACAAAATAGGCACAGATGGTAAAAAGGCATAGTACAACATAGGAAGTGGTGAGTTGGTATGTCAAGGCTTGATATTACCCCAATTTTCCCATAGGAGGTTATAACTAGGACACAATGGCATAGATCAATGGTACTAATTTATCTAAAGGTGGTTATAAATAGTATCAAGATTGGTAGTAAGAAAGGACTAACAAATAAAGGATGAAACTGCTAAAACTTCTATCACACTATTCCAAGATACGTTCCCTATTTGAAATACCTGAACCAATTAATGAACTAATCATGTACCTTGATGCTAAAATTACATAATGAATGATAAAAACCAAGGTCAAATGGGCTAGGTTTTAGAACACGCTGGGTAAATAAGTCAGAAATGGAAAGTGGACATGGAAAAGAGGACAGATAAGAATGGTATGTATACAAGGAAGAATAGTGACAAAAAGGCATAACTAAAATGGTCCTTATAGACAATACACCTTAGAATTCAAGAATAGTACTACCTAAGATGACTAATATTCATTGGCTCTAGAAGTTCATCACTGTCTGGTGTGGCAAGCCTGTATGCTCTTGATCCATAATCTGTAGTGATGATAAAAGGCCCTATCTAGTTTGGTTTGAATTTCCATTTATGTTTCTTCTCGGTCATGGTATTCTTTTGATTTTATTTGAGAAAAAGATCACCAAGTTTAAATGTTCTATACTTAACACATTGATTATAGTGGCCTTTGAGTCAGTTATGATATGCTTGAAGATTGTTGAGCTTGGCTATGAATTTCTCATCAAGTAGGTCTAGCTCTTGTAGGTGAGCTAGTCGATAGTCATGATCATCTAGAACATGATTGAAAGAGATGCATAATGAAGGTAATTTGAACTCAATGGGAAGGATGGCTTCAGTACCATAAACAAGTTAGTATATAGTGGTTCTTGTGGGGGTAGGATGATTGGTATAGTATGCCCAAAGGGTATGGAATATTTGGAAGTGCCAATCATGATTGACATCATTGATAATATTTTTGAGAATATTAACAATGGTTTTATTGGAGTTGTTGCCAAAATCTAGATAATGCAAGTGTAATGGAGACGTGATCACACAAGTTGAAGCAAGTGCACACCACATAGATGCTAAAGCAATTTGAAAATAACACAATAAGAAAAATTACACAAGACAAAATGGAGAAAACCAAAATCTGATTAACATGAGATGGCCAAAGTGAGGACTACAAATAGGAGAGTATGTAAGTAACTCCTCCACAAAAGGTGGACAAGGCACCCCAAGAATAGACTGTAACTCCTCCATGAAAGGTGGTGATAAGGTGTTAAGAATAGAGAAGTAACTTCCATCAAGGGAGTTACTTATGACATTCTTATGACACCAATGACACATCTATGACACACACCTCCACATAAGCTAGCCTATCCCACAAATGTAGGAAAACTCCATGTATGCACAAGAAATACAATTTCCTTAATTAATAAATAGGGAAAAATAAAAACCTACACTAATACCCCCCCATAAGTGCAACTTAGGTGGGCAGTGTGGAAATATAAAATGGGTCCTGGCAACTAGGCCTGATGAGGTACCCATGTATAAATGCAATCTCCTATAAGATAGAGAAAAAGAGAAAACCCGTAGGAAAAAACTCCCCCCCAAAAGAGAGACATAAAAGAAAGAAGAGGCTAGTGGCCCCCCCCTAAAGATGATGCTGCTGCAGATGTAGATCGCACCCCAAGAAGAGCTCATAGATGAATGAACTTACTCTCGGTGAAAGGTTTGGTGAAGATATCTACAACCTACTTCGAAGACTGGAAAAATATCAAGTCAATGACCTAACTATGAATAAGCCCCTGAATGAAATGCATGTGAATCTCTATGTGCTTGGTCCACTGGTGCTGAACTAGATTCTTACAAATATGAATGGTACTCTAGTTGTCACAAAAAATGATGGTGGGTTGCCTGATAGGAATGCCAAACTTAGAAAGTATCCCTTGAAGCCAAATAGCCTCAGTAGCTGCATTAATAGCTCCCTTGTACTCTACCTCTGTGGATGATATAGCAATAACAAATTGCTTCTTGCTAGACCAACTGATAAGACCAGAACCTAGAGAGAAACTGTAACCAGAAGTGGACTTGTGAGTCTATGAATCACTAGCCTAGTTTGAATCTAACCAAGTCAACCTCTATGCCAAATCTGTAATGAATCCCCTATCTATGTGAACTTTATATGTAATGAAAGATCCTCTTAGTTGCTTTCCAATGCAATTCATGAGGTTCTTTCATGAATCTAGAGACAAGTCCCACTGTATATGATATGTCAGGCCTAGTGTGAGTCAAGTAGATGAGACTACCAACAAGTTGTCGATACCAAGTGGCATCAACCAATGGTGAAGAACAATCAGCCTCAAGCTTGACTCCTGATAGAAAGGGAGTCGGAGATGGCTTGTAATCAACCATGCGAAACCAAGCCAATAAGTCAAGAGCATACTTAGGCTGTGCAAGAGAAATCCCTAAATGTGACTATGAGATCTCGATGCCAAAGAAGTAGTACAACAAACCCAAGTCTGTCATGTCAAATCTATCCTGAAGAGATGTGTTCACCACTATAATATCTGATGAAGAACTCTCGATGATCAAAAGGTCATCAACATATAGAACCAAAATCAAGAGTGAATCATCCAACCACAAGATGTAAACATTGGGATCAGAATGGCACCTAGTGAAACCCACTGTGAGAAGGAAGGAATCCATCTTGGCATACCAAGCTTGAGGGGCCTATTAAGGGCCATAGATAGATGTCCTAAGTCTACATACAAAGGAAGAATCCTAAATAAATCTTAGTGGCTATTCCATGTAGATCTCCTCTTCTAGGTCTCTGTGAGGAAAGGCACTCTTCACATCTATCTAATGCACATCCCAACCATGTGCTGTGGAATCAGCCAAGGTGAGTTAGATAGAAGTCATTTTTTCAATGGGTGTAAAGGTCTCTGAGTAGTCAATGCCTGCCACTCGTGAGAATTCCTTGGTGACCAATCGCACCTTGTACTTATCAACTGAACCATTTGCTACAAACTTGGTCCAATATATCCACCTACATCAAACCATATTTCTTCCCTTAGGAAGTGAAGTCAAATCCCAAGTGTGATTTTTGATTAAGGAAGAATATTCTTCCTCCATAGCACTATCCCACTCAGGTACCCTTGATGCCTCTTGAAAAGTCTATGGATCTAAAACTATAGCAAAGAAGGCATGTGGATCTCTTTGAAAATACCCCCTAGTACGTCTATCATCTGTAGGATCTCCTACCCAAGTGCCAGCACTCTCAAGTGTCTGTCTAGCCCAAAGTGGCTCAAAAGTGGGCAAGTCAGGTGCTAACTCCTCATCCTCTAACTAACTAGAGGTGGATGACTTTGCATCACTATCCTTGCTATTTGAACTCAAAGAAGAAGAAGATGTCTCTGGCTTAAGAACCTGCTGTGGTTGATCTGAATCTGATGAGGAATCATCATGAAGAAGCAGATCCGATAAGGGAGAAGAAGTGTCAAGTGTTGAGTCTTTAGGAATCTCTTGAAAGTGGACACTTCTCTTGATGAAAAACTCATGAGTGATTAGATCTAGAAGGTGATATCCCTTAATACCATCTAGATATCCTACAAAGATGCAAGGCTTGGACTGACATTCCATAGCTTTGCATTTTTTATTTAGAATGCGGGCCATGGTTGGGGATCCAAAAACCCTGAGGTGCTCAACATTAGGTTTCCTTTTATGTCAAGCTTCAAAGGGTGTTATCCCTTTTAATGCTTTGTGAAGAACCCTATTTTGAATGTAGCAAGCACAATTGATGGCTTCGGCCTAGTACTATGGTGCTAAGGATTTGGAGTGAATCATACATCTACCCATCTCTTTCAAGAACCTATTTTTGTGTTTTGCAACCCCATTCTGTGAAGGACTGTAGGTGACTGTGCACTGTAAATCAATTCCCTCTGTGGTGGAAAATTGCTCAAACCTGATGCTGATATACTCCCCTCCATTATCAGTTCAAAGAACCTTGATGGATTTCTCACTCTATTTCTCAACAAGAGCCTTGAAGTCTAGAAAATTTTCAAATACTTCAGACTTTTGTTTGAGAAAATATATCCAAGTGTACCTAGAGAAATCATCAATGAAAGTGAGGACGTACTTGGCCCTTATGAAAGATGGTTTGGGAAAGGGTCTTGATACATCACTGTGGACTAACTCCAAAGGTTGTGAAGCCCTCCAAGCTTTGCCTTTGTCAAATTTTGCTTTGGGATGCTTCCCAAGGGAGCACCCCTCATAAAGTCCTTTTGAGAATTGGACACAAGGCAAGCCAATGACCATGTCATTTTTTTAAAGTTGCTTAAGGTAGCGGTAGTTAAGGTGGCCAAACCACTCATGCCACAATTTGCTAACTCCATTTGAATGAGTCAGCAATGTTGTTAGAGAAGAATCTAATGCAAAATGTGAGAAGGTGTATAACCTAGCTTGGTGATCTGCCCTACCCACTACCACTGTAGTGTCACTATGCAACTCCCTGATAGCCACTGAATTTGGTGAAAACTCAACTCTCATACCCTAACCAATGTGAATGATTTGGTACAATGATAGGAGATTGGTTGAAAGAGAAGGAACATTTAGAACATTATTGAATGTTCCTGCTTCCATTTCAACTAACCCTCTCCCTGCAACAAAAATTGAAGTGTCATCACCCAAACTAATTGAAGTCATGCTACAAGGCTCTAAAGATGAAAACTCAACTAGTGAAGAGCCCATGTGGTGAGAAGCACCCGAGTTGATGACCCATGAAGATGTAGAAGCTATTGTAGCTACAAGGGCCTTGCCCTTTTCTTTCTCCTTACCCTTGCCTTCTGCCTTGGTAGAATCTTGGGTAGATGAATTCTACTTGATGGACTCTAGAACACCTATGTTGTTCTTCTCTAGAAGATGAGTTAGGTGATCTATTTGTTTCTTCATGCATTTGTGTTCATCATGACCTATCTTTTTACAATAGGCACACTTAACCTTCTCCTTCTTAGGTTTAGCATTAGAAGAGAAAGTCTCAGTGTTGTTTTTGGCAGGATTGGTGTTTTCTTTCTTCTTCTCTTGGTCCTTGTTCTTTTTCTTCTTCTCCTTTGTTAAAGTCTTATCCTTACCATTTCTAGATATCAAGGCTTGGGGTTGAGTAGACTTCATTGTGCCCATTTGAATTAGCTTATCTTGCTCCCTAGTCAAGTTGGCAATGAATGAATCCAAAGAAGGCATTTTCCATGTAGTGCTAAGGGCACTTTTTGTGGCATGGAAAGTGGAGACAAAGACTGAATAACTTGGACCTAGCTTTGCAAGAATAGGAAGGATGAGTTGATCATTTTTCTTCTCTATCCTACATTCTTTCAATTATAATCTAAGGGCCTTAAACTTAGTGAAGAAGTCCTGTAGGGTGTCAAAGTTATTAGGACTTAGACTTATGAGTTCATTTTTGAGCTCATGACCTCTCATCTCATCAAGCTTCCCAAATAACTTTTCTAAGGTGTCCCATATGTCATTAGGAGTTTGGGAGGATTATAAATGGAAGGGAACTTCTGGAGACACAGACAAGCTCAGTAATCCATAGGCTTCATCACTATGGTTGTACCACTTGACCTTTTCAGCATTAGTGTTGGGTTCTACTTCAGTACCCATGGTGATCCTATACAACCCTTTGCTTCTAAGAATGATTGACATTTTAACCTTCCATTCATGATAGTTGAAGGGTGTTAGGTGTTTAAGTTGAAAAGAATCCATTTTTAGCTGAATTTAGGTGAAGTTGTGTTGATTGCAAGTTGTGAAATTATGTAGAAAGGAGAATGAAAGCAAATATTTGCAAGTTGTGAAAAGCAATCACACCCCCCCGAAATATTGAGCCCCCTAAAATATGCAAGTGCATGCTCAAAAAGACATCGGACTTAGCCGAGAATGCGTCTTAGAGCAATCAATGCAAGACTAAAGCAAATAGGACGTCGAACTCAGCTAAAAATGTGTCCTAAGAGACCCAAATTTTTGACACTTTATAAACTAGTGCATTTTTGACAAATAACAAGCCTACACTGTGGAGAATTGAATTACAAACACTTTTTCAAAAAAATGGCACCCAAATATGAGCTACCATTTGTAAGATATTAAAGGTTCAATTTTTTCGTAAACTAGTGTTTTTGCAAAAAAAGCACTAAAACATTAAAAAAATGCCCATTATGAGAAAGAAAGTGGCCTTCCAACCACTCATTAGATTTGGCACAGAATGAAGAATCCAAGGAGGTTTGTGTGAGGGGGAATTGACCTCCTGCCAACCTGGGCCTCACCCTTCGTCTTCGTAGGTCAAAGATACAAGTTAAAATTAAAACCCCCAAAATTACCAAACTGTCTAAAAAATTGAATATTCAGTCAAATTGACTGATTTTTGTTTTACAAGTCAATTTTTAACTAAAAATAAAAGTTGAAGATAGAATATAATAGAATGGCAAAGTGTTTAAGGGTCCACATAGGACGCCAAACAAGAAGAGGGCACCTTTTTCAAGAAATCATAGTCCAAATTTTAGTAGAAAAGACAAAACAAATGTCCAGACCTGCTGGACAGACTGTTTGAGGTGTGGCAAAATATTCTCACAAAGAACAAGGGTGATCTGCTAGTTTCAAGACAACAAACAAAATAGGGAGTGGCGTTCCAAAAAAATGTAGTTCTAATTTTTTTTTGCAAAAGAAAACAACCTGCAGACATAGACGCCATACCACTGAAGGTGCCTTGCTGGAAGGACTTCTACTACTGTACCTTGCTAAATTGACTACTACTATTGTGCCTTGCTGGAATTGACTACTATTACTGCACCTTGCTAGAAAGGATGCTACTGCTGCACCTTGCTAGAAAGGAAGCTGCTGAAATTGTGCAAAGTTGTAGAAGATTGGAATGACCTCAATCAACCTTAGAGAGTGCTGCTCCTCCCTCTGTTACTCCACACAACAATGGCGCCCAAGCTAATTGCTGAACTAGCCCCTGAAGTGAAGATAACCAAGACACCCAAAGGCCAAGGATTCCCAAGAAAATGATACCAGAAATGATATATATATTTTTATTTTAGATCAAATCTAGAAAATAAAAAAACAAAGAGAACTCCACTCTTGATTTCAAAATGAATTAAAAGCATAACCAGACACACGATTACCATTCTTGCTCTGATACCATATCGAGTTGTTTCTAAAATTTGGATAATGCGAGTGTAATGGAGATGTGATCACACAAGTTAAAGCAAGTGCACACCATATAGATGCTAAAGCAATTTGAAAATAACACAATAAGAGAAATTACACAAGACAAAATGGAGACAACCAAAATCTGATTAACATGAGATGGCCAAAGTGAAGACTAAAAATAGGAGAGTACGTAAGTAACTCTTCCACAAAAGGTGGACAAGGCACCCCAAGAATAGACTATAACTCCTCCATGAAAGGTGGTGATAAGGTGCTAAGAATAGAGAAGTAACTCCCATCAAGGGAGTTAATTATGACATTCTTATGACACCTATGACACATCTATGACACACACCTCCACATAAGCTAGCCTATCCCACAAATGTAGGAAAACTCCATGTATGCACAAGAAATACAATTTCCCTAATTAATAAATAGGGAAAAATAAAAACCTACACTAATAACATTCCTTATTTGAAATACTTGAACCAATTGATGAACTAATCAGGTACTTTGATGCTAAAATTACATAATGAATGACAAAAACCAAGGTCAAATGGGCTAGGTTTTAGAACACGCTAGGTCAATCGGTCAAAAATGGAAAGTGGACAGATAAGAATGGTATGTATACAAGGAAGAATAGTGACAAAAAGGCATAACTAAAATGGTCCTTATAGACAATACACCTTAGAATTCAAGAATAGTACTACCTAAGATGACTAATATTCATTGGCTCTAGAAGTTCATCACTATTTGGTGTGGCAAGCCTGTATGCTCTTGATCCATAATTTGTAGTGATGATGAAAGGCCCTATCTAATTTGGTTTGAATTTCCATTTATGTTTCTTCTTGGTCATGGTATTCTTTTTATTTTATTTGAGAACAAGATCACCAAGTTTAAATGTTCTATACTTAACACGCTGATTATAGTGGCCTTTGAGTTAGTTATGATATGCTTGAAGATTTTTGAGCTTGGCTATTAATTTCTCGTCAAGTAGGTCTAGCTCTTTTAGGTGGGCTATTCGATAGTCATGATCATTTAGAACATGCTTGAAAGAGATGCATAATGAAGGTAATTTGAACTCAATGGGAAGGATGGCTTCAGTACCCTAAACAAATTAGTATAGAGTGGCTCCTGTGGGTGTAGGATGATTGGTATAGTATGCCCAAAGGGTAGGGAATATTTGGAACTGCCAATCATGACTGACATCATTGATAATATTTTTGAGAGTGTTGACAATGGTTTTATTCGATGCCTTGGCATGGCCATTATCTTGAGGGTAATATGTTATTGAAAAGTGTTGTGTGATATTGTATTCAGTACATAACTGGTCTACATCTTTTTTCTTGAATGATCCTCCATTATTGGATATAATGTCAAAGGGGATACCATAGTGACAGATGAGGTGGTTGAAGATGAATTTGGAAATTTTCTTTCTAGTCATGTAAGTGAGGGGTATGGATTCAACCCGCTTAGTGAAATATTTAGTGGTAGTAAGGATATGTTTATGGCCATTAGATAAAGTGGGGTTAATCTTCCCAATGAGGTCAAGTCCCCTATAGAAAATGGCCATGGTGTCAACATCAATTTTAGAGTTTTTACTGGGGCATGAATCAAATTAGCAAGCCATTGACATTTGTCACATTTATTTATATATGCAATGGTATCTACATCCATTGTGGGCCAATAATAACTAGTACACAAGAGCTTTTTAGATAGGACTGCCCTACTAGAATGGTCTCCACATACTCCTTCGTGAACTTCTATTAACACTAATGTAGACTTTGTCAAAGTTAAACAATGAAGCAGAGTTCCATCAAAACTATGATGGTAAAGAGTGGATCCAAGTAAAGTATAATGAGTGGAATGATGAATGAAGGCTTTGGTTTATTTTCAAGATAGGTTAGGTGGTATAACTTAGTCATGAAGGTAGTTGTAAAGGTCTGAGTACCAAATAAAATTAGGATCAATAATATCACAAATCATGACAATGATTAAAGGTTCATGAGCTGGTGTTGATAAATTCTTAATGAGGAACTGATACTCTTTAGCTTTATCTATTTGTCAAATCAAAGAGCCAATAGTAGCTATGTCATCTAGAGTTCTATTACTAGCCCTTGGTAAATGCTCAAACTAAATGTTGGCAATTTGATTTTTAAGAGTGTCAACCATGGATTTATATGGAACTAATTTGCCATCTTTTGTCTAAAAATGATCTGTGACCTGATTGATGATTAATTGAGAATCAACATAAACTTGAAGATGAGATATATTCCAATGCACTACTTATTAAAGTCTTACGACAAGTGCTTCATACTCAACTATGTTGTTTATACAAGGAAAGCTAATTTTGAGTGATTTAGGGATTAGATCCCCCTATGGTGTAATAAACAATAGGCCTACCCATGATACATGCGTAGTGAATGATTTATCAAAATATAGCTTCCAAGGCTGATCCTTAAGGGGTGTATCAATAATTTTCATGATGGATTCATCAAGAAATGGAAACTTGAGTGGGTATGTGTCCATGAGGGGTACTTTAGCAAGTTGATCTGCAAGAACTTTTCCTTTGATTGCTTTTTGATTGACATACTCTATGCCAAACTCACTAAGCATCATGATCCATTTAGCCATTCTACCTTGCAAAGATATTTTAGATAATATATACTTGAGTGGATCTAATTTTGAAATGACCATGGTTTTATTATTCAAAATGTAATGACATAGTTTCTGAGTTGTAAAAACCATGGCTAGACAAGCTTTTTCAATAGGTGTATAATTATGTTCATATGTAACCAAGGTACAACTTATGTAGTAAATAACATGCTCCTTTCCATTGTCATCATGTTGAGCCAAGAGTGCCCCTAGAGCATAATTGGTAGCTGATAGGTATAATAAGATTGGCTTTCCTGACATAGGTGGTAATAAAATAAGTGGATTAACAAGATAGTCTTTGAGTTGTTGAAAAGCTATTTGGTAGTGATCATCCCAGTGAAATGCAAATCCTTTCTTCAAAAGGTGCATAAATGGATGGCACTTGTCTTCTAATTGAGAGATGAAGCATCAGATGGATTGGATCTTACCTTGCAAACTATATAGTTACTTCAAATTGGTTAGTGATGGCATCTCAGTTATAACATGGAATTTAGCTAGATTGACTTCAATACCTCTACGAGACTTGATGAAGCCCAATAATTTACCTAAAGTTACATCAAACACACATTTCTTTGGATTTAGTCTAACTTTGTACTCTTTTAGTCTTTCAAATATCTTATGCAACACTACTGGATGGTCAGCCCTAGTCTTAGATTTTCCTAATATGTCATTGACATAATCTTCAACAATATCATGCATCATATCATGGAATATGATAGTCATAGCTCTTTGATATGCATCTCCTACATTCTTAAGGCCAAATGGCATCACCTGATAACAAAATGTTCCCCATGGAGTGGTGAACATTATTTTATGCTTATCTTTTGGTGTTATTCTGATCTGATTGTATCCTGAAAAGCCATCCATGAGTGAAAGCATTTCATAACCTACCATGGAGTAAAAAATACTATCAATATTAGGCAAGGGAAAATCATCTTTAGGACAAGCTTTATTGATGTCTCAAAAATCAATACAAATTCTGATTCTTTCAGGCTTTTTGCTCATAAGTACAAAATTAGAGATCCATTCAGAGTAGTCAATGGATCAAATGCATCCTAATTTTAAGAGTTTTTCCATATCTTTCTTTAATAATATAATAATGTGAGGATGCATCTTATAGAGCTTTTGTTTTACCAATTTGACATCAAGATTAACCATAAGGTGTTACAGAACCAAGGTAGGGTCTAATCCTAGCATGTCAGAATAGGTCCATGCAAACAAACTCTTTCAATAGAGCTGTAAGGATGTCATGTTCCTCCTTAGTGAGATATACTCCTAATTTTATCCATTTTAGGTCTGATGGATTCCCGATATTTACCTCAATTGTAGCTTCAACTAGAAGGGTTGAACTATCTTCTACGATAGTAGGTAATGACTTGAACTATTGGACTATGTCAAGGTCCTTTTTTAGGAATTACTCTTTAACCTCTCCTAGGAATGATGAATTTGAGTCTCCTAATGGGAGATTTGGCCATGTAATAAAAAAATTCAAAAATTCTTAGAGAATTTGATCAAATACTTGTTTTTTCTCAAAACTAAACTCAGATTCATAAGTAAGTTTGATGTTGGTGGTCTCCTAGTCTAAATTCAAAGAAGAATTAACACCCCCATCTAATGGCACCTAAAATAGGTTTCACCACTAGACTAGCCTTTATCTTTACTTTTTCCCTAGTCAAAAAGTTCCTCAAAGAGATTTTCACTTTAGGACCTCAATGTTTTAGTTTTTTATTTTTGGCTAAGGTTGTTCACTCGCTCTCCAAGATAGGTTATAGGATCCAATGTTATTGAGAATCTTGATTTGTGATCTCCCAATAGAACATTATCTCTAAGGCCTAAGAAATCATAGAATGCCTCATCATTCCTAAACTCATCAATTGGTAGACTAGACTTTTGTTGGTCCCAGTCTATCATTTGGGGATAATATAATGGTAATGGATTATGATGAATAGCTTAGGTAAGGGTACAAATGGAATTATTATCAAACAGGTTGGTTTCAACTAGGATATCAAAGGTAAGGCTATGATTAGACTTTACTTCACTATTAGCATCATCATCACTAGTCACTAGTGATGGAGTTTGAGTAAAATAGGTGGGGTCACCCCCAAGCAATTTAAATCCAAGTCCATAAGGTCTTTCATAGTTAGTCATGGAAATTGGCTTGATGGTTCCTTGATTCAGTCTGAGGTCTCTTCCTTCATAATTGTGACACTCCATGATCTTATTGGGAATATGATAATTTGCATTTTTATAACAATCAGCTTGGTCTTCATTGTATAAACATGATTCATTCCCTTTAAGAGTTTCAAGTTCTAGGCTAGATGCTGGTACAAATGTGATAGGTCCCTTGTCTTTTTTATTTCATTACCAATGTATATGTGGGGTGAAATTAGGTCACGTAAAAGTTTTTGGATTATGAGGAAGATTGGCAATATGAAATGTATCATGGGTCACATACTCTCTCAGTCCATTATCTAAAATGGTGAAATGATTGGAAGCTTTAGGAGGTGGCATGTGGGAAAGGGAATATAAGATTTTAGGATCTATGCAATTATCTGATGAAGGATCAATAAGTATAGCCTTTCCTTTATCCTACTTGGAACTTGGATTCATACCATATTGATAATTATAGCTTTAAAACTTAGCCTTAAAATGCTTGCAGTGTTTATATGGGTGTAAATCTCTTGGAATATTCACTTCCATCCCTATGTGGGAAAACTTGATACATTGGTGCAACATTGACAGGATTGCATGAATCTCATGTAACCAAGGCTTGCCTAAAAGCATATTATATGATAACTCAAGATCAAGCACATGGCAAAGTGTATCTTAAGTCAAGATCCCAATGATAACTAACAAACTAATGGTGCCTTGTGATTCTCTTTCTTGATTATCATAGGCTTTGATAGTTATATTTATAGTTGAATATCTATAATTGTGTACCCAAAAAGCTTGATAAGCTTTAGAGACACTATGTTGAGGCTAGACCCATTGTCGATAAGGACACATTTCACTTTATGCCATCTTATATAAACTTCTATGTACAATGAGTTATTATAGAGTGGTCCAAGGGAAGACATATCGCTTTAGTTAAATGTGACTTATTGAGCTAGAGCTAGGTGTCCAACCAAAGATTGAAAGTTATCAGTGGATATGTCACTATCACTAGTAGATTGGGTCAAAAATTCATTCATGATGTTTTTGTGGATTATTGGCATCTATAGAAAATCTAAAATAGAAATTTGTGCTGGTGTCTTCTATAATTATTTCACAATATCAAACTTCTTGTCTTGTTCAGTAGTGAATAGTTTATTCTGAGGCTAAACAGTTGGTTGGATGATAGTCAAAGTGGCAGATGGTTATGGGCCTATGATAGTAATCTTGGACCTCCTAGTTGTGATTGCATAATCAAGATTAAATATGAGATCATTATTGCTAATTGATGTTGGTAATGGTGTGAGACTAGATAGGATAAGTCTTGGTTGCTGGTGCACTTGTATGTGGTCACATGGTAAGAATGAGTTGTCACTATAAGATACAAAAGGGGAAGTCCTAGTTTGTTGGTTTGCCTGTATGCACTCCCAGGTCAGAAAAGGATTATCCATGTGATTTGGCTGAATATTGTTGTTTAAAAATGGTCTATTCTAATTAGTGCTTGTTCTAGGATTAATGGAAATGGTATTAATGCTATCCCCTAAAATATGACCTGTAACCCTGTTGTAGTCATATGTAACTACATGATAGGTTTATTGGTTTTTACCATTCTGACCTTTGTTTTATCCATTGTTTTATAATTATGGATTTTTCTAATGATTTTGTTGATTTTACTAGTTTGGCCTTTGATTCTGATATAGTTGATTTTATTTCAGTACTGGCCATTGTTGTTGTTGATTATTCTGCTGCAGTTGATTGTTATGTTAGGGAAAGGGGTTTTGATAGATCCCAAGAATTTGATTAGAAGTGGAAGCACCATTATCCAATTTTATCTCCCCATTATCCAACATATTCTTGATTAAATTTTTGATTTGGACACATCTTTATAGATTATGCCCATTGACCCGATGATAGTCACAAAATCCATTTTCATGGTACCAATCATGGTAAGGAATGCCTTGCAAATAATGCTTTAGTATAGGAAAACTAATCATATTAATATTAACAATCTTGTGGAATATAGATTTAATAGGTTCCCCTAAGTCACTAAGGATATGATGTACAAGCACAGTTCTCTTAGGAGGAGGGGTTTGTAATGGTAAAGGCTATTGTATTTGTTGTGTAAGTTTTGGTTATTACACTTGTGGCATTGGTTGGAGAGGTTACTGGGTAGGAGCAAGCTAGAAGGGATATTTTTTTGAGGGATAATATTTGTTTGGATAGATGGTTAGGAGGTCACAAGTGGGACACTTTGACCAAGGTATGATGGAGACACCTATTAGGGTACATTGGCTTAGTTGGGGAATGGACTAGGAATATGCATACGTGGATTGGGATGTAATTGAAATTGCACGTTTGGCTATGTGATATTCTAGTTTGGGTTGATGATAAAGGTTTGAATTAGATTATTTTATGGTTGGGATGAAGGGATATAACTATACTATTCTTTCTATGGTTGAAAAGGGACATGCTACCCACTAATCGAACCTTGCTGTTTAGTAAGAACTTGTAGGCCAAGACCCTATCTTTGAATTTGTGGCACATTTTGAACCAACGATTGTTTAGTAGGTACTTGAGAAATATGGGGACCTCCTTGTTGCACGAATCTCTATGAATAAATGAAAGCATGTTACAAATTTGAAATCTATCATTGACCAATATTTGCACGTTACTAGCTAATCATTACTTGGTTTTAGAATGGCATATTATTCTACTATTGAAGAGGTATGTTTGTCATTACTTGGTGAGGTATAATATTAGTTTTCCCTAATTGAGGTGGTAATATACTCATCCTCTATTATTTTGATACACTAGATTGTGTCTGTTGTTATGGAATACCACTCGCTACTTGTTAAGGAGGAGTAGGATTCATCACATTATGTCATTGAGGCATAACATTAGCTATTGTTTAATTATCTAATCCTATAGGTTGTACACTTGAAGAAATGGATAGTTGAGGCTAGGGTATAAAAAATCCTATTCTTTGGTATGATGATCCACTCATGGTATCAACTATAGGTGCATGTTGTTGGCTAGTTGTTTGTGCATTAGTACCACTTTGATCAAGATTGGATGTTATTTGCACATTGTCTACTACATTTGGCTTAGTATTTAGTTTATAATTTGAAGACACTTCTTCAATAACTGGCATATGTATCAAGTTATCTATCGAAGTAGTTTGTAAAAATGGGTCATAACTTAGATCCTCTTGTCTAGTTAATTTTATCAACACCCCTGTTAAAGGAACTAGGTCAATGAGAGGCTTATTTACCATGTTCATCTGATTGAAATCACATGCTAAATTAAAGTAGGTTTGGTATTCTATTTGCATTTTGTTAAAGTGATCTTCCATGATGTTTTTGCTTAGATTGGGTATATTGGGGTCTTAGTACATTGTTTGGACTAGAGCCATAGGATTGCTACAAGAAGCTTGTTGATCATAAATGATATTATGGGGAACTCTTACTAGACTTGGTAGATTTTCATAGGGGAAGTCTATTGGAAATATAACCCCTACCTCTATGGCCCTAAACAAAATATCATCTTTGTTCTTTAATAAATGTCACTCAAACAAAAATGGATCATATGTGGAAGCCAAATTGGTAGAGTATGACTGTTGAAGAACTGGCTAATCCACCATGGGTATTGTAGCTAAATATTTCATGGTTTGTTCTTGGTCCTATTTTGTGTAATGTGGTGTGTTAAACAAATAGTTAGCTAATGGATCTTGGATTTGTGCCCCTGATTGAGTATTATAAGAGGGATACAAATCCATCTCATAAGTAATGTTATCTGTATAGGGGTCTTACACCATTTCTTCCTGCGTAACTACATTACTAATCCCTAGATTATACATGAGTCCACTATGAGTGTAGGAATACATGTTAGGATCCATAGTCAATGCTTTATGATAAAAGGTCAAAGATCTCTACAAACTCTAAAAAGGACAAAATCTAAAACAAATGATGCCTTCAACTTGGTCTAGATTTGTCAAAAGGATTAAAAGGTTTATGTAAATATTTATGAGGAAACAAGCTAGAGTGAAGTATATAATGTTTTACTATTCACACAAAGGTAAGCAAGTAAATGGACAAAAAAAATAAAATGCCAAACTCTAAGGTCAAAGTGTTTCAAATCAGTCTAATCTAGGAAATTAAAAGTTGCCAGGTCTTTTGGCCAAACGTGCAATCAAAAGCTAGGCTCAAACAAAGCATGTGATAGGACTCTTGGCCAAACAACGTCAAAAGCTAGACTTTGAAAATAGATGAAAGTTTTAATCTAATGGATTTGAAACACTTCTAAAAAACACTAGGAATTTGATTCTTGGACATGAACTTGGTCAACTAGGTATAAGGTATGAAACAAAAGGCACTTTAGCAATAGTTTATTTTCTCATAAATAATGGTAGAAAACTTGGATCTTTTTGACAAACAAGCTCGACAAAGGTGAACAATATAATTGTGCTTTAGACAAAGGATCAAAAGTACACTTGGATCAATATGAATATGTAGGAAAAAATTTGGAATTCTATGTAAGAAGGTCCATGAAATAATGTTTGAAATAATTTTGGTAGCATAAGGATGCTGTACTACCCAAAAGGTGTGATAAAAAAGTTTGTTTCAAAGACTCTCTAAGGCAAAGACATTTTCCCACAATTTTGACTGCATAACACTACTTTTCTTGACTCAACATGTTGTGGTACATAGACTTAAAGTGCAAGTGTTTAGCACAAAATGGCTTAAGTATATTAAGTGATGATAATGATTATGAGTCTAAAATGGCCTTCAATCTAAATTAGAAATTTAAGTTCCCTCAAGTGTAGTGCAAATGGTGAACCCACTTAACACATCAACCCTAAGAACTTGTAAAGGTGTAATTTTGAACTTATATTATAAGTGAAGGACTTTAAACAACTTTGGTAAAGGTCTAGACTCAATTGGGTAACATAACTATGCCAAAGTGGATGATATGACTCTAAAGATTTTGATGAACTTTGAACAAGGAAAATGGATGATCTCATGTGGGAAAAATAATGCCTCTTTATTCAAAGGAAAATTTGGACTATGTTTTGGGTTTGGATGATTTGTTTACACCAAGTTTTGACTCCAAAAAAGAATTAAGATAAGCTAAACTAATTAATCACCCTTAGATCCTAAACTGACAAGGTTTCTTGGTACTATTGGAATCTATCAATATACATCATTTGAAAGGATTTTAAGTGTTCATCCAGAAGTAAATGTGCATTATATAGTAGGGGTTTTACACCCCCCTTCTCTTAAATGACAGTTTTGTGACATGGACCTTGAGGCACACCTTACACCAACAATACTTCCATGGTAAGTGGGGATTTGTCTAAATTCTAACAAATTTTTAAATGATCTAGGGGAATCAATTGCATAATGATTTTCATGCCAAATAATGTAAAAGAAAAGCATAGATTTTGGGTCTGTATCACTCAGCTTGTTGTAAAAAGGTCTAGTCCTTTTTGAAACCACTACATCCTATTGTTTGTTCAGTGTAGTGTGATGTCCAAAGTGCCACTACATCCCATGTGCAACTCTAATGGATCTAAATGAAGTCAATGTTGGGAAATGAAACCTTGGGTCAAAGCTTCCCTAAGGAACTTATGGGAGGTAATGATGTCCCCCTTGCAAGAAAAGTTGCATAAATAAATAAAACATGAAAGTAGAAATACTTTAGGGTCATTTTAAAGATCACCCAAACTTTGATGAGTTTTTGGGGAGTGCTTTAGATGAATTTATTTCTAAGCCTTGGACTAGGCTACTTGTAATAGGAATGGTGTTTTTGATTCTAAGGGTTCCCTATAGGGGAAAAATAGAAGAGCATACATATAACACCCCTCTTTTTGGCCAAACAAGATTAATCTAAATAACTATTGCAAGAAAAAAATTATAAGTGTGTTCAATTTTAAACCCAAATGAAATGTTTGGTGGTGTTCATTTGACCCCTTGGTCTTAGTTGTAAACTTTGAAAACATTCACCAAAGACACTTAAACTCTTTGTTAATCACCAAAAAAAAGTTCTTAATCCAACTTTAAGCATGCAAAAGTGATTTAAACATGTTTGGAGCAAATATCCCGCTTGGTATTGTAGTAAAATTATTAGCATGTCCTTTAATTTTGAAGCTCTTTTGAGTTTGAAATAAGAAACTTTGGAAAAGTAGGTCTCAGGGCTTATTTTTGGGAAAACATAGTGACCAACATCAGTCAATACCACTAACATTGGTTACAAGCAACCGAGATCTGATTGATGTCAATTTTGCTGACTGATGTCGGTTAAGCTAAGTAATTGATGTCGGTGTTTTTGCCAACATCAGTTATTATGTAAAAATCGTGGTAACCAAAAACAACAAAAAAAAGCTAAAAAACCAATTTTCAAGAGTTTTAAAAGCTTAAATAAGTTTTTTAAGGTTGCAAAAGGATCTCCTTTAAGTTTAGGATGCGTCTAGTCCCACTACGCATGCCATATGTGTTCTAATAATTTGACTCAAGAGAGGATGGTTAGTATTGTGTTAGTTCCAAAATGGAAACAAAATGAAATAAACACACTAATATCATAACATCTCTAGGCCTATACACTAGGGAGAGCTTAATTAACAATCATGAATGAAACACATAACTAAAATGTAAAAGAAAACTCTTTTAGCTTCCTTGGTTGCTCCAAAATTCTTGTTGTGGTGGCTTACTCAGCTTGTGCTCATGAAGTCCTTGGCAATGGAAGCTTGAAAACCTCCATCTCTCCTTGGCACCTTTGGCTTGTGGCTTGGCTTGGACTAGAATCAATTTGGCATTATAACACTAGTTTCTTGAAGGTTTTTGGAACCAATCCTACATTATAAATTTGCACTAATTAAGCTTAGAAATGATTTTTTGAGGCCTCCTATTTATAGATTTTTAGATTTGATTAGAATCAACCTCAACCATCGATCTCAAGATTGAGATGTGTGGTTGAGTATTAATTCAATTTTTGGAATTTAGTTTGTAATTATCCTCATCATGGAATTAGAAGAAGGGGCAATTAAGAGGCATAAAGGGAATCATGGAAGGCATTAATGAGGCATGGAGGGCATGAATCTTGATATTTGTAGCATTTATGGCTTAGCGATGTCTTCCAAAGAAATGAGGTCACTTGATGATGCAAATATTCAATATTCATTTATAAAAACAAACATTCAACAAGTTTCCATGGAATTTTTGATTAGGCCTTGATTTGGGTTAATTAGCTCTTAAGCATGATTAAGCACTTTGTGCACAAATTACTCAATTTGATTAGAATGCCCTATTATTGGCCATAAATTTGATTGGATTGGAATTGGAAGTCCACATTAGATGCATATTCCCATTTAGGATGTTGACAAAAACAAATAACAAAGGCACAAGTCTTATGCAAAATATTTGATAGGAAAGAGTAGTCTAGAGCACGTGGGTGCAAATGCGGCATTTTGACTCAAAATGAATTGATCAAAGTTAGTTGCCCCATAAATTGAATTGCCCCATTTAGGGATACCCTGGCCAAAATTAGCACTTGAATATGTAATTTTTACATCATTTAACATGTTTTAGTGTTTTTAAGCCAAATTGTGCATTTTGGGTAGAAATTGGTCAAAATCCTAGTTGGAGGTTATCGATGGCCAATTTTAGGTGTCTACAAGACCTATAACAACTCTATCATAACATCAACAACATGACCAAATGGTCATACACATAGTCCTCTCTCTGATCCTTAATCCATCTACCAAGCTAACATAATATTCACCTTGCCTTAGCTCACAATAGACACTCTCTCAAATAGTCTCTAGGGATTAATTGCTCATTCTACCTCCTTTAGGCTCATTAACAGGGTTTTTTCATGATGAATATTAGTTAATTCATGAATATTCCATTTTTAAGATTTTTATTTTGGTGATTTTTTGGGTCAATAGATGGGATTAGATCACCAAAATTTTAGGGATATATATTTTTTGGGGGTCAACTCACCAACCCTTTATAATAATATATAGTATTACACTTAAATTAACCAGATATATATAGTAGATCCCTTGAGGCCCTGACCTATACCAACCAAGGGAAAAAACATAACCGTAACTAGAGGATCACATAATTGAATAATAATAATGAATGAAGAAGATGAATGATAGGTAATTATTGTAATTATTACTATAATTTCTTTAATGAAAGATCATAGAGTCTATGATCCTTTAGACCATCCGTTTTACTAACTCATTTAGCTTAGTCATTCTACCGAGTTCTTTGGCTTGGTCATTCAGCCTAGCCATTTGTCTTAACCACTTGGTCCAACCATTCACCTCAACCACTCAACCTATCCTTTTGATTGACTATTTAGCCTAGCCTTTTGTCTCAGCCATTTAGCCTAACCATTTGGCCTGGTCCTTCGATCCAACTATTTGACTTGATCATTTAGCCTAGCTATTTGACTTAGTCGTTCGACCCAACCATTCAACTCAATTATTTGACCCAACTATTTGGCTCAACTATTTAGCCCATATGTTTTTCTAAATAATTGGTTTAAGCCATTCAAATCAAACATTTGGACCAGTTGCTCAGTGAAAATGTTTAACTTAGTTGTTCATCTTAGCCATTTAGTTCATACTTTCATTTCAGACATTCAGTTCAATCATTCAATTAAGCCATTGATTTAGTCATTTGGTTTAGTCATTAAATTACACTATTCCATTGTTTTTTTATGGAAACAACATTGTTAGATAATTTTCATTTTCCATTAGAGGATTCATCATGCCCATGAATTAAATTTCTCTAGATTCTCCTAATATTTCCAATAGGTTTTCTAGTAAGGCCTCTTAAAATGAACCCTGCTCATTAGGTCTAATGACCTATGTGTCCACCTACATCATCTTGATTATAAAATAATGACTAATATTATTCACTCTTTATTGGTACTCAATAACCTATACCTTCTCTTTCAAAGGTTATATTCTTTGCTTGGATCCACACATGCACAACACATAAATAGGCTTATAATGCCTTGCATTTATACCACACTCTTGGTATAACCAATCTTGGTCAACGAAGATGACTAACATACTTGTTATAAATTTGAAATAGGTCCTGATACACATTAAATTTAATAACCATACACTCCTTAAGTTATCCAATATGTCATTATCTCCAAACCACCATTAGGTCTTGGTGAGACCTAAAACAATTAGGCCTTCATACTCACCTGTTACATGTGAGACTAATTAGACCAAATTCATCCTTTAACAATAATTTGAACACATAAAAACTATCTCCAATATACCGTTTCATGCTACCAAAAATATCCATGCCACCTAGAACACCAACTCACCTCATGAACTTACAAATTAGGTATCCATGCTCTTCAAGTCTTCATACGTAAAAAAACATAGTCTTAAAATTATGAAGAAAATACTCAAACCTTTCACATATACATATGATTATATAAAATTATTTAACCCTTAAATACCTATATAACACCTCCATTTTCTTTATAAACTCCAATAATAGGCTCTAGGCACTCAAAATAACTCTCTCAAAATGACCACTCAGATTGGTCATATACAGTCAAAATATAGTCAAGCTATTTTGACTCTCCATATCTGATAAGAGAAATATCATGAAAACCAATGCCTTATAATAATAATTAGAGACTCATATAATATATCCATACTAATTTTCTTCTTTAATTCTACTCATAATTCTTCCAACTCACTTATGCAATATGGTCACTCAAATTGCTAGTGCATTCAACAAACACAACCAACTTCTAGGCCTTTTTTCACATTAAAAATGGATTTTTAAAACATCCATAATCCAAAATTATAGTATTCATGAAGTATAAAACACCCTCCAATAATTATTTTAGATTTAAAAATCAAAATTCTATCAATAACAACTCAATTATCTTCTCAGGTCACTTGTAGAATATGGTCAAATACATAATCAACTTTGGAGCTCAATATCTTTGAATGTATGAACATTAAAATATTATAAATAAATTATATGGATATATATTGGATTCATCTATCAATTTTATTTTTATACCATCATCAAATTCATCTTACATTAAAATATATAAACAAAATAATGAGCGCAAATTTTTCTTGTGTTAATTTGAATATTCGAATTCCAATAGTTATTATGTAAATGCTAAACCTCAGACACTTTGTTATCATCTCACTAATTCCTATAAATTTTGAACAAATTTGATCCATTAATATATTCTAGAGTATCTTGGTATTTAACTTTACTAAACATCTAACACTTTGTTATCATCTCACTGCTTCTTAACAATTTGGAACAAGTGCGCTCCATCGGTCTCTTTAAGAGTATCCTGGTCTTTAACTTTGATAATTTTTTTTAAATTTGCTCTAATATTTTTATTCCTATAAAATTTAAAAAAATACACACTTTATATCTCCTCAAAATTATCTTTACCTTTTCTAAACATCATACACTTTGACCTATTTGACTCAATACACATCATAGATCTACATTTGTACGAACACCAGCTCGTTGTTAGATCCTTATCTCGTATTAGTCTTTAAATTTGATTAAAAATCTGACACTTGACCTATTTGACTCAATATGAATCATATATCTACATTTTTACAAACACCCACTCATTGTTAAATCTCCCTTTGCAAATTTGGTTAAGTATGGGAACTTAGTGAACTCTATATGAGAAGCCAACTTTGTACCTTAATAACTTTTTCTACGCTCAACCTCATGACTTGAAATTTGACACACATGATAAAATTTCATATGGGAATACATAAATGTATAAATATACTCCTAAAACCTTCACACATGTGAAATATTATGTCATCAAACTACTTATGTAGCCTTATTTGTCAAGATAACTATTTAAACCTAAACACTCATATGACTGCTCTGATGAATTTATTTCACTGTAATAATAATTATAATCACTCTTGAAATCCCATAGGGTCTATAAATAATTTCCATACCATTAATATCATCCTTCAATTGCCTTAGTAAAAAAAGGAATAACCATGTAAGAACACTGAATCATACTTTATCATTTGTCATTTTAGCACACATGACACCTCATGAAAATCCTTGGTCATCTTGGAGACATCATTGACAAACCTATAATAATTTACCCCTTTATAATTAACTTCAAACACAAATACAAATAGTATGCTTAGACTCTATCTCTCTCTTCAGGTACTTTCTCCCCCTTTGACACAATGATAAAGTGGGCTCAACTCTTGATCTTGTGGACCTAAAAACACTTCAAGGACCAAAAATAGGAAAGTACCACCTATAAGAGCTGATAAATAATCCCCTTAAAATTGTGCCTACCTATTCTCACTTTGAGCTTCTCAAACATGCTCCATGACTACACTCTTCTTTGATCATACATAACTTCTATGAAGACAAAACATACATGAACATCAAAAATTGCATGAAATTACCTTAAAAACATTGAGAGGGACTCCCCATAAGTCACCTAATCTTAGGCACCCTTTGATCATCTTCATACCATATTTAACCATGAAGAAATAACACAAATTCCTCCATACCTTCTCTTTCAAAATCTACTACATAGTCCTCTGATCCTAGGACCTGACCATTTACAAGGCTTCCCCTTTGTTTACACATAACTCTTCAAGCCTTTCAAACCATCTGAGTTATCTCCTCCAAAATCCATTCTTCACCTGGATGATGACATCTTCAACAAGTCTTCTCAAATTAACTCTATCTACTGATAATTCATCAAACACTATCCAATAATAGTCTATACTTTTATAGAGACATCTCATCATCAGAACACTATGAACTCCATATCATACACAACTTGTCTTCTACATAACTCAGATACCTTCTTCATGATATCAAATATATGAAAAAAAATTCTCCTTATACTCCATATCAACCTTGTCTTCAATATTAATCATTTGACTAAATAATTTAAGAAACATAAATTGACAAGTTCTTCCTATCTTTGATTAGACACATGGAGATCTTCATTTCTTGCATGTAGATCTTGCACACATATCTTCATTCTTCACCAATTTTTCCAACTATACCATCCTTTAGATCACTTAAATTTTTCATTTCCTTTCATAGTAATCCAACACATCTTCTAATGACCTTTTTTATCTTGCAACATCAATCAAAAAACTTAACTAGCATCCATGATGCTTCCTCTTTCTAACAAGTGTCTTCTTGAAGCCTAGAGAGAGACACCCCATTAACATAGAGAGACTAAAAGTCCCAAAACTCTAGACACTCCCATATATCCATACATTTATTTGTCTTGTATTCCTACATCATCATCTGATTGATTTTGAATGGATGCTTGACTTCATTCTTTGATTCAAATTTGTCAACAAATGTAGTCAATATGAAATCTTGACTTTCTTTCATGTCTATCATGGCAAACAAACCATCTTTAGTATTAGTCTAATTTATCCTAACAATATTAGGTTTCCAAAACCATTTATGACCTCTTCTTAGAACACTAGGATCTCCATACACCTTATTTTGCTTTGAGAACTCATTCAACCTATTCTAGCAATACCTAGCAATGTGACCAACTCTATGACATTTATAACAAACAATGTATTCCATACCTTTTGTTTGAATATGGTAGTGATATCCCTTTAATTTATTGCTTCTTATTATAGAGTCCTTTTCCCTATGACCAATAAGATGACAAACAAAATAATGGCCCATAAAATATTTTGCATACCTTGAAGCATTTGGTTGTTTAATTGACTTCTTCCTTTTTCTCTTGACCTAATCTAGCTTATTGTCTTTCAAGTTACCATCTTCTTTGTCTTATTTTGATCTCTTTTTTTCTTCTTTACTTTTACCTATCTTGATTATGACCTTTTTGTGTTCATCCTTTAGGGAAACAAGATTAGTCTTAAATTAAACACATTCATCTTCTTATGCTCTCATGATTGAACTTGCAACATCTAACTAAATTCTAAGAACTTTGATGGTCTCCTCATCCTCCTTGGCTTCTTTAGCCATGCCATCCTTCAATCTACATGTTTTCTCTTCAAGATACTTGATCAGCTCTTTATGCTTCTTCTCATCTCTCTTGGTCTTGCCACACAAAATCTCCTCAAGTAATCTGATTTGTCCTTCAAGAACTTTGATCACATACCTCATCTTGTGATTCCTCTTTATGAGCTCAACTTTTAATCCACTTCTTCAACATACATGATGTCCTTATTTTTGAATAAATTTCCTCTTTTAAACTCAAACTTACCTTGGAATCTTATAGCTAAACCTTGAGATCATTGATAACTTTCTCATCATCTTTGGTATCTTTTTTCAAAGTACATATCTACTTTTTAAGTACCTTCACTGTTGATTCTCTTTCTTTAACTACTTATCCATCTTGTACTACTTAGAATCTCCTTCAACCTATTAAGCTTTCTCCAAAGTACCTACTCTTATACCAATTATTTGAGGTACAATATGACTAGGGTGGGGGTGAATCAGTCAACCAATCTTTCACTTTTAGATCACTTATCATTCATTCATGAATCAACACAACAAGCATATGCAACTAGATTACCATCAAGGCAAGGTGACCACATACAAAGCATGAATAAGAGAAGCACATCATAAAATAATATATAATGTGGGAAACCCTCATAATAAATAAAATCCACTCTCAATCATACAAACATATGGACTACATGTCATTTAAGAGTTTTACAAACATGAGACTTTAGTGAAATAATTGTTTCATAAGGAGCAACTACCCCTAAGATGGTCAAGTCCTTCTGACATAGATATTAATCACCCTCCCAACACTTATAAATAAACATCTCTACCTTTGAAGTGATTTATTCAACACCTGATGATGGACCTATAATTTTATAAACCCTATAAAACACCCTCTCTATCTCATACACACCTCTCACATAGGCATGCCACAATCTCTCTTCTTCTTCACTCAAACTGCCCTCATATACACACTCAGACCTTAAAAAATTCTACCATAACATCAAAAACATGATAAAATGGTCATACACATAGTCCTCTCTGATACTTAATCCATATACCAATCTCACACAACCTTCACCTTGCCTTTTCTCACAATACACACTCTCTCAAATAGTCTCTAGGGCTTACTTGCTCATTTTGCCTCTTCTATGCTCATTAGGTCTAATGACCTATGTGTCCACCTACATCAGATTGATTAGAAAAGTATGAATAATAATATTCACTATTTATTTCTCCTCAATTACCTATACCTTCTTTTTTAAAGGTTCTCTTCTTCACTTGGCTCCACACATGCACAACACACAAATAAACTAACAATGCCTTATATTTATACCACACTCTTGGTATAACCCATATTGGTTGGACAAGATGCTTACCATAATTATTATACCTTTTAAATAGGTAATAATTCATGTTATGTGTAATAACCACACACTCTTTAAGTCATCCGATACCTAATTAGCCCCAAATCACCATTAGGTCTTGGTGAAACCTAAAATAATTAGGCCTTCATACTCACAAATTACATGTGAGACTACTTGGACCACCTTCATACTTTAAATTATATATATATATATATATATATATATATATATATATATATATATATATATAAAATACCTTTTCATAATCTCACAAAGTTGCATTCCACCTAGAACACCAATCACCTCATGAACTTACCAATTAGTTCTCCTTGCTCTTTAGGTCTTCATACACAGAAAACACAGTCTCAACTTATGAAGAAACCACTCAAAAATTTCACATATACATATTATTATATTGAAATATTTAAACATTGAAGACATATTAAATACCTCCATGTGATTTAGACACTTCAATAATAGGTTTGAAGCACTCAAAATAACTCTATCAAAATGACCACTTAGACTGGTCATATAGAGTCAAAATATAGTAAATATATTTTTAATGTTCATATCTAATAAAAGACATATCATGATGACCAATGAATTTTTTTAATCCTTAGAAACTCATATAACATCTCCATACTAATTTTATTATTCAATTCTACTCAAAACTCTTCCAACTAACTTCTGCAAGATGGTCACTCAAACTGACAATGTATTCAACAAATACAATCAATTTTTAGGCCTTTGTTCATACTAAAAATGGATTGTTCAAACATACATAATCCACAAATATAGTATTAATGAAGTATAAAACAATCTCAAATAATTTTTTAATATTGAAACATAAAAATTCTATCAAGAACAACTCAATTATCCTTCTTGGGTCACTTGCAGAACATGGTCAAACACATAATCAACTTTGGAACTCAATAAATTTGACTATACGATCATTAAAATATTATAAATAAATTATATATATATATATACCTTGGATTACTATATAACTTTTATTTTTACATCATCATCAAATTAATCTTATATCGAAAGATATAAACAAAATAATGAACACTGGTTCTTCTTGTGTTAGTTTGAATATTCAAATTCCAATGGTTACTATGTAAATGCCAAACCTAAAAAACTTTGTTATCATCTAAATAATTATTTAAAATTTTTAAAAAATGATAATATATATCTTCAATAGTAACCTGGTCTTTAACTTTGATAAACATCTGACACTTTGTTATCATTTCACTGCTTCTTGATAATTTGTAACAAACACACTTCGTCAGTCTCTTTGAGAGTAGCTTGGTATTTAAATTTGATAAACATCTGACACTTTTAAATCATCTTGTGATTCCTTAAATTTAAAAAAAAATATTCAATATTTATCTCCTTATAATTATCTTGGTATTTATCTTTGCTAAACATTAGACACTTTGACCTATTTTACTCAATATGCATTGTTAGATCACTATTACACGATCACCCACTCATCATTAGATACTTATCTGGTCCTATTATTTACATTTTATTAAAAATATAACACTTTGGCCTATTTTAATCAATATTCATCATATATCTAAATTTTTATGAACACCAACTCACCATTAGATCTCCCTTTGCAAACTTGGCTAAGTATGGGAACTTAGTGAACTCTGTTTGAGAAGCCAACTTTACACCTTAATAAATTTTTCTATGCTCAACCTCATGACCTAAAATTTGAACCACACGATAAAATTTCATAGTTTAATCCATACATGTATCAATATGGTCCTAAATCCTTCACATGTTTGAAATATGATGTCATCAAACTACTTACTTAGCCTTATCTTTCAAGATGACTACTTGAACCTAAACACTCATATGACTACTCTTATGAATTATGTTTACTTACATACACATTATAATCACTATTTACATCCCATATGGTATCTAAAACATATCAATACCATCAATATCATCCATCAATTTCCTTAGTAAGTCAAACACCAAAGAACCATGTAGGAACACTAAAGCACATTGAAGCACACTTTGTTATTTGCCATTCTAGCACACATGACACCTCATCAACATCCTTGGTCACCTTGGAGATGTCATTGATAGAAATATAACATAGGATTATTTTACCCATTATAATAAATGGTAGTGGTGATACCTCCTATATCAATGTTATCAATTTGAGATATAAGAGGCTCATTTTGAAGATGATTGATTGTCTTGTTGACAAGAGGAGGCTGAGGGATGAGATTACCATGGGCATACCAAAGAGGAGGTGGGGGAACATTTTTACTATGCATTCCCCATGGCATATACTAAGAGTGGGTTTAAAAATGGATTAGGTGGTTTTGTATTTGCATCAATTGAGTTGTATTATTAGATTGAAAATCATTCATTTGATTAAGGGTTTGTAATAGGTGTTGTTGGGTTTGAGTGTATTATTGTAATTATTTGAAGAATTATTATTGGAAGTATTTTCTTTGGTACCACTATTAGTGATATTAGGAGCTTTAGAATATTTTTTAGAATGCGAGGCACTAGTGGAGAAATTTGCTTATGTGGTAAAATATGAACTAGTGAAGGGATGAGAAGAGGAAGCACTAGAAGCATGACTACCATGGGTAGTAAATGATGTAATTGTAGAATAATTAAGGATATTGGGTCTTGAAAGAGGCCTACTAGATATATAACCTACCATGTTAGTAGAGATACTAGGCATAGTGGTAGCAGAAATAAAAAAGTCATGGTATGAGAAGGGGTCAACATAAAGGGAAGAGGTTGAGAATAAAAGAAGCTAGTATCCCCAAATCCATGTGAGAATGTGGGAGAAGGTAAGTGAGGATATTAAAATTGACCACTAATCATGAAATGGTAAATGGTAGAAGGATCCTTTCCTTGATGTTGAAGGAATTTAGAGATAAAGAAGAGCATTTCATGGGTATACTCTAATTCGGGTTGATCTTCAAGTGAGAAGAGAGAACTATGAAGAAATGAGGAATGAGGAGGTGTCCCATAGTTTTTTATGCAAGTATATATATGAACAATACTTTCATATAGAAGAGGATCCATGATCTAATTATGGGAGACCCTATGAGGGTTGGTAAGACTCATCAAATATATTGAATTCAACTTAGCATTGTTCTCAAACAAGAAGTTCATGATGAAGGATAAATACTAGATACAAAAAAAAGAGATGCAAAAAAAAGGAAATACAAGGAGATAAATAAGGTATAGAGTCGATTGGGTTGACCTAGTACTAAAAATAGGGTCTAAAAATTGAAAAATAAGGATACAAAGTCAAAAAGGTTGACCTAGTTTTGTAACCTAGATAGAAAATAGGGAGAGAAGGATACGAAGTTGATATGTTCAACTTAGTACTATATTTTGAGGGAAAAAAAATAGTACTTTGTCAATAAGGTCAACTCAATACTACAAAAAGGGAAAAAAGATAGTCTGTAAGAAACTATTTTGAATAGAATGATTGTGTACTGAAACAAGAAAAAAAATTGCAAGTACTTTTTAAAGCAAGGAATGAAAATAAACACACAATTAATTGGGTCAATGAGGATGATCCAATTGAGGCACACAACATAAAATACTACACCAACACTAGCTAATGTAAGTTTTTACAATATAACATAAATTGAGCAAAGATCAATTAGTCAACTTAGAAAGCAAATGCTAACTAAGTGGTCATCCTGAATGTTGTTAGATTATTAGAGTGTTATTTTAAGTGTGATAGAGAAGTTAGCTGAAACTAAGGAACTAGAAGGCAATCCATGGATGGTTTTATGATGTTTAGACTAAATGTGATCTATGTTGGCAATGGTATTGGGGCCTACCCACTCACTTCACACACTATATGGATAAGGGTGTTGAGTTCTTTACCAATATATACCATTGACCACGTGTTTATACTTGGTCAGAAAACCAAGTCGCCTTCTCCCTTGGTGATGAAATCTAAGTAGGTAGGCCTTGGGTAGAAAATTATTTAAATGTATTTTAAGATTATGTGATTTTTGAGTGTGTGCATAAAATATAAAAATAGTGCAACTAAATGTTATATTGAAAAATCACCTAATTAGACTATGTGATCTATTATAAGCATACAATCAATTAAAAGTGAAAGTGTGAGCTAATTACTAGCATATAGATGTTAATTCAAACTTTAAAACATATTACAATGTTGGTTAAGATGATAGTGTATGTAGAGATTATAGAAAAAAGTTATTAGTATCGTTATTATACTATTGAAGTAAGGGTCTATCAAGAACTACGTTGATATTATCAACCTAGTCTTTTAGACAGAATACAAAATACAAAACTAGGTTGACAAGGTGGACCTAGTTTGCTATATAAGGGAAGTTTTAAAGACTATAAAATGTGAAAAATAGAACTATAATGAATAATATAAATGAAAGATAAAGAGAGAAAGGAACCTTGGTGTGTTGGAAGATGCAAAGTAAAGTGAGATTACTATTTAAGTTCCTTGATTTTTACTTGAAAATTTTGCCAACTATGTTGACTAAGTCAACCTAGTTCTACAGTTCCATGTTTGATAAAACCTATAAAGAATACTATACCACTATTATTTACCTAGCATATTTTCATGAAGTTAGGAAGTGTACTATGTCAATTGAGTCAACCTAGTAACCTATTTGGAAGTGAAAACTTGTACTATCTCAACCTATTCAACCTAGTAACCTATATTTGATGAATACCTACACAAACAAAACATAGTCATATTGATGTGATTATGTGTTAAAATTATACACATAAGTTAGAAACTATACTGACACTGACGACCTAGTATCACAAATATATAAAAATAATAAATAAAATGATAGAATAATGAAAAATGTGAAAAAAAAACTTGTAAGGGTTAGATTCACATTGGGTTCACCAAAATGTATGTAATTAGAAATGCATCATGTCTATAAATCAATCCTAACTCAAAGAAGATAGATCAAACTTACACTTCTGATTGGGGATACATTAGATAATCAAGAACATGGCCAATATGGGGATCTAATACACCCAATTGGGGGATCTCTTATCATAATAAACAATAATAGGGAGGGTTCTAAAGCCTCCAATCAAGCACAATCACACAATAATGCTAGTTAGGTCTTATGTTTTCATATCCACGAAAATAATAAGTAAATTCTATTATAATGCTCACAAAAGCTTGTGGCATAAAGTGGGGGTAAGAAATAATAAAAATAAACATGCATAAAAGACATATACTCATGTCAATGTATATAGAATATTAATACATGGAAGAGAATACAAATTCATATCTATCTACTCTTACAAAGGAGTAACAAAGTTAAGAATACTTACCTTTAAAGACAAACCCGTCGAGTATCAATCTCTCCCTTGGCTAAGGTGCTTCACAAGAGGTTGTTTTGTTATGTAAGGATGACAAGGATAAATCAATTCTAGGATACACAACCTATCAATGCATCTAAAAGACTTCTCCATAAGACAAGATACATATCTCCAAAGAAATTATGAAACCCTAAGCTTATTCCTTAAGTAGAATGGTGGATAAGTAGATGTGCAATAGCTCTTACTTGTTATTTTCTATAAATAATGGTGAAATGATCTTGTATATATAGGCAAATTTAACCCTAAGCCCTTCTAAAAGTTTTGGTCGATAGGGTTGACCCAGTAAACCTAGTACTATTATGGGCAAAAATTCACTAGGTCATGGGCCAGGTCAGTCAAGAGCTAACCTAGACCCTAAATTAATTTTACCCAAAATAGTAAAGGGTTGACCCAATCAACCTAGTATTGTAAATAGTCAAAAGGGGGTTTAGGTTAGGAAAAGGGGGATAAAATAAAGAAAATGACTGAGGAGTATATAATAGAGAATAACAAGCTTAAGTATATGGTTTTCAAGAGACAAGTGTGTAGATAATAAGTGGAAAAAAGGACAATAATCTTTTAAAGCACCAATGGTCTATCCACCCCTTTCTTGGTGCACCCGTTAAGGTATGCAATTAGAGAGATTGAGACTTGATGGGTTCTTACAATATAAAGAGCATCGGTAAGTGATAAAATTTTGAAAATAGTATGTGTATACACTTGGTGGCCATTATAACCTATATAATACCTTGAAAACCTAAAAATATGATGAATTCAAGACATGAACCAATGCCTTATATCATGAAATGATTCCTCCTTCACAAACAACACCTGCAAATTAGTCAAATAGGTTGACTAGGTAGCTTTTCCTTCATTTCATGAATATTGGATACTTTATATGAGCTCCCAAGGGTAATTTCAAGAAAATATATGATCATCTAATGATTTGAGGAAGAAGAACAAGTGCCAAACTTTACTCTCCATGGATTGGAATTCTTTTAAATTACCTTTTACCTCTCCTTTTATGATTTTTTATCTCAAAAACTTATTTTTTTCCAAGTTTGTACAACATATATACAACTAATGGTCATGGAAATGAATTTATCAGAGTATACTCGATGATCCAAGTAGTAGTTAGGAGGTTTTAATGAGTTTAGATGCATAATTCTTCAATTTTTCATAAACATGTTTATTGGTAGGGTTTTACAAGGGTTTAAGAGTGCTCTGGGTTCTTAATGGTTGTTCAAAATGTATATAAATATAATGGTAAAACAATTTACATAAAAATGAATCATACTTACCCCCTCATCAATAATAAAAAGTAGGAGCTCCCATGAAAAAGGCACATCAAGATCTTTATGTGGTGAAAATGTGCTTTGAGAGGTTGCCAAGACTATGTATGTAAGAAAAAACTTGAGGTTTATAATAAGACAATATTTATGCATTTAAATTAACTTAAAAACCTTCTTAAATGTTTCATTAATCCTCTCCACTATCCAAATTTTCATCTAATGAAGAAAAACTCTGTGAAAGTGTCCAAAAGGATGATTGTGTCTCTTAAGGGTTTTGTGTTTGCTTACTTATTCTTTCCCTCAAGGTATGGTTTGCATTGAAATAAGATAATTATAACACATAAATATATTTATTAATAATTAAAATAACTCTCCCATGATTTACAAGACCATACATGAGCTTGAAACCTTCTACCACACTTTGAAACACTTCAAGAAGTCTGTCTATCGATTTTATGATTGTCAACAGACAAGGGGTTAACTATGACAAAATAGTGAGTATTTAACCTCTTAATTTTACCTAAAATAATTATTTATAGGTATATAAAGTCATTATGACCAACTCCACTAATTTTCATGCTTATATGATGCATATAGTGGCCTGTAGGTGAATTTTCTCAACATTGAGCTTGCACTACCTACTTGTTCAGTATTAAGACTAAGTTTTCCTTTTTTACACATTTATTTTTGATTTATAATTATGAATATTATTTTTATATGTCATTGAATTCCTCATTTTAATGGTCTCATCCTCCATTAGTCAACTTTCAACCTTATGCCATTTAGATCAGACCATACTTCTCAAGGAACCTCATTATGATTGTATACCAATAGTGTTGTAGATAAAGTTTATGAGTTGTAGAGGTGTTTATTATATATTAAACCATTATTTTGTGATTTAAAGACACCTAATATAACTTTAAACCTTATACTTATCTCCTTATTAGTGCATTTACTCAAGCATTATTCTCAAGCTCTTACATAGTCTTATATTTGTACAACCTATGTACCTTTATTTTCATGCTCTTGGTAGTGATTTAGTAGTTTTTCTAAGTCTAAAAGATGAAAATTTGTGTATTTTACTTTAATGAGTCATTTCATATGTTAACTCCTTGAATTTAAAGTATCTTGAACTACATTTTTCTAGCATATGACTGTGTGAGAGGGAATGACATTTATATGGCTGTAGATAAGTTTTTTTTCAAGGTTGAACTGACTGTAGACATGCTTGGAGTCCCTATTGATACCTTTACCTCATTACATAATAATATATTTCTAAGAACCATTCATTTAAATAATAAAACTCCCTTAGATACCAATATGTCTTCAACTCCATAATCTTGGAGATAGGCCTTTAGCCTCATGGTTGTAGGTGTGATTTTCATGAGATCATGACTGAGTCTTTGAGTGTTTTGAGTCCCATATATTTATCCTCTATTATAATTTCATAATTATTTCTCTTATGGACCATTCATGATCATGAGACTATATCATTTATCACTTTTCCCTCATTCTTCATGAGATTGACTGTATGCTTATATATTCATCATTGTAGGTGGAGTTTAGGAGATGTGTGACTGTGTATTTTATATCATTAGAGATTCAAGGTATAATTAACTAAATTAAACCATATTTTGAGATCCTCAAAACATGACATAAACCTTATGAACCTAAAAAATCATGACAAGACCTCACTATATCAAGACTGGCTATCAAGATGCTTGAAAAAGCCTTTTACCTAGTTATTGGTATGCATTTTCATGGAAATGACCATAAATGTGTTTGGTTCTCAATTATGGAATTATATTGGTACAAAAAGTATGCATCTCCTTGAAAAATTATCTCACATACCACCATCATTTTCTTTAAAATAGGGCTTCTCTTCCTTACTATATACTTGATTGTGTTTGACTTTTTCAAGCTTGTATAGATTGTGACATGGTTTTAGGATGATTAGAGATTTGTTAAAGTCATAATATATGAACATACATACTTATATATCCATGAATCTCTATAATCTCAATAACCAACTTGAATCTTAACCAAATGAAATTCCCATTTATAGCATTTCCCACTATCATGAAAAATGAAGTATATTGATTGTGTCTGTGTTGAGATGATTGTAGGTCTCTCTTTAGAGAATTTATTTATGGTTAATTTAAATTAGACCTATATTTTTCTTGAGATATGTATTGAGGTTAACAATCCTCATATAATTTTATGCACTTGGCAATGCTTTAGCCTTTTTTCAACTTAATAGGACTTAAGACTACCAAGACCCTTACCTACTATAGGTTATGACCTAAACACAGGCCTGTAGGTGTCTTAAAAGACACTTGACCACATGCATATGGTTTATAACATGAATAAATCCATAATATGGGTCAATAAACCTTCAATCCTTTGTATTTCACTCATATACTTATTTCCATGGTTTCAACCTTCAACAAGACTATGTCCTTTCTCAATTTTGGATTACTATATACTCTCCATTTTATAGACTATGAGAATGAATTAGGCCCTAATAAGGCTAAAAAATAGTTTCTTGTGACTTTTCATTGATCCATGTCAACTTGGGGAGATATATTTAAGTAAATATCTTGAACAAAACATTTTCTAATTTCTCTTTTCATTATAATTCATGATAAACTCATGACTATTGGTGTATTGGCTATAAGTAGTCATTCTTGACTTGGATAAGTAGTAGTCTCTTGGTCTACAGACCACACTCAAATCATCATGAAGATTTGATAAGTCCTTGATTCCTATTTGTGATGGATTTATGAGATGGAGATGAGTGGAATGGGGCATGATGTGAAAGGGAGATGGAAATGATCATAATGAGAATGGTAGTGAAAGATAGTGATAATGGAGATGAAATAGAATGGGGTGATAAGAACATGAAAGGGAAATCTCAAAACCCCTTTGAGGGTACAATGTAGGCATGATCATATCCTATACCACATATATCAATTTGGATGCCTTTGAAGGAGAAGAAGAGGGTGAAATTTAAACTTATGAGTCTAAAAAAAAACTTAACAAATTCTATTAAACCTTAACATTTGCTAAAAAGTGACTTTTGAGGAAGCTTGAGTGTCATTGATGGCTTCTTACTGTGCATTTTTTGAAGGAACTATTGAATATTTTGACCACAAGTCAAAATAAGTCAACCCTTATAGTAAATATTTTTTAATGGGATCTATTAGGGTATTATATGGTGTGTTATGGTCTTACTTGATGTCATTTAATGTGTCATTTACCTTAGTCATATTCATCTTTACGCCTATGTCTTGTTAGGGGTCATATTTGATTCATTAATGGGGTTGGTAAGTTTTTTTTATGTATAAAAGTGTTCCTAAATATTCTTAAATTTCCAATATGACATATCCTATCAGTCATTATCAGTACCTAACTAAAACTTGTAGGTATTACGTTGAAACAAGAAGAAAAGTGGAAATTTAGGTAGTTTTGGGAGTTGTACGATTAATAGAGAAGTGTGGAACATGTGGAAATCTTGTGTAATTAATATTAAGATTTTTTAACTTAATTAACATGATTTATCAGATTTTTTATTCCAAAAAGTGGTCCAAAACCATTCTACTCCTCCATCGCTCTACTAAAAATACAAAACTAGTCAACATGTTTCTTCTTGGTACAACTAGTAAGAAAGGTTCCAGGTCAAATGATCTTGGTGGTAGATATTAAACTTGGTATAATTAATTTTAATTATAAGATTTAAAATATTGGTTGTATATTCTTTATGAACCATCGTGTATAAGTTTATTGTCTCATTTTATAAGCTAATCCCCACACCCTTCAGGTTTTCTCCTTGTTTGAGCTGATCCATTCAATACAATTTTTGAAATTGATTATAGAGGATGTTTAATTTATACTTTAAAGGTTTCAATTATTATTTTCATTTTTTGAGGTGATTTTATGAGCTCAAACTTCTAAATTTATAGGTTGAGTGCACTAATGGAGTTACAAATAGGTTTCATCAACTACAGAGGTTTCCATTCCCTATAGTGGTCTAAAATAAAGGTATATTAATGTTTTTACCTCTAACCTATCATGTAAATAATACCATATACTTCCAAGTTTAGTTTTAAATGGTATCACATGAATGGTTTAGTCAATAAAAGGTAACACAATCAACTTTTTGTATGACTGTCATACACAGTCAGGTAAATGAGAACCTTGTTTAGCCATGGTGTCCAAACATGAAGTTTTCAAAATGATGAGATAGTTATTGAAGTGGAAATAATAATTTTGAGACATCCAATGGTAGTTGGATTTTTATGAGACACCAATTCTTATATATGCATAAAGTTATACCTTGCTTGCTTCTATATGTACACTTACAGTTCTCCACAAAGGACTGGAGGGTTGTAATATAAGTGTTTGAATTGGTTTGAGAGTTTCATAAAGTCAAGAGACATGGAGGATCTTCATATAATTAGTGGTGAAGGTATATTATTTATTATGGAACCATTCTTCCATGTACATAATCAAATATCATACATTCACATATAGGCCCCCTACATACATACTTACAAGAGGTTAAGCATGTTAACATAGGGTATTTGAATTTGGAGTATTTAAAGGTTGAGAGACTAGTTTGAAATTTTTTTAGAGGTATAATATTGATCACAAGGTCATATACCATGAACATTATCCATGTTTCATATTCACTACCTTATATATTGATGTTCACTTATAGGTGACTCTCACATAGAGACTTGAAAGTGTTGCACAGAGGTATTTGAACATGTTTGCAACATTTATTAAGGTCATAGAGTATTGAATATGCCATAGAAATCAATGGTGAGGCTATATAGTATCAATAAAACTCAAGATTAATGTTCATATATGGAGAAGCATTTTAGGGACTAGTTACCTTAAAATATCTAAATAAAGACCTAGCCATTCTTTTGATATTTTCATGATTAGACATTTTAAAGTGCCAACTAGTTTAAAGTTTCCATAGTGTATTCCAAGTGCAATAGAAATGAGTTTGCATGAAAAATGGTTATTTTTAAAAAGGAGTATGATGATATAAGACTCCCATTCCATACATTCTTGCACTATAGAATATAAGTACTCTCTACAGTGTTGAAGGTTCAAATAGCCTATCCATACACTAATTTACAATAGAAGCCTAAATTTTGGTCAAATGACTCATGTTTAAGGAATATGGCATGATTATTCTCTAAAGGATAATAAAATAGGTTTATATTCAATATTTAATGTAAAATATCACCTATAGGTTCCCTATTGATCACACATGACAACTAATAGTCTGACTATAGTGTGACTAGTTGAAATAGTTTGGATGTTGGAAAACTCCAAAAAAGGGCTGGTCTGAACCCAAAAAGGTATGGGGTGAATTTAGATACTCAAAATAGATCTTATAATAGAGGATTTAGGGTCTAATGCAAAAGGTCCACCTTCAAGCTTGCCCATTTCCTAAGTAATCACACAGTCATCTAGTTAGGTCTAATTAAGTAGAAAGTTGGGTTAAAGAGGCTAACATGGATCATGAGGAGTTTGGAAACATTGTATTTTATTTTATTGTGATTATTTCATCCTCATTAGATGATTAAGTCTAGGGAAAGAGTCATATTCAAATTCACATATAGTTTATGTCCAAGAATCTAACACATAGTCAACATTCAGGAAGTCTGCCTAGAGTTTCATGAGGTTTGGAGGTGATAGGAGTGTAACATAAAATTTTAATTTAACACAAAGGGTATATAGTAATTTATTGAGATCCATTTACCTTCAAATTTCCTAAGTAGATAGGGGAGATACCCTCTATTCTATCTTAGATAGAGGGTACTCCTAGGTAGTAAGGTTTGGAGGCAAAGTATGAGAATAGTGAAAGAAAGATGCTTAGAAGCTTTGAGAATTGAAATAAATGTGAGAATAGTTGTATTAAAATTGAAACAACATGGGTAAGGTATAAAAAATATAAGAAGGAATGCAAAGAAGAGTTTAGCTCTTGAATGCAAGGTAAGCCTACTAAGCCTTAACTAGGCCTAAAAGTCCTAAGTAAATGTAGCCTCACTTTTAACACCAAGTGAACATTAAAATGCATTTAATAACCTTAAAAGGGATATATGAGAGTGTTTATAGATTTTAATTTGTAGATAATTCTGATAGAGAGGTCAATCTTGTTTTAGATCAACTCAGGCCTGCATAGAATGCCTTAGAAAACACAAGATGTCAACTTTGAAGGATTGTAATTATATGAACACATAACATTTGAGGAGTTGGGAGATATTGAAGAGGGTCACAAAAAATGTTCTAGTGGAATTTTCCATAACATTTAATTTCAGGATTGTATGAACAATCCTTAAGAGCTAAAACATCTTAAAACCCTCTAAAACCCAAGGTAATGACCCGATGGGAAATATGAATAAGGAAATGAATCTAGGAGGGATATTTTGACTAGGAAATGAACTCAAAATTGTAGAGGACTCCACATGGTTCCTTCCCATCAGATTGATTTGTACCCTATTTGTATGGATAGGGTATAAAACTACTTTTATTGATAGATGTCTATGGTGTGTAGGTATAGAAGGGTTTAAAAATATGAAAATCACTTTGGGAAGTATAATGGAACCTAATATTACCCCTCATATAAATTTATTTCCTTATATAATCACATAGATATATTTTCTAACAACTTCATCTCAGCCAGTCTAAAATGACATAGTGAATGAAGAGTGATCACCTAGTGAGAAGGTGATAACTCTAATTGGGAGGAATTTTAAGGTCTTATTGATTAATTTAAGGGCATGGTGAATTTTAACAAGTGTCATATCATCCTCTTTATAGACTGGTTTAAGAAATTAAATCTACCTCGGTTCCAAGTATGAAGGGTGAGTGAAAATAGAGTGATTATGACTACAGGCAGTGAGAACACTTGGCCAGAGGAATATTGATGATTAGGGACACATAAAATGAATGATGGGTAATTTTTATAACCCCTCCCTCATAGTTCAATGATATCACCTATTCCTAGTCTATTTTGGAGTATTCAAGGAAGGAAAAATGATGAAGGTAGTTTCTAAGTATGCAATTGAAAAGTCCTATGCCAAATCTGAAGGACTTTCATGTGTTAAGGGACATTTATCCAAGTATACCTTACATGGTCTATTATATATTGATTTTTATTATATATGTAAATCCTCTTATCTTGACAAGTGTTTTGTGACTCTTGAACTTCATTCTCTTCTCTCCTCTCTCAAATTCTATAAGTACTAGCCATTTTAGATCTTGTAAAAATTTCACTCCGTATATGGAAAAAAATTGCTAGTTTGATGTTGTAATTTATCTTTAAAAAATAAATGAAATATATTTTTGAGTTCACAAACTCTTGTCTAAGTGTGTAAAGTGATGAATGATGAAATCTAGTGATTCTATCATTTCTTTTCCTTATCCTTTCATGTCTTGTGCAAGAAGTTCTCATTATAACATGTCATATAGAGTGTAGTTAGTATGTTAGGATCACTTCAAGTGTGAAAGTGTCCTTGGATTCAACCCTCTGATCTTTGGTTTTCTTACACTGAGTTGTCTCATGCATATCACCTCTATATTGAAACACTTATGTTAGAACATCTTAGAACTTTAAAGTTGGTTTGTAGGTCTTGTTTCTTAGTGAAAGAAGTATGATAGCATAGTGTAAATCTTCATGATATATCACCTCATTATATTAGTTTCATTTTATGCATATTTCTCCCTTATTTATCATAAGCAATCAATTAGAGTAGTTGATAAGCATTCCAAGATCAATTCAGGGAGCTAGCCCTTTAACCTAAAAGTCTACTTCTACTATAGGTAAACCCACATACATAGAAGTATTATAATGTTTTCGAAATCTTAGAGTAGGCCTCAACAACCTCTTCTAGGGTGAAATATTTGGTGATAAAAATTCTATCATGCCCAATGGGACCAAGGTCCAAGAGAGTGGAAATATTGTTGTTGTGTCTTTCCTCTAACCAACTTTTGGAAGAAAGCAAGATAGAACCAATGGTAACTCCAAAGGAAATCTTCTGGTTGTAAGAAACACTAGTGTCTTTTGTTGAAGGTTTTGATTAGTTCTTGTATATAATTTGACCTATGAGGTTGATGTGAATATCTATGCTAAATATCCCTACTATGAACCTCCCTATAAACCTTACTATGAACCATGTTATACCCCTCAACAATCTTATCATAATGGCTACCAATCCTATGAGCCATAATAGCTCTATGGTCCTCCATTTCCTTCTCCATATAGACATAATGTGGTTGGATAACCCTATCAGGAATAATATCAAGAAATATATCAAGAAGTTCCTTTTTATCAATCCCAATATGCCCCCTACCAACCATACCATGACGCCTATCAACCTCAAGAGGATTCTCAGTCTTGTCATGAAGAATCAGATGATCCTATTGACTATACACAAAGATACCATAAGACAAGATATAAACTCATATTACTAAAAATAGAAGCCCTTAATAATCTCCAATATTACATTCCTCCTCCTCCATCAACCCCATCTTATATCAAATCTTTTTTGTCACTCATACTAGAGTTTTTAGATAATGATGAATGGATGGGAACATGAGATGATGAGTTTGATGTACTCCATAACTATGAGATGGAATGATTAAGAGGTGCTACTCAAATTTGTATGAAGGTGTTAGAGATAGTTCAAGAGGAAGAGGAAACTCAATGGGAAATCAAAGAACAGCTAAACTTGGCAAAAAAGTATTCCCAAAGAACTTGAAAGTATCAATAAATAAGCTAAAGACGTGGGAAGAAAAAGAACTTGAAAGTGAGCCTACTAATGTTGAAGAGCCTCAAAGAGGCTATGGGTAAGGTGAAACATTTGTTTAAGTTTTTTTCCCTTTAACCAACCCAAATTGTCACTTCCCTATGAGCTTACTTGAGAGGTCTTTTTTCCTAAATCCATTCACAAGCCCTACACAACACTTCATACTCCATCTCCAACTCATGAACCTATGCATAAACCTCCCACCTCATCCCTTCTTGAGAAAGAGCCCATTTTGAGGGAATCAAGTGAATAAGAATAATCTCAATCCATAAATAATCAAGAGGATGTTCTAAGTGACTATGAAGAAGAAATCACCATAGGGACTCCCCTTGGTGAACGCAAGTGTAATCCCATCTTCTTGAGTAAATAGAAAGACATTAAAGATCCTATTATAACTATCCATGTAGAATTTGGTCGATGTATGAAAGGAGAAGTACTTGACAAAGACCCCATACTTGATGTCCATGATGAATAAGATCTTAAACATGGAAATCATGAAGAATAATTATGGAAAAAGTTTTATGCCATAAATTAGGAGTTTGAGCAGCTAAGTGATTCAACTTCTTCTCATAAGAAGTATACACCTAATCATGAGGTTGTTGATGATCATGAAAAACATGAAGTTGAGTGTGCTATTAAGAATGAAGGTGAACTTCAAGTCACTATTCAAGAAGCTATATACATAGAAAGTATTATCCTTGAAGATCACTCAATACCTTAGCCTAATTTTAAACCACCCTTGGATGAATTGGAGCATAAGGAAACCCAACTTGATGACCTCATACATCAAGAAGGTAAAATTGAAGAAGTGATGGTTATTAAAGACAAAGAAAACAATGATGATTGGTAGCAAAAAATAAAGATTTTTGAAGAGATTGAAGAGCTTTTCCAAGTTGAAGGACAAATACATGAGAAGGTGGAGGAAGAGTTCTCCATGGAAGACAATGACCAATATTAGGTGGACTATGTAGAGCTCCTTGATGAGCTTGAAGAACTTTCAGCTAAAAAAATCTTGATCTTAGTCAAAGCACCATAGAAACTAAGAAGGTATGTCTTATTGAACCACCATTGAAGGTTGAACTTGAGGAGTCCTATGATAAGGTTGAGGTTGTTGAGATACAAGATAATTTCATCTCCATACGTGATCTGCTTGTAACTACTTTCATTTCATTGAAAATCTTACCAAAGAGATTAGAAAACATCATGAAGGAGATGGAGATACAAGTGTCAAGACATAAAAGTATACATGCCTAATATATTCCTTAATTTCATAAATAAAAAAAGGTTTCAAACTTCCTCTTTGATATAGGAGGAAGTGTTTATTTCAGGTTAGTTTGTGTTTGAGTTAGTTGGTTTGGTTTGTGTGTGTGTTCCATGAGGGATCATGAAGCACAAGTGTATGGTGTGATATTTTGTGTCTTGTTCATGTTGTTTCTTATGTTTTGGTATATCTCAAAGGCAAGTTGAATGACATATCTTTGCATAGGTGATTCCATATCCCAATGGATAGTAAAAGGCTACTAGTCCTGGGCATAACAAGTATACCACCCATGGAAATCACCAAGAATGTTGACTATTTTAACCAAAAGTCTAAATAGGTAAACCAAATATACTAAAAATCTTGTATATGGGTCTATTAGGGTTTTATAGGGTGTGTTATGGTCTTATTTGATGTCATTTAATGCATCATTTACCTTAGTCATATTCATCTTTAGGCCTATGTCATGTTAGGGTTCATATTTGAGCCATTAATGGAGTTTGTGTGGTTTTATTAGGTAGAAAAGTGTTATTAAATATTACTCAATGTACAATATGTTAGATCCTGTTAGTCATTGTTAGTCCCTAACTAAAACTTGAAGGTACTACATTGAAATAAGAAGAAAAGTGGTAATTTGGGCAGTCATACATCTTATAAAGAAGTGTGGAATGTGTAGAATGATTTTGTAATGAATATTTATCTTACATGAATTAATTAACATGATTTATTAGATTTTAAATCCCAAAAAATGGGCCAAAACTGTTCTGCTCCTCAATCTCTCCACTAGACATGTAAAACTAGTCAACAAGTTTCTTCTTGGTACAACTAGTAGGAGAGGTTCTAAGTTAAATGCTCTTGGTAGTAGATAGTAAAATTGGGATAATTAATTTTAATGATAGTATTTTAAGGATTTGTTGTATATAATATATGAACCATTCTTTAAAAGTTGACTATCTCATTTTTCAATCTAATTCCCACACCTTACAGGTTTTTTCCTTGTTTAGGTTGGTCTATATAATATAATTATTGAATTTATTAAAAATGATGTGTAATTAATAATTTCATGGCTTCAATTATTGTTTTATTAGTTAGAGGTGATTTGATGAGCTCAAAATTCTCAAGTTGTAAGTTGAGTGAACTAATGGAGTTGCAAGCAGGTTTCATCAACTACATAGGTTTTCATTCCCTATAGTGGTTTAAAACAAAGGTATATTGATGTTTCTACATATAAAATGTCATGTAGATAATCCCCTCAACTTCAAATCTTAGTTTCAAAGGGTCACATGAATGTTGCAGTCAACAAAATCTAACATAGTCAACTTTCTGTATGACTATCATACATAGTAAGGTAAAGGAGAACCTTGTTCAGCCATGGTGTCCAAATATGATGTTTTCAAAATGATGAGATATCTCCTAAAGTGGAAAAAATAATTTTGAACCATCTAATGGTAGTAGGATTTTGGCAAGACACCAATTCTTACTTATGCATAAAGTTCTATATTATCCACTTCTATATGTACATTTATAGTTTTCCACAAAGGATTTTAGGGTTGTAATATAAGTTTTTAAATTGGTCTGAGAGTTTCATCAAGTCTAGAGACATGAAGGAGATTCATAGTATCAGTGGTTAAGGTATAGTATTGATTATGGAACTAGTCTACCATGTACATAATCAGATATCATACATTCATAGACAGACCCCCTGCATACATACTTATAGGAGGTTAAGCATGTTAACATAAGGTATTTGACTTGTTTGGAGAATTTCAAGGTTGAAATATCAGTTTGAAGACTTTTTAGAGGTCTAATATTGATCACAAGTTCATATACCATGCATATTATCCATGTTTCATATTCATTGCCTTGTATATAGGTGCCTCTCACATAGAGACTTGAAAGTGTTGTAGAGGTATTTGAACATGTTTGAGACCTTTCTTAAGGTCCTTGATCTAAAAACTGAAAATACAAGTGTAGTATATTCAACAAACACTTGTTCACGTTTAAAAGATCCTTTAATTTCTCACTTTTTTACTTAATTTTGTATAAATAAATTAAAACCAGATATAAAATGAAGATCAGGATTAAATAATAATCAAAGAAAATTCAAAGAATTCACTAGAAAATTGATAACAGAGTTCAGCTTCAATAGCCTACATCTCTGGGTCCATTCAAAGTGAGGACCATTCTCATTAATTTTGTGTAACAAATGGCTTAAAAAATCAATACAAGTCTTCAATTCACCTTCTCTAATCTCTATTTTCTTATAAAATATCTCTCAGACCTGAAAATAATGGCCCAAGGCTATACAAAGCAAAAACAAGGCTCTAATCTTCTTAAATCTCTTTACACAGTCTACTTTTTGTCCCTGTTCAAGTAGAAATTAGTCCCTTTTATAACACTTTGACCTCTGTGGCTGAAGTGGTCAAGGCATTAACCTTTTAGGTGACAAGTCAGGAGTTCAAAACCTCCTCTCACCTTTCTAGGTGCCTTGGCATGAGGAAAAGGTTGGCCTTCTTTCTAGGGCGTGCTTTTGAATGTTTCCCTCCTTTTTTGGCACCATTGGACTTGGTTTTGTCCCACATTTGATAGGAAATATAGTTTTAATGCTTTAAATAGACAAGTTTGACCCATTTAAAATGCCTAAGGCTTAGGCACCATCTTAGGTTGCACTTAATCTTGGTCAAAGCATGCTTAGTGGCATGGGTGATGTGGTAGTTTCTTTGGCGCCTTGTTTCAAAGTTTGAAAGTTTCAAATAACATGTGGATAAAAACAACAAACAACATTTTTTTTGCATCAAATTATTTTTCCACATGTCAAGTGGCTATTGGTCCAGTTGGCATGTTTTCAATAGTGCCATGTCACTTTCGACACCCCCTGTTGCAAAATTTCTTCAACTAGTCATATCTTGAGCATCGAGACTCCATTTTTCAAATCACAAAAAGTTCTAGAAATTTCTTGATGAGTACTACAATGTGAAAATGATTTGAATAGAATTTGAAGACTTTTAAAAATAAAATGGTACATGGATCCACTTGGATCAGTCTTAGAGTGTTGAAGATGCCATAGAAATCAATGGTGAGGATATAGAGTAGCACACAGACTCAATACTTATGTTCATATATGGAGAAGGAGTTTAGGGATTTGTTACCTTAAAATCTCCAAATAAATACCTGACCATTCTTTTGATATTTTCATGATTAGACATTTTGAAGTGTAAACTAATTTGAAGTTTCCATTATGCAATCCAGGTGAAAGAACAGTGAGTTGTCATGACAAAGGGTTATTTGGTCAAAGGAGTATGATGATACAAGACTCCCATTCCATACATTCTTTCACTATAGAATGTAATTATTCTCTATAGTGTTGAAGGTTCAAATAGCCTCTCCATACACCAATATACAATGGAAGAATACCTTTTGGGAAAATGAATCCTCTTGTAGGAAGATGGAACTATGATTCAAAAAAGGATAATAAAATAGGTTGAGATTCAATATTTGATGTAAACCATCACCTAAAGGTTCCTTGTTGATCACAAATGACAACTAACAGCCTGACTGTAGTGTGACTAATTGGAACAAATAGTTTGGGTATTGGAAAAATCCAAAGTAGGGTTATTATGAAACCAAATAGGTATGGAGAAAATTCATGGAATCAAAGGATATTTTAGAATATAGGATATAGGGTCTAATCCAAAAGGTCCACCTACAAGCTTTCTCATTTCCTAAGTAATCACATAGTTAGCCAGTCAGGTCTAGTTAAGTAGAGAGTTGGGTTGAAGAGGCTAATATGGATGATGAGGAGTTTGGAAGAATTGTGAATGATTTTATTATGATTATTTAATTCTCATTATATGCTTAATTCTAGGGAAAGATCCATCTTCAAATGCACCTAAAGTCTATGTCTAATAATCTTATACACAGTCAACATTTAGGAAGTATCTTTGGAATTTCATGAGGTTTGGAGGTGTTAGGAGTGTAACCTAAACCTAAAATTTAATACATAGGGTCTCTAGGAATTGATTGAGTTCCCTATGCCTTCAAATTACCTAAGAAAATAGGGGCTATACCATTTTTTATATCTCAAATATGGGGTACTCCTAGGTAGTAAGGTTTGTAGGAAAGGTATGAGAATAGTGAAATAAATATGATTTGTTCCTTTGAGAGTTGAAATAAAGGTGAGAATAGTTGTATTAAACATGAAAAAACATGGGTAAGGTCTAAAAACTCTAAGAAGGCATGAAGAAAAGAGTTTACGTCTTAAATATAGGGTAGGCCTACTAAGCCTTAACTAGGCCTAAAAGTCCTAAGTAAATATAGTCTCACTTCTAACACCAAGTGAACATTGAAATGCATTGGGTCACCTTCAGATCCAAATATGAGAGTGTTTAAATCTTCTATTTTGTAGATAAGTCCCATAGAGAGGCCAATCTTAGCTCAGATTAACTCAAGAATGAATAAAATGCCTTAGAAAACTCAAGAAGTCAAATTTTAAGGCTTGAAACTATATAGACACATAACATGGGAGCTTGAGGAGTTGGGAGATGTTGAGGAGGGTCACAAAAAAGGTTCGAGTGGCATTTTTCATAAGATTGAATGTCAGGATTGTATAAACAATCCTTATGAGCTAAAACATATTAAAACATTCTAAAACCCTTGGTAATGACCTAATGTAAAAGATGAAAGAAAGACATATATGAGGGATATTTTGATTGGAAAATGACCTTAGACTTGAAGAAAATTCCCTAGGGCTCCTTCCCATTAGATTTAGTTGTACCCTATTTGTACAGACAATGTACAAAACTAATTTTATTAATAGATTTATGTGTTGTGTAGTTAAAAAAGGGTTTCAAAATATGAAAATAAATTTGGGAGGTATAATGGAACCTAATATTACCCCTCATATGCATTTATTGCCTTAGTTAATCACATAGATATATTTTCTACCACCTTCATCTCAGCTAGTCTAGAATGACATAGTGAATGACGAGTGATCACTTAGTGAGAAGGTGATAACTCTAATTAGGAGACATTTTAAGGTTTTATTGATTAATATAAGAGATTAATAGTCTTAAAAAGTGTCATATAATCCTATATAAGGACTGGTTTGAGAAAATTAAGCTACCTTGGTGCCAAGTGTGAAGGGTGAGTGAAAAAAGAGTGATTATGAATGCAAGTAGTGAGAACACTTGTCTAGAGGAATATTGATAATTAGGGAAACATACAATTCATTTTGGATAATGTTTATAAGCCCTCCCTCATAGTGAAATTATTTCACCTATCCCTAGTATGCTGTGGAGAATTTAAGGAAGACAAAATTATGAAGGTAGTTTCTAAGCAAGAAATGGAAGAGTCTTATGCAAGATCTGAAGGAGTTTCATGCTTTGAGGGATATTTATACAAGTAAAACTTTCATTGTATATTAAATATTACATTATAATATATATGTAACCCCTTCTCTCAGCTTGACAAGTGTTTTTGTGACTCTTGAACTTCATTCTCTTCTCTCCTCTCTCAAATTCTATAAGTACTAGCCATTTTTTCTCTTGTAAAAATTCCACTCCATGTATGGTGAAGCCTTGATAGTTTGATGTTGTACTTTGAATTTGAATAATAAATATAATATAGTTTTGAGTTCACAAGCATATTTCTAAGTCTGCAAAGTGATGAATGGTGAATTCTAGTGATTATATCCTTGCCTTTATCCTTTCATGTCTTATGAAAGAAGTTCTCATTATAATAGGTCATAGAGAATGTAGTTAATGTGTTAGGCTCCCTTAAAGTGTGTAAGTGTCATTGTATTTAATAATTTTATCTCTGATCTACTTACCTTGAGTTATCTCATGCATATCACCTTTATATTGAAACACTTATGTTAGAAAATCTTAGGACTTTGAAGTTTGTTTTTAGGTCTTATTTCTTATTGAAAGAAATATGGTAGCATAGTGGAAATTTTCATGGTGTATCACCTCCTTAAAGTATTTTCCTTTCATGCATATTTCTCCCCCTTTTACCCTAAGAAATTAATTAGAGTAGGTTATAAGCATTCTAAGATCAATTCAGGGAGCTAGCCCTTAAACCTAGAGGTCTACTTCTAATATAGGTAAACCCAAATACCTAAAAGTATTCCAATGTTACCTAAATCTTAGAGTAGGCCTGAAAAAACTCTTCGAGGGTGAAATATTTGGTGAAAACAAGATCCTTTGATAATCTTGGTTGGAAAACATAAAGACATGAAGGAGACACCTCAAACATGAATTCAATAAAACTTAAAAACCCTTTCTCTCTTCTAGACAGTACACTTCTTCTTCATATGCTTATAGACGGTAGAATTGCACACTTTTACCTTCTTGAGATATATGTGTCCCTAAAACCTATGGAATATAACTAATGAATTCTATGGAAAGGTGAATTTTTCTTTTGAAAAGTTACACAACCTAGAATTTTTTACCATGATGAACTGATGAGGAGAAAATCAAGAAAATTGCCTCCCTGCTTGGATGAAGGAGCCATAATGAGTGCCTTGAATTAAAAGGGATAATTCATGGAGGATATGTGGCCAATTTTAGAACCAATTTAAATATTTGGAATATCTCTAAGACTAATTTCTTTGACCAAAATTGTAGACCTTGATTTTCTCTCTCATAGTTGTACCACCTATGAACTTGAAGGGCTCTCCCTAGTGCAAAGAAGTAAGATGAAGTATGTGAACTAGTTTTGGGCCTATTTTGATTATTTTTTCCTTAAAATTCATTTTTAACACCTGTTATTCCCTCTTATTCCTTATCTTTACCTCAGTTATATGGAAAAGTCATACAATTTTGTACTTTACATGAAAAATACATTGAAAATAGCTTGCTTTTGCCTTTTATTCACAACTTAAGTCTTTCACTACCACTTTTATGGATTTAAGAGAAGAAAAAAGTCATAAAACAATTTAAGACAATTATTTACTCCTTTACATGATTTTTGGGCTAAAAATTAGCACGTGTGAGCTTATAAAAGACCTTTTCCATGCTTGAACTTACGTAAAAGGTTATTTTCAAAGCATAAAAACTTATGACTAAGGTAATTACATGTATTTGAAGGTGTTTAAAAAATTTTTAATAATTTATGGCCTTTTGACACCATATCTCACATTTTCAGACCAAAATTTGTCTTTGTAGGAAATACAAACATAGTTTTACAAAAGAAAATTACCATTAAATGTCATGAAAAGTACCTTATCACATTAAATTGAGATTTTCATGATACACTTATATATGTTGATCAAAAATTATAAGCTCATGATTTATTTCATACTTATAGTAAACATACTAAGGAATCTCATGACAAGCTTAGAGTGAGACAAGACCATGACTAAAAAATAAAACTCACTCCCTTCATATGATGGTAAAAGACATCAAGATGGCCAAACACATGACCAAAAGACCCAATAAAACTAAAACATCATTTTTTTTTATGTAGGGGTTTTTATTTCTCCTTGATAGGCCAAATTTAAAATATTTTTGGTGACTCATAGGGTTTGATCAGGCCACTGGTCAAGAGAACTCATTGAATTTCACATGACAATGTTAATTTTTAAACACAATAACTTGAATTGATAACTCTCTTGAAATGGTAAACAAACCTTTGCATTTAGTAACACTTCTTTTGACTATAATAAAAACAAGACACAAACAAAATAATATAAGAAATAATAACTAAACTAAGAAGTAAACACAAATAACCTAAGGAAATAGAAAAATAAGACAAGACAATAACAAGGCAATAAACCACTAATTTTGCTATTCACTTATTGAAACATGATAAACAACCTAAAATAACTAACCTAAAATGAAAATCTCTCCTCCAAGGTCAAATGGAAAGATAGATTTCCCACCATGGAACCTTGAAGCATGATTGCCATATCTTGATGGCTTCCTCTTGTAGATTGTAGCATTTGCATATTCATAGCTTCTTAGTGATGTAATTATGCCTTTTACTTATATTTTGAGGTACATGGACTGTAGATGTGTATCCAAAACCCAATCATACTCTTCCCATATTCTTATACTTTACAAGAATAATGTTAATTTAGTCTCATTCATCGGTTGTTAATGATTTGATATGTCTTGGTTAATACCTTCAATCTGCTCCACATTGAATGGTAATTTGTCAAAACCTTCATGATTAACATCTTAAATCTATTTAGTCATGATAAAGGGAAATATTTATTCATTTGGTTTATCTTTAATATCAATGAGTTGAGGTAATACTTTAACCAACACTTATTCATTCCTTACATCATCATGTACCTACTCTTCTTTGGGGAAAAACTTGATAAATTCAATAGTTGATTGGTCCTTAACATCCTCAATAGGAAGTGTGAGACATTGAATATATTGATATTCATTACAAATATCCATATATTTCTACCAAAATTCATCACCATTACCTTGGCACTTATCTTCTTTGGCTGGCCTACACTTATCAATGGTAATTTCTACAAGTTCTTGAGGAACATCTTGATAAAGAATAACTATTATGTGACCTAAAAGATCTTGAGAAACAACCTCTTTTTTCTCAAATAAAACCTCTTCTTATTGTGTCTTATCTTGTATCTAAATCTTATCTTGCAACTCATCTTTTTTGACATTATGAAAGACTAAGCATGGCTATCCTTATCAATAAGTGTCTCAATGGTAATGTCCTCTTCATCTTCAACTAAAACATCTTTCTCATCACCTATCACTTCAGCTAAAAATTCTTCATTCAATTCACAAAGGAGAGGCTCCTTCTCAAGAATTACAATGATAGACCCCTAAAAATACTCAATAAGATGAGAAAGGTTCAAATACTTTACCATGGATGCCTAATTTTGCTCATGAGGTTACTCAAATTTGATCACCTTCACCTCCTCTCTCTGATACAAGTTATCTTGAATAGTTTTCCATGAAGGAAAGGCCTTGGGATTTTGAGGAGGGGGAAGTGTTGTTTGAACAATCTTGTACTTGATTTATAGAATAACACTTGGACTTATTTTTGAATGTTCTTCACTCTCCCTAGACTGATACATTTGCTTCCAAGTCATGAACATGGGTTTAGCTACTTCTTCCTTTGCACTTATTGTAATCATGATAATGAATGAAGGAATTTACTATTGAGATTGTGTTTCCTTTATAGATGATATTGAATACTAAATATGTTGGTTTGCAAGATCAACTTACTTGGCTAGGTGAGCCTCAAATTCATGAACCAACTCATTAGAAATCTCTCCTTGCAAACCTAAAGATGAAGGTTCTTATATGATCTGCTATGAAACATGAAAATTAGACTCCTAAAAACACACTTCATCAACCTTTTGAGGTCTCTCTTGGATAGACATACAAGTAGGAAATATTGCCAAGGCTCGAGAGGAATCTTGAAGGATATGATATACATTTATTTGATATTCATAAAGATAAAAGGGCATCTCAATGGGGAACTAATGCTTCTCATGAACTACCAACTTCTCTTCATGTTTACAATTAGACCACATATGTCAAGGATATCACCACTAAACTCTGAATGGCCTTGCATTATGAAATATGCACACACCTCTATAGCTTGCTACAATGAAACTTTCATACTCTCAATTTCATGCTTGGAGATCTCCTGTCCATAGCCCTTTTGAGTGTTTATGCTTACCATTTGTTTCTCATAGCCAAAATGGGTTTGTTTGAAGCTTGAAATGGATTATATTGGAACTTAATTGAGTTGATCAAGAAGATAAAAAGTTTCATGAGGGTTATCATAGGATTGGTATGAGTCCCCATACTGCTAATAAGGTTCTATATATGGTTGGTGAGACTCATATTAAGGATGATATGGATCATGGTAGGGCTGATATGGGTGAGGATGAGATGTATATGGATCATAGGGTTGTTGATAAGGAAATGAATGACCAAAATCTACTCCATATGTTGCCATCATTGAAAATACACATGAATATAACTAAATTTATGAACAAGAGCTTCCCTTTACATTTGAGATGATGACAATATGAGTACTTAAAACTAATTTTGAAGATCTAGATGCTAAAAATGTGTACTTTAATGGATAGATCTAAATCTTACTAGGAGTCCCAAAACTTTTATCAACCAAAGTTGCACCTTGCTAAAGGCAAATTAATTGGATATCCTTCAAACCCAGATTAACAATAGAATGGTCTAAGGTGTGGGACATACGTACTTAGACTAGACCTCTAGATTTGTGAGGATATCTCTTCTGATGTATCACTGATGCTTATTTTACTAAAACCTATTATGATTTTGGGATGAAAAGGGTTAGAAGGATAACTAAAAAGGGAAATCTTATTCTACTGATGGTGATAAACTTGTATTGATGGTTCATCCACTTTATTTGAACTTCAAGAACACTAATAAGCAATTGCAATCACTGAATTCTACAACTCCAAAATGAATCTTATATATATATATATATATATATATATATATGTGAATCTAAAAATAGTCATTTTATTCACTTGAGTGGTTTACAAAGCTCAATCTTGGTAGAGTTTCATCATGCCCAAGAGAGGGATCCTAAAAAATGGCCTAAATGTTTGAATATATATCCAAATAAAAGAGGCTCTATCTAATGTGGCATATATGAGAGAAAGAGAATACATATAAATATTAAATTAAGTCAATTTTTAGTTACAATTTACTAACACTTGTCCTTAAGACTTCTCCTTATGTCTAGTGTCTTACATGTTGATTACATGATCTCTTTGGCATTGAAAAAAAGGTGGTGTACCATATTTGTCTTATCCAAGCTCCTCCTATGTCATTATATATCACACTTTGATTAGACAACTTCTATTAAAGTGAGTTAACTCATGAATTAGAACTCAAGATGAGTTATGCATGTAATTGGACTAGTTGAAAACCACTTAACTCGTTATAAGGATAATTTAAGCATGTAGTTGACATTAAGTATTAGTTTTGAAAGATGTTTATTAGCTAAAACTCATGACAACTCCAAATTAACTCTCATATATATACTTCTATGCCATTCTTCTCCACTTAATTGAGTAAATAGGTCTACTAGGCTAAATTAGGCCTAACATCCTAACTTTTGTGCTTGATGTTCATTAAAACCTGCATAATACCTTGAAAACCTATAAATATTATTAATTAAAGACATTAACCAATGCCTTATATCATGAAATGAGTCCTCCTTATTGAGCAACACCTAAAAAATTAGTCAAACAAGTTTATTAGGTAGATTTTCCTTCATTTCCTATAGACTGACTACTTTGGATGAGATCCCAAGGGCACTTGTAGGTATATTTTTGATCATAAAATTATTTTAAGAAGAATAAAAATTTCCAAAATTTACTTTCCAAAGATTAGAATTCTGTTAAACTATATTGTACCTCTCCTTTTGTGTTTTTCTGTCAAAAACACATTTTATGCCAAGTATGTACAACATCCATACAACCAATAGTCATGTAAATTAATATATCAAAGTGTAATAAATTATCCAAGTGGTAGTTAGGATGTTTCAATGAGTTTGGATGCATAATTATTCAATTCTCCACAAACATGTCTGCTCATACGATTTTGCAAGGGTTTACGAGTATTCTAGGTTCTTAATGATTGTTCATAACATACAAACCTCTAATTGGAAACTAATTTCCTTGAAAACTAATAATAATTATCCCATCATCAACCATTAAAATTAGGATATCCCATATAAAAGTGACATCAAGATCTCCACATGGTGAAAATGTGCTTTGAGAGGTTGCCAAGATTGTGTATGCAAGAAACAGCTTGAGGTATCTAATAAAAAAATATTTATACACTTAAATTAACTTTAATAAATTCTTAAAGGTTTTATTTATCCTCTCTACTGTCCTAATGTTCATCTAATGAATACAAACTCCATGAAAGAGTCTAAAAGGATGACTGTATCTCTCAAGGGTTTGGTGCCTACTTGCCTATCCTAGCCATCAAAGCATGGTTGTCATTGATATAGGAATATTATCACCCATAAATATATTTATTGAGACCTAAAATAACTATACCATGCTTGAAAATACATTCCATGACCTTAAAACACTCTACCACACCTTGAAATACTTCAAGAAGCCTGCCTATCTATTTTATGACTATCAATAAACAAGGGGTTGAATGTGACAAAATAGTGAGTATTTCCTCTCCTATTTTTACCTCACCAATATTATTAGTAGGTATATAAATTCATGATGACCAACTCCACCAAGTTTCATTCTTAGATGATGCATATTGTGGTCTTTAGGTAAATTTTCTCAACATTTAGTTTGAGTTGCCCACTTATTCAGTCTTAAGATTGAGTTTTCATTATTTACACCTTGATTTATTTTTTATAGTTATTAATATGATTTATATATTTCATTAAAATCCTCCTTGAAATTTTCTCATCATCCATTGGTCAACTTTCAACCTTATGCAACCTAGATTAGACCATGCTTCTCAAGGAACCTCATTATGACTATGTACCAACAATGTTGTAGATGATGTTTATGAGGTGTATGAGTGTTTAGTATATATTAAACCATTATTTGGTTATTTAAATACCCCTCATATCAATTTAAACCTTCTACTTATCTCTTTCTTAGTCATTTTATCCTTAAGCAATGTTCTTAGGCTCTTATACATAGTCATATTTTCGTATAACAACATGTGTGCCTTCATTTTCATGATTTTGGTAGTCATTTAGTAGATTTGTTAATTATTGGAGATAAAAAATTGTGTTTTTGGCTTGAATAACTCATTTAATATGTTAAATATTTGAATTTAAAGTTTCTTGAACTGTATTTTGCTAGCATATGATTGTGTGAGAGGGAATAACCTTTGTATGGCTATAGATAAGTTTTTTCCAAGGTTGAACTGACTGTAGACATGTTTGGAGTCCCTATTTATCCCTTAACCTCATTAAATAATCATATATTTCTAATAAAAATTAATTTTAAAAATAAAAATCAATCATATACCACTGTGTCTTCAACTCCATAAGCCTAGAGATAGGCCTTTACTCTCATGGTTGTAGGTGTTCTTTTCATGAGATCTTGAATGAAAATTTGATTGTTTTGAGTCCCATATCTTTATAATTTGGTATCATTTCATAATTATTTATGGATAATTTATGATCATGAGACTCCACCATTTATCACTTTTCCCTCATCCTTCATGAGATTTAATATATGCTTGTTTATTCATAGTTGTAGGTGGAGTTTAGGAGGTGTGTGATTGTGTATTTTTTATCATTTGAGATTAAATTTCTAATATAATACATCACACCATGTTTCTAGATAATCCAAACATTTCATAAACCTTATTAACCCAAAAAATCATGACAAGACCTCACTGTCTCAAGACTGACTGTCACCATGCTTGAAAAAGTCTGTTACCTAGCTTTAGGTATGCATTTTCATGGAAATGACCAAAAATGAGTTTGGTTCTAAATTATGTAATTATCTTGTTAAAAAAATATATTCATATCCTTTCAACATTATCTCCTTCATACCACTATCATCTTCTTGAAAACATGCCTTTTATTCCTTACTATATACTATATTGTGTTTGATTTTTTTAGGCTTGTACAGACTATGACATGGTTTTGGTATGATTAGAGATTTTAAAAATTCATTATATATGAAAATACATCCTTATACAATCATGAAATAATATCTATAATCTAAACAAACAACTTGAAGCTTAACCTAATGAAATTCCCCTTTGTATCATGGCCCACTATCATGAAAATGGAGTATATTGACTATGTCTGTGTTGAGATGAATTTAGGTATCACTTTAGATAATTTTATAATGGGTATTTAACTTATATATATTTTTTATTTTGATATATATCTTTAGGTTAACAATCCTCATAGCATTTTATACAATTGGCAACTCTTTGGCCTCTTTTCACCTTGATAGGCCTTAAGACTACCAAGACCCTTACCTATTGTAGGTTATGACCTAAACATAGGCCTATAGGTGTCCTAAAAGACAATTTATTGCAATATTATGGTTTATAACATGAATGAAGACATAATATGGGTGAAGAGACCTTCACTCCTTTATACTTCACTCATACACTCATTGCCATGGTGTCAACCTTCAATAAGACTATGTCCTTTCTCAACTATGGATGACTATATATATTCCATTATACAGACTATGAGTAGGAATTAGGCCCTACAAAGTGTAAAAAACAATCTCTTATGAAATTTTCATTGATCTGTGTCAAATTGGGGAGATAGATTTGAGTAAAGATATTGAATAAAACATCTTCTACTTCCTCTTTTCATTATACTTCATGATAAAATCATGAATGTTGGTGTATTTGCTATAGGTAGTCATTCTTTAATTGAATAAATAATAGTCTGATGGATTAATGATATGGATATGAGTGAAAAGGGGGATGATGGGAAAGGGAGATGGAAAACCATGAATTGAGGGTGGAAAGGAGCATGATCATAGTGAGAATGGCTGTGAAAGACAATGATAATGGAGATGAAAAAAAATGGGGTGATAATAACATGAAAGGGGAATCTAAAACCACTTTGAGGGTCTAATGTAGGCATGATCATATCCTCTACCACATATATCAATTTGAAGGCCTTTAAAGGAGCATACGAGGGTGAAATTAAAACTTATGAATATACAAAAAAACCTTAACAAATGCTAGAAAACCTTAACATTTGATAAATAATGACTTTTGAGGACTCTTGAGAACCATTGATGGCTTCCTACTATGAATATTTTGAAGGGACCTTTGATAATATTTCTTGGAAAACATAATAACATTAAGGAAACACCTCAAACAATAATTTAACAAAACTTTAAAACCCTTTCTCTCTCCTAGACCATTCAATTCTTCTTCATATGCTTGTAGACTACAAAATTGCACTCTTGTGCCTTATTAAGATATATTTGCCTCTCGCATGTATGGAATGAAATTGATTAATTACAAAGAAAGGTAAAATTTTCTCCTAATAGTCTCCACAACTTGGAATTTTTCTACCATGATGCTCTGATGAAGAGAAAATCAAGAAAACCAACTACCTACTTGGATGAAGGATCCATAATGAGTTCCTTGACTTAAAAGGGATGTTTGAGTAAGGAGATATGACCAATTTGAGAACCACTTACCATATCTGGAAGCTACATGAGTCTAATTTCTCTGACCAAAATTGTAGACAATGATTTTCTCTCTCATGGTCATACCACCTAAAACCTGAAGGGCTCTCCCTATGTGCAAAGAATTAAGGTGAAGTATGTGAATCATTTTTGGTCCTATTTTAATTAATTTTGCCTTAAAATTCCTCTTTAACACTTTTTTACCTCTTATTCCTTATCTTGGTCTCAACTATACAAAAAAGCCTTATAATTATGTACTTTACATAAAAAATACATTGAAAATTTCTTGCTTTTGCCTTTTATTCACAACTTAAGTCTTAAAACTCAAATTTTAGTTTATTAAGAGAATAAAAAAAGTTATAAAACTAGTTAGGACAAGTATTTACTCCTTTTACACACTTTTGGGCCAAAAAATTGCCATGTGTGAGCTTACAAAAGACCTTTTCCATGCTTGAACTTGCATAAAATGTTATTTTCAAAGCATAAAAACTTATGAATAAGGTAATTACATGTATTTTAATGTGTTTAAAAATTAATTTTGAATAATCTATGGCATTTTGACACCATATCTCACATTTTAAGACCAAAATTTGTCTTTTGAGGCAATACAAACATAGTTTTAGAAAGGAAAATTGCCATTAAATGTCATGAGAAGTACCTTATCAACTTCAATTAAGATATTCATTATAATTTTATATATGTTTATCACACATTATAAGCTCAATATTTGTTTCATACTTTCCATATAATAAACATAATATTTAGAATCTCATGATAAGTTGAGTATGAGACAAGACCATGACTAGACACTGAAACTCACTCCTTTCATATAATGGTAAAAGACATCAAGATGGTCAAACACATGACTAAAAGACCCAAGACAATTGAGACACATTTTTTTTTCAATTTAGGGGTTGGCATTTAGCCTTGATAGACCAAATTTCCAATAATACATAGCTATCTAGGTCTTCTAACATCATCATCTTATATATCCTTAATTATCTTATATATTCTAACCATATCCTTATCTTGTGCATTCTTAGTCTTCTTGTACATCATTACCTACATTACTCATCATCATGTATTTTATATCCTTTATCTACTTTCTCCTTCATCATACCTTGTTATCCTATCTATGACATATTCTTATCCAATCATTATCCTTCATCCTCATCTAGTCTCACCTCATCTAGACAAAGTCCCATTTTAATTTTTTATATTTTAAGTCACACACTTATCCAAATAATATTCAACCTAATCCTAATCATCATTACATCATCACCCTTATTTAATTGTCCTAATCTCAATCTTATCATCCTTGACCCATCACATAATCTTATATCCATCCCACCTTGAGCAAATCAATCTAAGGCTTGATCTAATACTTTGTCATCCTTACATATCATCCTATCACTCTAGTCTAATATCAATTTTATATCACTAGTCACTTTGTCAAATTTCATACTTAGTCGATGCCTTATTAGCTACCTATCACTTTGTTGGTTTCAATCTAACATCTAATCATCATCAATCCAATCATTATTAATCTGATCATATCTAATCTAGTCATCTTGCATATTCATAACTAGTACCCATCCAATCATTATCTTACTAGTTTGAATCTAGACACTAGTTGAATCCCCATCATTTTACTAGCTTGAAAACCAAACATTGTCGATCAAGTGTTAGCACTTATCATACTATTAGTTTGAAATATGATCATAGTCTTATATCATCTCAATCACATTGAATCTATCTCTTCCTCACCATCACTTGTTATAATTTCTCAATCATTTATACTTGCTTTGTCCAATCACTTATCCAATCCTTAAATCTACCATCACATCAATCATCTGATTAAATGGATTTTGATCCTATTCTCATAGAACAATACCTTTTTTTACAGTATGAGATCCTTTTACAAGCCCTAAAAATGGGTGCCCCCTACCTTTAGACCTTGATCCCATCAAGCCTAAAATAGTGTTCCATATCCTTCCCCATCAACAATCTCCTAGCTCACCATGGTTAACTTCATTGTCCATTCCTCATAATTTAATCCTCACATCCCTCAATATATGAGTACTAGTCATACTTTTTAATGAGTACATCTTTTCCAAAAGGTATGAGGTCCTTTTATGGCTATTGGACATTTGTGTCCACCTTCCCTATAATTTAAAACCCTTAAACCTAAGGTCACCTACAAAAAAAGTGCCTCATCAACCCTCATCCCCATCTAATTATCATGATAACAAATCCCATTACAGTCCACCATCCCCTAGTCAAAAAATTTACTTATTTAATAACTATATTATTGAAAATAAGGATGTAGTCCTCTTATATCTCCTTTATATGGGTGCCCAACTTCCCAAAGGTCTTGACCCCATTAAACTAAACTTACATTCAATTTATACCCATCCACAATTGAATCCTTCACTTACCAATCATAGTCCATCACCAATCCCCCATCCTACTATCAAAGGGAAGCCTAGCTTATCAATCTCATCCAATTCCAGTTCATATCCTAAGTAATATCCTCACATCATGACACCACCATCACATTATTCCACTCATCAATCAAAAAATTCCAAATCTAACACTATAGACAAGAAATATACCCGTCTCCCCACATCCATGGAATCCCTATTTTAAAAATTGAGGTCCATAGGCATGATTTTCCTCCTAAAAACATAACCTCTAGATTTATCCAAACACATTCCCTCCTACTATCAAAAAAAACAATTTTATGTATAAAATAAAGTCCTTGTATATTTTTTTAATCAATGTCACCCTTTTAGAAATTATGTCCAAAAATTAATTGATAATGGCAACATTGAAATTGAGGATCAATCTAATGCATCCACACCTATGAGTGTGTAAAAGGGGGTATGCCAAGAATTTATTCATAAGAATGATCAATATTTTTCCCATCTCAATCAAGGTCATGACCTAATCCTATCCATACCATAGCCATCCCAAATAGAACCATCCCTATGTCCTATTCACATTGAATCCCCCATTTTCACAAATCCATTAAGCCTAAAGCATCCCTTTACAAACCCAAGGTGAAGGAGGTACTTATGGACAACAATGATATCTTAAATGCACTCTCTATGCACACTATTAAAAATTCATATATTGATGACATCACATCATCAACATCCTTATCAGAGTCAACACCAGAATGATTAGGATCATGTTTGACACCATTATATGAATTAGAATCCATGTCAAAAACATCATCCCTTTTAGATAACAAAAGTCATGTTGACTCTTATATTTTTAAATGTCTCTAATTTTCACCAATAAAAAGTCATGAATCTTGATCCATATCAATATTATGCCATCATAGCAAAATTCTTGGATACTTTATCAGTTAAAGACCATTAAGTGGAATATAAATCAACTTTTGATGCTAGGTCTACAAAGATCTTGAGTGATTCTTTTGAGATTCCTAAGGACACTTTCTATGACATCGAGGTTGGGTCTCCTAGTATATCTTATGAGGACTATATTTCTCATCATCTAGTTAATCCACCCCTTTCACCATACATCCCTGATCATCCACCTCCTATTCATAATCCCTCCATCTTACTCCCCAAATGGGACAAACTAGACCATACATCAATGGATTCCCTTCAAATATTATGTGTCTAATCCATAAGGATCCAAGATGATAATAAATTAATCAAGTCTGATATGATTCAAAAATAATCATCCAAAGTCAAGAAGAGTTTCATAATCATCCAAGTCAAAAAGTATCATTCCTTAGTACAAATATTCTTGAGGTGCTAGGGGACAATCAAAGTCAAAATCATCATCATTTATCAAGTAAAAAATCACTCTCCTCTAGTGAAGCACATAATTAAGCACCAGGGGGAAATCAAATTCAAAGTCAAATCCAATCAACAAATCAAATAAATGATAAAAATCATATGGTTGATCCTCTTAATATTTGGATCAAAGACAAAACTAGTCAAAATATCTTAGATCCCTTAATCTCATGAGACCAATAAAAAACGTCCCATCTACCATATCCAATGGTGTATACAACTAAATAACTATTGAACCCCATTTCCACTCCCCATCAGATCATATTGTCCATCATAATCGTATCACTAATTCACATCCTATACCCCACCATAAAAATAAACAAAGGACCCCATCCATACCATACATCATTTTTTTAGGAAAAATAATCTCTTATAGGGGTTACAAAGATACCTCTATAGGATGCTAAATCAAGAGTCAACAAAGGTCACCGAGACATTACTAAATATAGTATTGATAACATGATCCTAGAATCACACATATTTAGAATACTGTTGGAAGCACAACCACTTAGAGGGGGGGGTGAATAAGTATGAAAACATTTAATTCAATTCCATTCATCATTATTAACCATTAAAACTATAATAGATATATAATAATGCATATAATAAAAATCAAATAAGCATGAAGAAAGACATAAACACACACCAAAGATATGTGGGAAACCTTCATGGGGAATAAAACCAACTATCACTCCATTTAGAATACTATCCTATAAGAAATTAAATAAAATTTAGTGGGGCACCAACCCCTTACTAATCAGGCAACAACCCAAATATTCCTTTGGTAAGATCCAAGCACCAACCTATCCAAGACAAGCTTTATCACCTCAAGACACCTTGTTACTCTCTCAACTGATGGTGACCTTTTCTTCAGATCTTTCTCTTCTCTATACTAAAAGTAAATCACTATAATAAAATTTTAATACTCTATTTTATTTACTTATGGTCTCTCACCTCATTAAACTCACTTCAACCTTCTACCCCTTTCACATAACCTTCTAGGCTCACTCGCTTAACATGCCTCTTCTACGATTGTTAGGTCAACTGAACTTATCATCTACTTATATAATATATGATTAATGTTAAAAATTGATCCTATAACTCTTCCTAAATTTATACATGACCTACCTTTGCTCCTCAAATGATATCTTTTATTAACTTATATTCCCACTTCTCTAAACAACTCAAATAGCCCAATTAGGACTTTGCTTTTATACACATCATTTACTCTTACCCATCTTAGTTATCAAAGTACCTTACCATACTTGTATAACTATTTAAATAGGTCCAAAAAGAATTACACATGTGATAAAACACTCCATAGGCCAGTCATAACCCTTAAGGGCTAAAACCTCCATTAGGCCTAATGGATACCTAATGTAATTAGGTCTGTCTTAAGCACACATTATACTTAGAAGCACTTGGAAAATATTTATCCTCCCAAAAAACTTTAAAAAATTAAAAAAATTCTTAAATATACCCATTATGACTTATATTTATCTCCACACCACCTATACATCTAATTCACCACTTGAACCGTGTTATTTGGCATACTCACCATTAGGCCTTCTCATTGCCTAAAAATTTGTCTCATAAAAATGAAGCATAAAATAAAGTTTATCAAATAAACATATGGTTAAATAACATTAAATAATACTCCATGACCTCATGGTAACCACCATGTCCATTTAACATCACCAAATAGGACATTAAGCCTCAAACCAACTCTTGCAATATGACTACTTGGAATGGTCAAACTCTATCAAAGTAAAATCAACAAAATTTGATCACCAACATATGAATATGCAATTATAATGCATATAAATACATTAATATGGACCGTATAGAATTATATAACATCATCATAAGCAATATATCCTTCAATTCTAATCAAAACACCTCAAACTCACTTCTGCAAGATGACCACTCAAAATTGCCATTCTATTCCAAAACATAGTCATGTATAAGTTCATATTTAGTAATTTAAAGGAAAATTTATTGAATTATAATAAAAATTAATATATCCTATATGACTCCTATCTCATTCCCAATGTATATTTATCAATCTCTAATGTTAATCATTGGTTTTACAAACCAATCTCTTAAGCCACTCTCTCATAGTCCTTACACAACCAAATAGGTCATTTTACATTTAATGTTTCAACATATAAAACTATATTTAAATATTCCATAAAACATTAATAAATAAAATACATACCAAAAAATCTAAAAATTTTCATTAGATACATTGGCTTTTGTCATAGGGCCTCAGATTCTTCACTTCACCTAGCACACCAAAAATTGTCAATCTATCTCAGGAACCAGTCATGGTAAAAATGACTTCCTACACATGTAAGGACACTTAATTGAACCTATAATGAATTTTTATGATCATAATAAATATTTATCTCAAATTAAATCATAAATATATAGAGGTCAAATGAAAAATATAGACCAAACTGATCAAACTTTGAACCCCACTCTTTCACTATCTTCACTCACATAGACAAGTCATCTTGAAAGCACATTATTAATTTTGTATGATCATAATAAAAAATTATTAACCAAGTTAACATGATGTATAAGTATTTAAAAAATACTCCAAATAAATGGATCCATTCTTAATCACCTAAAAGTCATCCCTAAACATTTTCTCACTATTTTCACTTAAATTAGTGATAGGTCAAATTGATTGACAAAAATCATTGACACAATGGATATATATTATCCAAAAAACACCATGGAAATAAAAAATGAGTCCTGACCTTCAAATTCCATTGATTTACATGCATTTAATTGGTCAACCTTACCTATAACATCAAATTACTTTAGAAACAAGCATATTTATGTAGCTTACGCCCATTTTACTAACACACCACTACCACCTAGAGATGACTAGAGGATTCTTATACAACCTCAAATCATCAAAATTTATCAACCAAACCATTTTGGGAAATTTCCAACAATTTTTCTCCAATTATGTCATTAAGAGGATTTTAGATTAGTTGACCTTCTTAACATTTATTCATACAATATTACCCCTCCAATGAAAAAATAATTATTGTAATTCCTTTTTAGGACCACTTTAAATCTCTACCAAAGAGATGAGTTTCCCATGTAATGATCACACATGCAAATGAATATCAGAAGTTCCTTCTCTAGGTTGGAAACCTTCAATCTACATACATAAGAGACTTTAAAACCAAATTTCATGTTTCTTCCTTCAAATTAGGACTTCAAGCTTAGTAAACATTATTTAAATAACATGTTACAGCTCAATCCATGCCCACATGTGATTTATCACCTTGGAAACTCAACTTGAACCTTCATTTATCCACACTAGGTCTCCATGCATGTTAGGTCTTTGGAATACCAATTATGCTTTCTCCTTAAAAACACTGAGAAAATTATTGAATTTTTCTCAAACCATAACTAACATGTCAAATGAAATCATAAAAATCTCATGCACTTCCAACCTTGTTCACATAGATCTCACACTTCTCATCTTAACAAGTTACTAAGCTTGTGTCTTCGTACTAGGTCTCTCATAAAAGGTTTATGCCTCAATACTTGACCCTAATGCCACTATATGTCAAAACACATTCTCACATGTTCTATCAATACTATGCACCTTCATAAGTATTTTTAACATCTTAGGATCCTTAGATATATTAGACAAAGTCTAGGACTAGTTTATTTGCATATTAGACCAGTAGGTCTTATCTCTGAAGTCACACTTTGAGACATACCTAGGTGATTTAATGCTTTAGATTCATTTTAATATGTTCTCATACATCCTCATGTGCCTCTGTATATTCATCTCCTAAATACATCATGATCAAACTAGATATCCCATGCTCAATCCTTCTCATCACTTTATGACACCATCTTTCAATAAGAACCTATAATCACTTCTTCCATCATTCATCACTATGCATCACAAGACATTAAAATGGATCGCCATACCTCATTATTATTTTTAAATCAATGATAGGCTCATCCACATTTCATCAATGACAACTTACAATAATCTCCCCCTTTATCACTGATGGTAAACTATAAATGAACCAATCTAGACAACTTTTCCATCAATTTGATTTCTCTCCCCCTTTGACATTAATTACAAAGGGTCTCTAAAACTACCAAAATTTCTTTTCATTTAAACTAAATAGTGATTACTAGGTAAACTTGACCAAATTCTTAACTTTAGAGGGATTTATATGCTCACTCTCAACTTGACCTATTTATTATCAGCTTGACATATGACTATCCTGACTCCACAAACCTTCCTTTTAGCTCATTATCTTCTTATGATATAAATCCATTCATCTCTTCATACCCTAATACCTAATCTTTGGACTTGAACTTGATGAATACCTACATAGATATATCTTGAATCCATACATGAGCTTCCCTTGACTTCATTCTCATCCCAAGCCCTAGACTTTGAACACATATCAACACCATATGTTACTTGACTCAGACTTCTTATAAAACAAGGTCAAAATATCTCCATTTAATCTCATAGTATTTGCATAATAATGATATCCTTTTGACCAATATATGTTCACCTTAGGCTCATATCTAATGAAGTAGATAACTTCTTAATCATAGTGCAACAAAGCTCCCCCTAAGATCATGCTCTCTGTTAAAGTTTGTCTATATAATAATAGGCCTTCATAAACATCACTCTTATTTCTTGTGGTAGCACCTAAAGAAGGGAATCCTAACATTAACAAAGCATCTTCTTGTAATTATCTTCAATTATCTCTTATGGAAAACATACACACATTATGGCTATCTACAAATAAGAACATTGTTCTAAAGAAAAATCTTAGAATTATAAACACATGTCATAAAATAGATTCTTCATGTAATAGTCTATCCTTCTTATGTTTCTCAACCTATCATGGCTAAGACTATGTCATAATAACTTCTATGTGGTATACTACTATATAGGCCTATGTAACCTCATTCTCTATTGTAAAATTCTATCAATCATTCATGACAAATATTATTAAGTATCTCTATCTACATCACAAGATCCTAATGTCACCTTGACATTTACTATGATCACTTGACTTATCATGTTAATGAATTAGAAATAACCAATCCTGTATTCATCTTACACTCATTAGTTTTTCATGGTTTCACTATCCATGGAGTCTTGAAAACCTTATTCATGCAAGTTAAGTTATATGCTTCTAATATCTGCAACAACACCCAAATTTTTCATTTCCATCATTGATTATGTTCATAGGATACACTCATCTTCTTAGGTATTTAAAAAACATGTGAACTCATGATTCAAAATAAATCCTCCATTGACTATTAATACCTCAATTCATATATGCTTAACTACCATACAAATAAACTTAAGGATATATACATTTAAACCTTTATATTTCATGAAGGATCATATAAACCTCACATAGTTCTCATTAACATACTTAGGATTTTAATAAGCCTTTGCTTATCTATGATAGATTCATAGGCTCAACTCAACTCCTCTGGATTTATGATCAACTCATAGAATATTCATAGAAACACAAGGTTAAACATACCTTCTTTATAAGGCCTAAAGTAAGATTTTAAAAGACACCTTGATGCCTTGACCTATATCTTTCTCTCAACATGTCTTCAGAGTCATTCTAAATTATCAATATTGGGTTTTATATTTGAATTATCTTCTACATAGTCCTTCTAAGATTCCAAATAGTACCTTCGGCATTATTTAAACTTTGACTGGTGTCCTACCATAACACATAACTCACCTTGGTTTAATTTTTTTCAGGCCTCATCTTGACATCATTCTTCTCTTTAGATAAATCTGATAGTGCTTCTTAGGTTCACCTATAGGCTATCAAGCCTCCTAAAAAGGAACTTATATGATACTAATTTTTTGAATAAAAATCACTAAGAGGGGGGAAGGGGGTGAATCAGTGTGTAAACATTCCATTCAATTCAAATCATCATTCTTTAACCATTCAAACTAGCATATTGCATAAAAGAGAAATCACATAATCATGAAGAAATAAATAAACACATGAACAAAAAATATATGTGTAAACCCTCATGGGGGATATAAACCACTGTCACACCACTTGGACTAATGTCTTATAAGTAATGAAACAACATTTAGTGAGGCACCAACCCCACGAGGAACACCAAAATCTTACTAATTAGGCACCAATCCAACTAGTCCTGAGGATAAAAACCCATAATTGAATTTAAAATAACTCATACACTTCACTTATAAAATCTCCAACATGCAATTCAGCTCTAACTCCTTTCTTGACTAAGCACCAACCCAGCCAAGACAAGCTTGATCACCTCAAGACACCTTATTCCTCTCTCAACTGATGGTGACATTTTATTTTTCTATCTCTTCTATATATTAAAAATAAATAAATATAATAAAATTTTAAAAATCCTATAATTTATATAATTATTTTCTCTCACCTCATTCAATTCACTTCAACCTTCTACCCCTCTCACATAGCCGTCTAGTTTCACTCATTCAATATGCCTCTTCTAAGCTCATTAAGTTAATTGACCTCATCATATACTTTTATAATATATGATTAATGTTCATTAATGATCTTAAGAATCTTATTTAAGGTATAAATTAACTAACTCTACTCATAAAATGAGCTCTTTTATTTGCTTCCATTCCCACTTCTCTAAACAACTCAAATAACCTAATTAGGCCTTTAATTTTATACACATCACTTATTCTTACCCTTATAGGTCAGCCAAGGAAATTAACATACTTGGATAAATATCTAAATAGTTCCAAAAACACATTAAAAATGTGATAAAACTACTCCATAGGTCAATCATACCCCTTAAGTGTCAAAACCTCCATTAGGCCTAAAGGAGACCTAATGCAATTAGGTCTATCTTAAGCACACATTACACTTGAAGTCACTTGGAACATATTTACCCTCAAATAATTATTTAAAAACTTAAAAATATCATTTAATATACCCATTATGACATCCATTTATGTTCACACCACTTGTACATCTAATTCAACACTTGAACCATGATATTAGGCCTACTCGCCATTAGGCTTTCTCACTGCATGAAAATCTATCTCATAAAATTAAAGCATATAATAAAATTTATAAAAAAAAAAAATGATAAAATCACATTAAATTATAATTCATGACCTCATGGTCACTTAAATTTCCATTTGACATCACCAAATAGGGAAACAGGCCTCAAACCAATTCTTGTAATATGACCACTCAGAATGGTCAAACACTGTCAAAGTACAATCAACAACATTTGATCACCAAAATTTTCATATTAACTTATCATGAAGAAAAACACATTAATATTTAACTTAAATAATTATATAACATCCTCATAAGAAATATATCCTTTAATTATTATAAAAACACCTCAAACTCACTTCTATAAGATGACCACTCAAAACTGCCATTCTACTCTAAAACATAGTCATCTAGAAGTTCATTTTTAGCACTTTAAAGGAAAATTTCATGAATTATAATCCAAATTAATATATACTATATTAATAATATATCATTTCCAATTTATATTTATCAATATTTAATGTTAATCATTGGTCTTATAGACCAATCTCTCAAGCCACTCTCATAGTCCTTACACACCCAGATAGGTGATTTTGCCTTTCATGTTTCAAAAGATAAAATTGTCTTTACATATTACATAAATCATTAATATATAAAATACATACCAAAAAACATAAAAAATTGTATTATATACATTGGATTTTGTCATATAGTCTCAAATTCTTCACTTCACCTAGCACACCAAGAACTGTCAATTTATCTCAGGCACTAGTCATGGTGAACATGACTTCCCACACCTATAAGGACACTTCCTTGAACTTATAATTAATTTTTATTATCCTTATATATATTTATCTCAACTTAAACCACAAATATATAGAGTTAAAATGACAAATATAGACCAAACTGATCAAACTTTAAACCTCACTCTTTCACTATCTTCACTCACACAAACAAGTCATCCTAAGATCACCTTATTACTTGTGTATGAGCATAATTAACAATTTTTTAGAGGTAAAATAACTTATATTATGGGGGTTAATCATTTATTCAAGATAATCCAATTCAAATTCCAAACCCTTAACCATTCAACACATACAATCATGAAGTGTACAAACTAACCATTACAGTGAACAAAGAAGATAAAGCAAGATTAACTACACATGACATATTTGGGAACCCATATTGGGGGGTGGGGGAGAAACCCAATATAAAATTAAATTGGAATACTATCTTATAATTATAAGAACCAAATTTATTGATACACCCATCCCACAAGGAGGTACAACCCATATCTAGCTGAGAACCCGCACAACTAGATTTTTGCAAGATTCGCCTTGCAAGGAGGAACCAACCCCATAGGAAACCAAGCATCCAATCAGATACCTTGATATTATCTCCACATATAATGTGATTTAAAACACACTTGATTATGTACTCTTATTTATTTCACTCTTCACCCTTCAATCTTTCTCAAAATTTTTTTTAGGGCTTTCTTACTACACTAGCCTCTTCTAGGCTAATTAGGTCTAATTAACTATGTATTCATTTTCATCACCTTGATAAAATAGTCATGAATGATATTTTTCACTCTCTAATGGTACTTAATGACATGTACCTTCTCTTTCAAACTTTACCTCCTTAGCTTGGCTCCTTACTCACTCAACTAACATAAATAGGCTAATTAGGCCTTGTACTTATACCACTCTTCTTGGTCTAACCCATCTTAGTCAGCCAAGATATTTTCACAAACTTGTATTAAACTTTAAATATTTCTATACACACATTATATTAGTGAGTCACTCCATTCCATAGGTCAGCTATAGTCCTTAAGACTCAAATCATCCATTATGCTTAGTTGAGACCTAAATCAATTAGGTTTTCACACCCACATGTTACACTTGTAACCTCTTGGAAAACATTAAAATTTAAAAAACACTTAAAACACATAAAACCTACCTCCAATAGACCCTTTCTAAATTTCACATAGGTCCATACCACCTAGAACTCAAACTCACACCTTGAACCTAGGAATTAGGTCTCCTCACTTTTTAGGCTTCATACACAAAAAATACAGTATTAGACTTATAAAGTATACTATCAATTTTATAAAATAACCAAATTAAAAAATCATATGTATGGAACCTCCAATACTTTTTTAACACCTCTATGTGACTTAGACACTCTAATGATGATGACTCAGACTAGTCATATATAGTCAAAATATATTCAAACCATTTTGAGTCTCTAAAACTAATCAAGGACATAAAATGACATCCATTACCTTCTCATCAATATTTAGGACTTATATAACAAATCCATACTTATTTTTTCCCTCAATTCTACTTAGAACACCTTCAACTCACTCCTTCAAAATGACCACTCAAACTACCTTTACACATGAACATCATAAACAAATAAATATTCAACTTATAGGCATTTATTCATATTAGATATGGATTGTTCAAACCTAAAAAATAATCATAAATTGTCCTTATAGAGTCTACAACACTCTCTAATATTTAATTCACCTTGAAACATCCAAACACCATTAATAAAATCTCAAACATCCTTCTTAGGTCACTTGTAGAAGATGGTCAAACCCTTAGTCAACTTTGAAGATCAATAAATATAAATTTAAAGATAGTAAAACCTTATAATAAATTTTTATGTATGCCCCTTGAAGTATTCTACCACTTTTATGTTTAATCTATCAAGAAATTCTACCATATGCTCAAGATATGAATCAAACAATACATATTGGTTTTCCTTTATTAATTTGAATTTTCAAATTACAACAATCACTTTTTAAGTGAAAAAGCTTCCAACACATGTATTCATCTTGTGCCCCCTATAAAATTTATAAAATTCACTCCATTGATCTCCTCAAGAAACTTCTAGCCTTAACTTTCAATGTTGGTCATTGATCTTTGATCTAAGCTTCTGTGATTGTGACACTTAATACCCATGCATGCCTTTTGTGTACACTACTATCAATCTCCATTTAGTTAATTATATTACACCACTTGGAATCCCCACATGCCTTTTGTGTACCCTAATATCACTCTCCATTTTATTAACTCTCTTTTGCCACTTGGCATCCTTAAGTGCCTTTTGAGCCTATTAACTTATCGACTTGATTTAGATCATCAATCTCCATCTACACAATTGAATACACATTTTCAATATTTTATATACATAATAAAACATAAATCATTGATTTGATAAACATATGATCAAACACATGCCATTTATTTTCTACTAATTCACCATGTTTGTAATACATGTCACCATCATGTTCAATCTTAGGATCTTTTGACTTATTGACATCATGCTTGATGTTAGATATCCATCTGCATGATTGAACACATGATGTTATATCTCCATCTCCATCCTTGATCCAATTTAGTGAGGTTTTGACACTTGGCAACCTTGTGTAATGGTCACTTGATATTGAAAATTTGGTTAAGTATGGAAACTAGTGAAATTTACCTCAGAGACCAACTTTGCACTTCCATAAGTTTTGCTACACACCATATCATGACCTAAAACTTAGACCACATGATCTCCTCTCATATGGGAATCCATCCATGTACTAAATTTATCTTTAGAGCTTTACATGTGTGAATGTTTATGTCATCAATATACTTACACAACCTTATCTACCAAGATGACTAGGAGAACTTAGACATTCATATGACTACTCTAATGAATTCATTTCACTTCCACAAGAACTCAAAGAAAACTTGACACCCTATAGTTCCTTTACAACATGATCACATCACCAACCACATCCATCAGCTTTCCTATCCAATCTATCACTTAAGATCCATGAACGAACACTTAAGCACACTAAGGCACACTTTGTCATTGTCTTGCTAACACACATGACACCTCATAAATATCTTTATCCACCTTGGAGACATAATTGACAAATTTACAAAAATCTCCCCCTTTGTCATTGATGTCAACACCAATAACAAATCTTATGCTCAAAGTCTTTCTCTCTCTTCAAGCACTTTCTCACCCTTTGACATAATGATAAAGTGGGCTATTATTTTTATCTTGAGGACATGAAAAGGATTTCAAGACCAAAAACAAGAAAGGACCACCTTTGACAGATGATACAAACTCCCTTGAACACTGTGCATACCACTTCTTACATTGAGCTTCTTCAACATGCTTCAAACACAACACTCTTCTTGACCATACATAACTCTATGAAGACAAAACACAAATGAACACCATAAAATACTTGAAATCACCTGGAAAATATTAATATGGACTCCCCCTAAGTCACCAAAGCTTAGGCACCCATTAATCACCTTTAGATCATATCCAAACATGAATAAATTTCATACTTGCCTTTAAATTTCTCTCACAAGCCAACCCTATGATCATCAATAGATGAACATGCCAATCTATAAATAGGAAAGATGTAAAAAAATAATTAAAAAAATCATTCAAGAATAACCATACCTTTGTCATTTGAGAAAATAACCAAAAACCACTCTTCTCTTCACTAGCCTTACCTAGAGGCATAGTATCCCTACCCAAACCTTGAAACACCCATATATTTCTATGTTAACACCTTCAAGACTTAAAATTGCATATTTGAAGTACAATCATATGCCCCCTCATCCATGATAAAAAACATCATCCATGGAAGACACCACACATTTTTAGATCACTAAATTTTTTCATGTCCTTCCACAATAAGCCAACACATCCTCTCATGACCTTATGAGGTCACCAAAATATCAATGAAGCTCTCAACACAAAAAAACACATTATGAAACATCATTCTTATAAATTCTCAAATACACATTTATAATTTTGATATGAAAACTCAAAAATATAGCATCTTCAGATCTCTAAACCTTCTTACTATCTTTATAATATGGCAACACACCTCACTATGACCTTATGAGGTTAAAAAAACATCAAAAGACCATTAAAACTCATGATACTACCTTCAAGAAACACTTACACCAATAATCATTAGGTTTACAAGCTTCTTGAGATGATACAATAAATACTCATCTATAGAACTTCTAAAAACTCTTAAAAAGTACTTATATTATGATAAATTGATCAATAGAAACAACTTCAAGCCTTGAAACAAAGAGACAATAACTCTCTCCTTGAATAATACAAGCCTTGTAGACAAAACTTCATCTCTCAAGGACTACTAATTTAATTTTACAATTATCCTTAAAGAATGATCATTCAAAAACATGATCATGACCAACAAGCTAACTATGTCTCAAGATAGATACATTGAGAATATCTACAAGATTCCATCCTTCAATAATTAGAGATTAAAAAAATAAGAATTCACAACCACAACTAGGTTACATACCTTTTTTATCCTGGAACATCAACCAAAACCTGACTAGCATCCATCATGATTCCTCTTAATGACAAGTTTCTCTTTGAAACCTAAATATAGATAACCCTTTGAAATAAAAAGACTAAAAGTCCCAAAACTCAGGAGAATCCCATATCTCCATAATCTCATTTGACTTATAGTCCTAACTCAACATCAAATTGTCTTGGAATGGGTCCTTAACTTCATTCTTTGCTTTGATTGTCCTATTAACACATGCTAAAAAAATAAGTTCTTTAATTTCCTTCATGTCTATCACAAAAAAAAAAAACCATCTTTGGTCTCAATATGATCTATCCTAATAGACTTAGGTATCCATAACCATGTGTGACATCTTCATTTCACACTAGGAGTTCCATACACCTTGTTTTGATTTGAGAACTCATTCAACCTGTTCTTTCAATATCTAGAAATGTGACCAACTCTATGACATTTAAAAAAATAATATCATGAATACATTTTGCTTGATGATGATTGTGATCTTCCTTTGAATGATTTCTTCTCCTCTTTCACTCTAGTAATGTGGCCAAACTAATTGCATGTATATTAATGACCCTTAAATGAATATCTCATTACACTGATTTGTCTAGATGCTCTTCTTTCTTTCACTCCAAGAGCCTCATTGAAATTAGTTTGACTTGATGGTATTTGCTTGTAGAACTTATCAATGTGACCAACTCTTTTGTAATTGTATAAAACAACACATCTTAAAGGAAACTCAACTTACATTTCTTGATTTGGACAAAATCTTACAATGTGTCTTATGTCATAGCAATTGTAACACTCAACCTTGCTCATGCCATTTGACTGATGATTCCATTCATTCTCAGTAGGTCTTTTACACTCTCTATACCTATGACCAAATTGATTACAAGTATAGTAGTAACTATTGAAATTTTCATACCTCATGGCATTTGGTTATCTAATTTGATTTGTCTTCATTCTACCAACACCTTCATTCCTTGACTAATGATAGATATTCAAGGTCTGATTAACCTTGTTTATATTAGTCTTAATCTTGTCTTTATTTACATTATTTTGTTCTTATTTGTATTCAAGACAAAAATTATCACTTGCATGCTTTTGGCTACTCAAAATATTGTCAAGATCATTTGATCTCTTTTTGACTTTCATGGTTGAATTTGCAGCCTCTGACTAAATTCTAAGATCTTTGATGGTCTCCTTATCATCCTTGGCTTCTTAATCCATTTCATCCATAAATATATATGGTTTATCTTTAAGAGACTTGATCAAATCTTGACTCTTCTTATCATCTTTCTTGGTTGTGATTGCTCTTCTTTTTATCCTTGATATCACCAAGTGCATTCATGAGCTTAGATTCTATATTCACATCAACTTCTTCTTCTTCATTGTCATGGAAAAATTCTTCATCACACATGATGTCTTCTACCTTTGAACATTTTTCCTCTTTAGCCAAGAGTAGAATACCATTTTCAACTTGATTAAAGTCATCATAATATGAAACATTATTAACCAAAGATTTATTTGACTGTAATTGAAATCCAAGATTCAATCTCATTTCTCTTTTATAATTCACTTGTTCCATGAAAGCTTCATCATCATCACTTTCATTATCATAAATAGACAAATCTCTTTTAACTTCACAAATAGCCATATTTTACCTTGGATAATCTTCAAGTGGTTAAACTTGCAAAAAGGTCCTACTATGATACTGATTATTAGAGGTATAATAACTAAGGGTGGTGAATTAGAGATACAAGATAATCTAATTCCAATTCCAAACCCTTAACCTTTCAACACATACAATCATGAAGCATACAAACTAAGTGTTGCAATGAACAAGGAAGATAAAACAAGATCAAGCACATAACACATGACATATGTGGGAAACCCTCATGTGGGAGAAAACCCACTAGAACCTAAAATTGGACTACTATTCTATAACTCCAAGAACCAAATTTAGTGAGACACCCATCCCACAAGGAACTACAACCCCTATCTAGCTTAACACCCAAACAGCTATATTTTTGCAAGTTTCACCTTGAAAGGAGAAACCAACCCCCTAGGCAACCAAACACCCACTCAGATAACTTGATTTAATATTCACCTCTGATATGATGTAAAAAACACCTAATAATGGACTCCTCTTTCTTGTACTCTTCACCCTTCAATCTCTCTTAAACAACCTCTAGGACTTGCTTGCTCAACTAACCACTTCTAGGCTTAGTAGGTCTAATGACATGTGTGTTCATTTCATCACCTTGATTAGATAATCATGTCTAATATTTTTTATTCTATGATGGTCCTTAATTAAATCTACCTTCTCTTTCAAAGGTTATTTCCTTTTCTTGGCTCCTTACTACAAATAGGCCAATTAGGCCTTGTACTTATACCACTCTTATTGGTCTAACCCATCTTGTTCAGACAAGATATTTTCACACACTTGTATTTTACTTTGAATATGTCTCCACACACATTACATAAGTGAGGCACTCCACTCCATATGTTAGCCGTAGTCCTTAAGACTCAAATCCTCCATTAGGCTTATTTGAGACCTAAAGCAATTAGGCCTTCACTCCCACATGTTAAACTTGTAAACTCTTAGGCCAACTTCATATTTCACCAATGCTTCAAACACATAAAACATACCTATAATATACCCTTTCTCAAATTCACATAGGTCCATGCCACCTAAAACTCAAACTCCCACCTTGAACCTAGTAATTAGGTCTCCTCACTCTTTAGGCTTCATACACAAAAAACACAATCTTAGACTTCTAGAGTATAATATCACTTTTATCATATAACCACTCAAAAAAATAATATGGAAGGAACCTCCAAGACTTATGAAACACCTTCATGTGCCCTAGACACTCCAACACAGGCCAATAAACCTCAAACTACCTTTCTTAAGATGACCACTTAGACTAGTTATATACAATTAAAAAATAATTCAACCATTTTGACTCACCATAACTGATTAGGGACATATCATGACATCCAATACCTTATCATCAATATTTTGGACTTATATAACAACTCCTTACTCATTTGTTTCCTCAATTCTTCTCAGAACACCTATAAGTTGTTAGGAATAAATTAGAAATTGATGCAAAACAATTTCACAAAATCACAATAATAATAGATATGAACAGAGATGCATAAAGAAAAAAATAAACATGCAAAATAAAAATACTATATTTAATTTGGTTCACCCAATGTTGGATACATCCACTAAGAAACATTTGCTTAGATTTTATTACAAGTCACAAGAGTACAATCCACTCTCAGATCTGTCTTCTCAAAATTACAATGCACATATATTATTTGGAGTTGTACTCAATAAACCCTCCTAAATTCACATTTGAATTCACACACTTTGTTCTTCCTTCTCAAAACCTTGTTCTCATAATGTATTACCCACTAATTATCCATCTATACATAATACATCAACATAATGGTTTTTACAAAACAATGAGAACCAAAACCATGGATAAACTCAACCCAAAATGGTTCCCCATTAAGAGTGTAAAATACATTTTAAATGTACTATATTTGAAATAAATTGTAATTTAAAAATAAACTCCACAACACAACACAACTCACTCCTTAAAAATGACCACTTAGACTGCCTGTATACACGAACATCATGAAAGAATAAATAATCAACTTATATGCATTTGTTCATACTAAAGAAGGATTGGTAAAACCCCAAAAATACACATATATGGTCCTTATGGAGTATAAAACACTCTACAATAGTTAATTCACCTTGAAAATCCAAACACCATCAATAAAATCTCAAACATCCTTCTCAAATCACTTGTAGAAGATGGCCAAACCCTTAATTACATTTTGGATCTCAATAACTACAATTGTAAAAACTTTAAAAACTTCTAATCAATTTTAATGGATGTCCTTGAAGTCCTATACCATTTTTATTTTTACTCTATTAATAAATTCTACCATATGCTCAAGATATGAATCAAACAATACAAACTAGTTTTCCTTTGTTAATTTGAATTTTCAAATTCTAACGTTCATTTTTTAAATGCAAAATCTTGTGACACATTTTTTCATCTCCTACCCCATGTAAGTTGATCAAATTAGATATTTAAATCTCATCAAGAGTCTCCTATCCTTGAATTTCAATGTTGGCCATTGATCTTTGATCTAGTCTTCTGATATTATGACACTTGGTAGCCCCACATGCCTTTTGTATAATATGCCATTAGTATTTATTCAGTTAATACTCTTACACCACTTGGTATCCTTACATGCCTTATATGTACCCTAATTTTATTCTCCATTTAGTTAATGCTCTTATGCCCCTTGGTATCCCCACATGCCTTCTAGGCCTATTGACTTATTAACTCGATTCACACCATCGATCTCCATCTACATTGTTTAATGTGCATCATTGATCTTTGATATGCATGATAAAATGGGCACCTTTGATATACTAAACATATAATAAAATGTGGGCCATTGATCTAATGATAATTCATCATTTTTGTGTGTAGTCATATAAAATGTCAAAATTGGTAGCTTGAGTGTGGTTTGTGACACCCAACCCATAGGTCCCTCTTACATGCTCTCTTGACCCTTATAAACACTTTTTTTCTTATTCCTAGTCATCCATATACTTTCAATAACTAATTATATATCATTCAAGCTCCATTTCCCATGTTTATTCCATCCCCTTAGGTTTCATACCTATAGGACAATAGCACCAAACTTGGACTATAGCACTAGACCCCAGGGTATCACCTTTCTATCACTCCTATCCAATCACATTTTGAGCTCAAATGACCATTTCCTCCTAATTCCTCTTCATCATTATGTCAACCTAGCATGAATGTATTTAACCCATGACCAATATATATCTATAAAAGCCCATTCAAAGTTCATATAGAGGGGGTTGGAAATCACTACAAAGCAAAGCAAGAATATAAGAAAAAACACTAAAGAAAATTTATCTATTCTATTCATACAACCATCTAATATAACTATCACCATATTCAAACCCTTACAATAATCCCTAGCCACCTCAAGCACACCCAATTTAGTATTTTTGTATCCTCATAACACTATTGTATAAAACACATCAAGTAGGAGAACTACATATGGCTCGATCCCTTTTCTAAGTATTGGTATGTAGGTAGTGTGCCCACATAAGGGGTGTGGATACATGTTTAGTGCATCTTACACACATTAACTGTTAGTGGTATCACTTGGTGATCCTAGCTCTGATACCACTTGTTAGTGAACCAAGCTTTGATACCACTTGTTAAGATCCTACTCCTTAAGAGCACAATTGAATACCTTTGTATAATCAACTAAACATGGAATTTAACCAAAAGTAATATGTAACTAGAATTCAGAAACAACACATAATATGAGAGACAATACAATCTTGTATTAAAACTCTTCCAGAAGGAAATACAATGAAGAAATCACACTCTTCCCACACCTCTTGGGCATACAATAATTCTCCCTCAAGATTTCTCTCTCTCAATTACAAACCAACTCAAACACAGAGTTGTTCCCTCCACCAGTCAATGACAATCAACCCAATGGTTGTTGTTGCCTACCGCCAGTCTGCCAAGTACTCAAAGTACTCCAAGTAGATCTTCCTGATCTTGCTCTTTGTTGTGTTGCAAATCTCCTTGATCTTTCTACCCCGTAGATCTAACTGACCTTACACACACACACACTTATAGATCTAACTGATCTTACTTGCCATGTAGATCTCTCCTGATCTTGCTACTTGCAGATCAACTAATCGAAGGATCTCATCCTTGACTTTGCAAGTCCTTCTATCCTTCACCTTTACAATACAGCCCCATGGGTCTCTTAAATAGAACCCCAAGCAAATAATAATTATAAAAGAGGACTCAAGACTAAAATTAGTCTTTACATGCAAACAAGCTATTCATTTAACTAACTGTTTGTGTAACTAATAGTTCTGGAAATGCACAGGTGACCAATGTCAGTTCTTATCTATTTGGAGATGATCAACGTTAGCCAATGCCTAACCGATGTTGGTATCTTCTAGTCTACGCCTGACTGACATCGATTTGCTTGACCGATGTCAGTTACTGTGACACTTAGTAACCTCCACATTTGCATACTGGTGAAGCTTTTAGCTCCACAACCTAACAATCTCCCATTTAGAGATAAACAACTACACCTATACCTATACATCAACGTCCTCTAATCTATTTCTGGCTTGTATTCCCATCTTCAAGTTTAGTCTTGAAGACCAACAAAAGTTGAATGAAGATTCAACTTGTCCTTTCTTTCCAGCTTTGTTAACATTTCCACAGGGTTCTTATCCTTGCTAGCCTCTGTGACTGCAACAACCTTCTGCATCTCTGAAATCCAGCTAACCACCATACCACCAATAGTGAACACATATCCTGTGGTACTTCTCTTATCATCCAAGTAACCTACCATATCTGAATCTACATACCCATGTAGAGAAGTGCTTGACCCTGCATAGCATGAATACCTACTGCTGGTCCCTTTTAGATACCTGAGAATCCACTGAACTACTTTCCAATGCTCCTTTCCTGAATTGGCCATAAACTTGCTAAAAACTCCCATTGCTTGGGAAATATTAGGTCTAGTACTCATCTAATCAACCTCATTATGTGATTTAGGAAACTATTCTGTGAACTATCCAACCATAGGTGTGCTAACTGGTTCTGCATCCTGCATATTGAACCTCTCCACTACCTTATTCACATAATTCTCTGGAGACAAAATCAACCTGTGACTTTCCCTATCTCTAGAAATACTCATGCTGAGGATTTTATTTGCTCCTCCTAAATCCTTCCTAGCACACCTTTGAGCTACTTTTACCTTTAGCTCAGCAAATCCCTGCATGTGTGACCTTGCAACAAGCATATACACTACATATAGTAATAAGATAATATCATGACCATTATCCAACCTGGAAAAATAAACACAATGGTCACATCAACATTGACTAAAGCCATGCTTTGTCATACACCTATCAAACCTTAAACACCATTATCCTGGAGCCTGCTCAAGACCATATAACCTGGACTTCTGTCTCACCTGTCCATTCTCTCCTTTCTTTAACCTATGAATCCATTCATCTTTTAGTGCTTTCATCCTAGCTAGCAACTCTACCAAATCTCATGTTTGGTCCTCTCCCAAGGAATTAATTTCCTCATTCATGCCATGCTCCCACTATTTCTTGGATTCTACCTGCATTGCCTCTTCAAAACTTCCTATTTTTCCACCATCAGTGAGCAAAAAGTACTATAAAAAATGGGAATAATGAATTTGAGGCTTACTTACCCTTTCAGTCTTCCTCATGGGCATTTGAGACTCCTTGACAGCTTGCTATCTACCTAAAATCTATTTTAATAGTGACCAATCTCTATCACCTCTGGTAGACCTCGGTCTACACCCGACCAATGTCGATTCCTCTTGATCACTGATGTCGGTTCCTTGACTGACATCGATGTCCACCTACCTGACATCACTGACATCGGTTCCTGCCTGTTCGACGTTGGTTCTCACCTGACTGACGTCGATAACTATGTTTTCTTGTGAGTGATGATTTTTACCCAAAAGCTCATTTTGGATCATAACCTTGTCCAAATCAACACTGCCCTACTTAGAATTATTTAGCCTCTTGAGCTGATCTCTATCCATCATCTTCTCCTTTAAAACCAAGGCTTTCTAGTTCTTAACTTTGTCAAAAACATCAGATTTCCTCTTTATGCAATAAATCTAATCCTTTCTTGTAGCATCAGTTTCAAGAAACCTCACTTTCTTTTATTACTTACAGAAATCTTGATCTATGCTTTTCAAATTTGAACTCTTATCTTTTGACTTAAGAACATCCATTCCCTTCTCACTCATGTGACTAAGCCTATAGAGCCACATCTTTGCATCTACATCTGAAGTAGATAAACTAGAAGGAGAATCAGTAATACAAGTAGATAGATAAAGAGTACCTACTTTCTTACCTCTTATTAATTCAAGTGCACCCTTGAAAAATTTCCAAGATTTTGCTGTGAGAGTAACTGTGAAACCCTCATCACCCAACTTTCCTACAAAAATTAGACTCCTCTTCAGGACTGGGACATGCATGACCTCCTTCAACACCCATGTGTTACCCATCTGCAATTTCAACCACACTTCCCCTTTGCCAACAATTTGACAAGGCTCACCAACCTCTAAATAAATCTTTCCAAAGTCTCCATGGACATAATCATGGAAAGAGGCAACAAAATCTAAAACCCAAGATTCTACTTTATCCAAGGAACATATAAGAGCATCTCGTGCAACAATACCTGCATCATTTGCTTCTTTATTCCCTTCATGTTGATCTTCTACCAACCAACAATATTTCTTTACATGCCCTTTCTTTCCACAATTCCATAATTGATAATTCTTGCTATTGAATTTCTCCATTCTTAGCTTACTTTCTTCTATCATTGCTTTACTCCCACTCAATCAAAAACCCCTGAGAGTGACCTGTAATCAATAAACACTAATATGATCTGATACCACCTATTAGTGAACCTGGCTCTAATACCACTTGTTAGTGGTATCACTTGGTGATCCTAGCTCTGATACCACTTGTCAAGATCCTACTCCTTAAGAGCAAAATTGAATACCTTTGTATAAGCAACTAAACACAAAATTTAACTAGAAGTAATATGTAACTAAAATTCAGAAACAACACAGAATATGAGAGACAATACAATCTTGTATTAACACTCTTCAAAAAAGAAATACAATGAAAAAATCACACTCTTCCCACACCTCTTAGGCATACAATAATTCTCCCTCAAGAGTTCTCTCTCTCAATTACAAACCAACTCAAACACATAGTTGTTCCCTCCACTAGTCAGTGACAATCAACCCAATGGTTGTTGTTGCCTACCATAAGTCCACCAAGTAATAAAAGTACTCCAAGTAGATCTCTTGATGTTGCTCCTTGTTGTGTTATAGATCTCCTTGATCTTGCTACCCTGTAGATCTAACTGACCTTGCACACACACACATTTGCAGATCTAATTGATCTTACTTACCATGTAGATCTCCCCTGATCTTGCTACTTACAGATCAACTGATCGAAGGATCTCATCCTTGACTTTACAAGTCCTTCTATCCTTCACCTTTATAATACAGCCCCATGGGTCTCTTAAATAGAACCCCAAGCAAACAATAATTAGAAAAGTGGACTCAAGACTAAAATTAGTCTTTACATGCAAACAAGCTATTCGTTTAACTAACTGTTCATGTAACTAACAGTTCTAGAAATGCACAGGTGACCGACGTCAATTCCTATTTATCTAGAGATGATCAACCTCAACCAATGCCTAATTGATGTCGGTAGCTTTCGGTCTACACCTGACCAATGTCAATTTGCTTGACTGACGTCAGTTACTGTGACACTCAGCAACCTCCACATTTGCATACTGGTGAAGCTTTTAGATCCACAACCTAACATTAACCCCCATCTTTCTCAAGATTCATTCAATCACAATAGAGGTTTAAGGATTTTACTATTGAATCAGCTCCATAAAGAGCTCCATCAACATTTAGGATTCAAAATTTTACAAGCAGGCTCACATAAGGATAGTGGACAAAACCTATAAAACTTAGATCTTTGTGACCAGTTTGGACAATAGCGATAGGACCTAGGCTTAACACTGGACCCTAAATTGTCCTATTTTTGGTTCTCTTATCTTATCATCAAATGAAAGCTAGATCTTGGTTCATAACACTATCGCAGTCTTACACAGCCAGTATCAACCTCTATCTCAGTTATATTAGCATAATTTTAAGATAAGTTACATTTTCCCTCTTTCATTACTATTTTTAAAAAACTACAAAGGTCAAATAAATTATACAAATTAGTACTCTATTTATTGCAATATTATCTACTAATTTAGTCAACTCAAACCTTTAACTAAATTAAGAATAATATTCCAATATTCCTAACACTTTTAAATCATTTGGTGAACCTGACTTACTTCATTTGCATATAAAAACCCTATAAATCCTAGGGTAAATTCTTTGGTGATTTTTCCAATATTTTTAAAATTTTTCCTACATATTTTAAATAAAAAATTAACATTTAATTTTTAAAATTCCATGGCAATTTTTTTTAAAATTATTTTCTTTTAAACCCTAGTTGCATATACTAGGTCCCTTTAAATCAAGATTTTTTCAATATTTTTTTAATTTTTTACCTGCATATTTAAATAAAAATTCACATTAAATCTTAAAATTTCTCAGTAATTTTAAAAATAGAATAAAAAATAAATATCATTTTCAAAACCCTTGTTACATCCGCTAGGTCCCATTACTTTTGAGGTATCACCTTACATGTTTGTGAACTTCATATCTTTTTTTATGTATATTCTAGTTCATTGTTTAGTTTATATCTATTTAATATTTTATTTCATTATTTAAGTTATTTTACTTATGCCACCTAATCTCTTTGCATCTCTTCCTTTGAGAAAAAGTGCAAGACTTAGTGATAACCCTCCTAAATTCACCCAGATTACTTCAACCCAACCATATACTATGGATAAACAATCAACTCAAGTTCTTGATATAGATCCTACACATACAGATTACACAAATTTCCACAAGGATAATTTCAACAATGAGAATAAAAATAATGATACAAACATTGATATTCATGACCCACCACATCAAACTATTGATTCACTTCCACCTATTATTGATAATGAAGTTATCCTCAACAAAGATTTGATTCTACAAAGTTTTAGAGAAAGACTCAGGGACCAACCCTGAGATCATACTCTTATTTTATAATTTCTCATGGAAATTAAAAATGTTAAACAAGTTGAGTATTCCATTCCCTTAGAGAAACCCATTGCACATGACATTATATGGGTAATTATGTCTCAACAACCCCCTATAGTAGCCCAACCTTCCTATGAGGCACCACTAGTTACAGCTAGTAGATATTTATCTCTTGATGTGGTAGCCCTTATGCAAGAGATAAAATATCTTCAATCCAAAGTCCTACATCTTGAGAAAGGTGCTTCTAGACCTATACAGGGCTTGGATTCTTTTTCTCTACTTCATATACCATTTGCACATCATATTGCTTCAACACCCTTGAGACCAAGTTTTGTTTAACCCAAGCTCAATCTATATTATGGCAAGGGTGATCTAGAGACACACTTGAGATATTTTCACATAGCATGATTGGACTATGTGCCAAATGACTGACTACTAACCAAGCTATTTCCATAGATTCTAAGGGATTATTCTTTACAATGGTTCTATAGTCTACCAAATCAGTCGATCAATGCATTCAATCCTTTAGATAACATGCTCATAGCTCATTTTAGTATTAATATTAGTGATAAAGTTTCCTATGCCCAAGTTACACAATAGAAACAAAGGTCAAATAAGCATCTCATAATTTTTTTTCTTTGATATAAGACTATCTTGGCTAAGATGACTAGCCCCATGGCCGATCAAGAGTTATAAGATCTCTTCAAACAAAATATTCTACCAACATTGTATGAATCAATAATGTTCAAAATATTCTCTTCCATCATTGAGTTATGTCATACATTAAAGGAAAGGGAAGTCAAACTAATTTCAATGGGAAAAATCAAGTATATAAGCATATCAAAAATAATAAACAAGAGTAACAACAAAGTCCCATACAAAGTAAATGTCAATGATAGCAAAAGTCAAAATCAACTAACAGTTAATGTGACTTCAGAGCCTCCTCAATGAGTAGTTTTATTGGCACCTCCTTGGTGAGATTTTACCAATCTACAATATCTCTAGATAGTTTTTTATAATAGATATTGGAATGTAATATCATATCTATCCCTCTTATTTGGGAATTTGATCCAACAAAGTCTCTTCCATAGGGTTATGATCAGAATGCATTTTCTGATTTTCATAGGGCACCAAGCCACACAAAAAATAGATGCATTAGTTTGAAACACAAGATATAGGACTTGATAGATGGTAACATTATTGATCTTGGCACCTTAGGCAAAGCAAACACAAGACAAAGCTTTGAAAATATTTTTAGATCATTTCACACAGCATTATAAACAAGAGACAGGGGATACATTAGGTGTTCACCATGCATATCATGCACATCCTCCACTAGCTATATATAGGGCACCTTCAGTTGAGTCACATCCTTTGAGTAACATGATTGGTGTATATAATTCTAGAGTTCTAGATAAACCTTCAATCTTCTTCTTAGAGTAGGAGATAGTTGAGTATGATTAAAATTATCATACACTCTTTATTAGATTCTACATTCACAATCTTCTTATTCATAGTGTTCTCATAGACAATAGATCTAATGTGAACATGTGCACTATGACATTACTACAGCATTTGGGATATTTATATTAGGATACTACCATGATGGACATAATTATCAATGGATTCGGTTAGCACATACATAGTTCATTGGGTTATATTGTACTTCCTCTATAGGTTGGTCCAACACATGTGGCCACACCATTTACTATTGTTCCTATTGTAGGATTTTTTGATATGTTACTTGGTCGACCATGGATTCAAAAACTTTGATAAGTTCCTTATATAATTAATAGATGCATGAAATTCATTCATGCTAATCAAGTTGTTACATTTGGTGGTGTTCCATATGAGTTAACACTCCCCACTTCAAAGCCATCTATAATTTTGAAATCACTAGTTTGAGTTCTACCACTAGTTTTAGTTTTGACACTAGTGTTAATTTCTCCACCAATTTTATTTATTTCTCCAATTCAAATTTAGACACAATTGAGGCATCCATCACCAACATAGAGACTTTATACACTTACATAGAGGTCTCTTTTAGAGAAACCATAGTTTCAAAATTCTAGATAACTTTGGGCTACAATGTTCACACCTAGGGTAGTATCATTGAGGTCTCATGCCTCTACACACATAACACATGTTCAAAGAGCTTCTCCTACTACTAGATGGGTCCTTAAGAGCCCTACAGTTGCATCCACTTCTTAGTGTTATAGGGGGACCCCACAGTGAGTTTCCACTATAGAGATTTCAAATCATTTACAACATACATAACTTTTATAGCCATAGTCTCAGCGCTTCTATTATGTTTCATGATCACATATGATCCCTCTCCTTGATACATGACACCATGATAGGGAGTCTTCCATGAGACTCATTAGTTATTATCGTCTCTCCTCAACCTTAATTTTACATAGTATCTTTATGATTGAGTGTACATAGCTTATATCAAAAATATAAAAGCATTCAAATATGTCAAAATACCAAAAATAATATAACATTTAAAAATACAAAAAAAACATTCAAATATGTCAAAATACCAAAAACAATACAAAATTTCAAAAATCCAAAAACATTCAAATAAGTCAAAAACATAAAAACATTTCAATTGTATGCATTATCCATGTTTTACATTTCTACTATCATGCTAGACTTAGATTTTTTGTTCTATGTTAGTATTTTTGATTTATCTACATTACCATGCTTCACTTGATCTTCTTTGAGTGTGTGCAGTGACACCCAGACCCTTGATTACTTCACTCTACCCATTAAGGAGGCATCCTACTTCTACATTGATGACATATATTGATATATTTACCCATTGGGGGCATCTTCTACATGACTACACCATCCAAGTTATGTTATTCCTACACCACATACTCTAGTTATCATGATGATGTACATTACTTATTAGCTTACATAGATTACTCTATCGACACTCACTAGTATATAACACTCATGTATTTCTTAGCATATACCTAGTATTGTACTACATATCTTGCATACTTTCACTTACTTTGATTATTTAGATATTATATTTCCAATATTTACATGTTTTATTTTCTTTCTTTGCATAGCTAGATGTGATTGAATTTCTTAGTTCCTATTTTGTCTTTTATATGTGCCTTAGGACATTTTCCAATGTCCTTTGCTTATACTCTTCTATGTGTTTGTGGTCCTTTTGCCAACCTTGCTTGTTTATAATTATATGTGTATGTGGCATTTGAACATGCCTTGTATGCTTGCCTTTCTAGCTTGAGTGACATGTACCCATGTCCCTTGTTTTCTTGGCCTCGTGGCCACTCTTGTATGCTTCTTGCTTCTTTCCTTTCATTCTTGTTTTCTTGTTTGCTTCTCAACTATTCAAAATGTCATGATACACATCATGCATTATCTTGCTTTCTTGGATGCCATGATGGAAATCATGCTCCATCCCTCCTTGACAACTAGCAACTAATAACTAAAAACTAACATTTATAAATTTAGTTTAAAACATTACACATGCTATTACATTGTTATATCTATCTAGGAATACCCATATTGATCTAAAAATCTCCAATACAAACTATGTTATATCTTGAGACATCTTTTTTATTATCATTACTATATCATATATTTTGTAGCATAACACACTTGTAGAGATCTTTATTTTGAGGGAAGTCATTGTAGGGTCTTCATTCCTACCCTCAAAAGAGGGAAAAACAAATAGGAGTTTTGTCACAAAGATCAAAGCTCCTATCAGTCAAAAAATCAATTTTCAAAACACTCAAAACAACAATCAAAGGTCAGACTAGGTAGAATAGACAAAAAAAAAAGTGATAATTACATAACAGTCATTAGATTTAGCAAAGGTTAAAAACATTAGACATGGACAATAATGTTGGAAACTAAGGTGTCCTATTTTTGATGCTCTTATCCAAACAACAACAAACCTAGATTTTCCAAAAATAGGTAGAAAGGTTAGCTCAACTATAGTTTTATTCGATACAGATCAGTCTAGAATCAGTGGTTTTAGTCTAGTTTTTCTTAGAGAATCTAAATATAAGGGCATCATGCACAACATGATGGATCTCACTTCTAGTTTCAGATTGGGTATTTGGTTTAACTTCTAGATCAAAATCCATGTTACAAACACTAGTGATTGGGGGCAATGTACAAGGCACATTTGACTTCTTTTCTTTCCAAGTTTAGTATATTACCCAAGTATTCTCAGTAGTTGCATGCCTTACTCTATCTAGAGGTGGTTGACATCATTTCAGAGTGGCTTTCATACAAGCCTAACCTCCACATTCTTGAGTGGCTTACACATAAGCCTAATTTCTAGTTTTGGAGTGGATTTCATATAAACTTAATCTCCCCCTTCTAGAGTTGGCCAAGATTGGCCTAGTTTCCAGTACACATTTAGCTACCCATGCCACATTGTCAAATTAGAGAGCATTCATGGGCTTTAGGATCTATCTCATATGACACACACTCATACCAATATCAATTTATAGCTTCACTTCATGGGGAAATGATGGAACCAAAGGACTAGCTAGCCTTTGTATTCTTGAGCCACCTACTCAAAAGGATTAAACACATAGTCCAAACATTGATTAACACACACATGATCACATAGCTCAACTTATTAGGTGATGATGGAGCCAAAGGGCCAATATTTTCTTTTTTGAGCCACTCTTGGGGAATTGATCACTCAGATCTATTCATGATATTACTCTTATTACAACACATACCCAACATTACTCAGCATCATCCAACATCACTCATCATCATAATAGGTTTTGTATTAGTTTACTTACCTGGTGAGATGTATTCATTATTTTATCTTCCTCTCTTTTTTACATAGATTTGTACATTCTTATTTTAGATATAACATATCTAGTAAGAATTGATCTACTTTTTATTTTTATATTATAGATTTACACTTCAAAATGTTCTCTCTCTATTCACACCCAACATCACATAGCTTCATGGTCTTCACCCTTGTAGGTAAGTTCATGTATGCTTTCTATTTTTCTTTGATCCTAGTATTTTTCTTTACTGCATCACTAGAATAAAGTGGGGGGAAAATGTAGTCATATAAAATGTCAAAATTGGTAGCTTGAGTGTGGCTTGTGACACCCAACCCTTAGGTCCCTCTTACATGCTCTCTTGACCCTTCTAGACACATTTTTGCTTATTCCCAGTCATCTTTAGACTTTTGAGACCTGATTCTAGCTCAACTAAGATCTATTTCCCATGCATATTCCATCTCTTAGGTCCCATACCTATAGAAAAATAACACCCAACTTGGAATATAGCATTGGACCCTAGGGTGTCCCCTTTCCAACACTCTTGTCCAATCACAATTTAAGCTCAAATGACCATTTTCTCTCGATTTCTCTTCTTTATTATGTCAACCTAGCATGAATGCATTTAACCCAAGACTAATATATCTATATAAAATCCCATTCAAAGTTCATTTAGAGGGGTTTAGAAATCATTACAAAGTAAATAAATAATATAAGCAAAACCACTAAGGCAAATTTACCTATTCTCTGCATATAGCCATCCGATACATCTATCAACATATTCAAACCTTCATACTAGTCCCTAACCACCTCAAACACACCCATTTTAGAATTTTTGCATCCTCATAACACTATTTCACAAATCACATCAAGTGGGTGACCTATATATGGCTTGATCCCTCTTTAGAGTATTGGTATGTCAGTAGCGTACCCACATAAGGGGTGTGGATAAATTTCTAGATTCAATTCAAAACATTACACATGTTATTACATTTATGTATCTATCTAGGCATACCCCTATTGATCTAACAATCTCAAATATAAACTATGCTATATCTTGAGACATATTTTTTATTATCTTTGCTATATCATGTATTTTTTAGTATAACACACTTGTAGAGTTCTTTATTTTGAGGGTAGTCATTGCAAGGTCTTCATTCCTACCCTCAGAAGAGGGGGAAATAAATAGGAGTTTTGTCACAGAGACTAAAGCTCTTATCAGTTAAAAAATTAGTTTTCAAAACACTCAAAACAACAATCAAAGGTCAAATCAAGTAGAATAGACCAAAAAAATAGTGATAATTACATAACAATCATTAGATTTAGAAAAGGACAACAACATCAAACATGGATAACAATGATAGACACCAAGATGTCCTATTTTTGATGCTCCTATCCAAACAATAAAAAGCCCAAATTTTCTAAAAATAGGTAGAAAGGTCAGCTCAACTATAGTTTTATTAGATACAGATCAATCCAAATTTAATAATTTTAGTATAGTTTTTCTCAGAGAATCCAAATATAGGGGGAATCATGCAAAAAATGATGGCTCTCACTTTTAGTTTTAGATTAGGTAGTTGGTATAAATTCTAAATCATAATCTATATTATAGACACCAGTGATTGGGGGCAATGTGTAAGGCACATTTGACTTCTTTTCTTTCTAAGTTTAGTATATTACCGAGGTATTCTTAGCAATTGCATGCCTTACTCTATCTATAGGTGGTTGACATCATTTTAGAGTGGATTTCATACAAGCTTAACCTCACATTATTGAGTGGCTTCCACATAAGACTAATTTCCAATTTTGGAGTGGATTTCATACAAACTTAATCTCCTCTTTCTAGATTTGGCCAAGATTGGCCTAGTTTCTAGTACACATTAGGATACCCATGTCACATTGTCAAATTATAGAGAATTTATGGGCTTCAAGATCCATCTCATATGACACACACTCTACCAATATCAATTTATAGATTCACTTCATAGGGCAATGATGGAGCCAAAGGACTAGCTAGCCTTTATATTCTTGAGCCACCTACTCAAATGGATTAGACACATATTCCAAACATTTATTAACACACACATTATCATAGAGCTTAACTTAGTAGGTGATGATGGAGCCAAAGGGCTGACATTTGCATTCTTGAGCCACTCTTGGGGAATTGATCACTCAACTCTGTTCATGATATTATTCTTAGTATATCACATACCCAACATTACTTAGAATCATCCAACATCACTCATCATCATAATATGTTTTATATTGGTTTACTTACTTGGTGAGGTGTATCCATTCTTTTCTCTTCCTCTCTCTCTTACCTAGCTTTGTACATTCTTATTTTAGATATAGTGTATCTAGTAAGAACTGATCTACTCTTTGTTTTTCTCTTGCAGATTTAGACTTCACAATGTTCTCTCTTTATGCACACCTAACATCACACAGCTTCATGGTCTTCACCCTTATAGGTAAGTTCATGTACACTTTTTATTTTTCATTTATCCTAGTATTTGCTTTATTGCATCACTAGATTAAAGTGAGGGGAAAATGTAGTCATATAAAATGTCAAAATTGGTATCTTGAGTGTGGATTGTGACACCCAACCCATAGGTCCCTCTTACATTCTCTCTTGACCCTTCTAGACACCTTTTTGCTTATTCCCAATCATCTTTAGATTTTCAAGAATTGATTCTAGCTCAGTGAAAATCTATTTCCCATGAATATTACATCCCCTAGGTCCCATACCTATAAGTAAATAGCACCCAACTTAGACTATAGCATTGGACCTTAGGGTGTCATATTTCCAATGCTCTTGTCCAATCGCATTTTAAGCTCAAATGACCATTTTATCTCAATTTCTCTTCTTCATTATGTTGACCTATCACAAATGAATTTAACCCATGACCAATAGATGTCTATAAAATCCCATTCAAATTTAATTTAGAGGGGGTTGTAAATCATTACAAATTAAATCAAGAATATAAGCAAAACCACTAAGGCAAATTTACCTATTCTCTACATATAGCCATCTAATACAGCTATCGGCATATTCAAACCCTTACACCAGTCTTTAGCCACATAAAGCACACCTATTTTATAATTTTTTCATCCTCATAACACTATTTAAAAAATCACATCAAGTGGGTGAACTATATATGGATTGATGCCTCTTTAGAGTATTGGTATGTAGTCAACATGCCCACATAAGGGGTGTGGATACACGTTCAGTGCATATTACACACACTAACCCCTCCTCTTTATCAAGTTTCATTAAATAATAATGGAGGTATAGGGTTTTGAATATTTCATCAGCTCTACAATTACCTACATCAACATTCAAGTCTTAAAATTTCATAGGCAGGCTCACACAGGGACAGTCGACAAAACCTAGAAAACTCAGATCTTTGTGACTAGTTTGGACAATTGTGACAAGACCTAAACTATAATGTTGGGCCTTGAATTGTAATTTTTTTGTCACTCCTATCATTTCACAAAATTAAATCTAGATCTTGGTTCACAACACTATCCCAGTCCTGCATAATTAGTATCAACCTTTATCTCAGTGGTATCAACACATTTTTAAGATAAGTTGCATTTCTCCTCTTTCATTACTATTTTTAAAAAGCTAAAATGGTCAAATAAATTATAAAAATCAATAATATATTTATTTAAATATTATTTACTAATTTAATCAACTTTTACCTTTAAATAAATTAGGAATAAAACTCCAATATTCCCAAAACTATTAAATCATTGTGACACATGTCACCATTACATTTAATCTCAGGATCCTTTAACTTATTGACCTCATGATAACCATTATATATCTATATACATGATTTAATGTGTGTAATTATATATACATCTCCATCCTTTATCCTATCAAGTGATGTTTTGACACTTGGCAGCCCTGTATAATGGTCACTTGATATTGAAAATTTGGCTAAGTATGGAAACTAGTGAAATCTGCCTAGGAAACCAACTTTACATTGCCATAACTTTTGATACACACCATATCATGATATAAAACTTGGACCACATGATATAATATCATATTTTAGTCCATACATATACCAAAATTATCCTTATACCTTTACACATGTGAATTTTGATTTCATCAATCTACTTGCTCAGACTTATCTACCAAGATGACTAGGAGAACCTAGACATTCATATGACTACTCTAATGAATTAATTTCACTTCCAAAAGAACTAAAAGAAAAATTCACACATCATAGGGCATATAAAACACAATCACATCACTAACCACATCCATCGACCCACCTATCCAATCTACCACTGAATATTTATGCAAGAACACTGAAGCACACTAAGGCACACTTTGTCATTATCTTGATAACATACATGACACCTCATCAACAACCTTGGCCACCTTGGAGAAATAATTTAAAATTATCCAAAAAAATTATTAACCAAGGTAACATGAGGTATATTTCTTGAAAAAATAATCCAAGTAACTGGATCCATTTCTAATCACCTAAAACTCATCCCTAAATACTTTCTCACTTTGACTGGTTTTTTTCACCATTTTCAGTCTTTACTAGTTTAGTGATAGGTCAAATTGATTGAAAAAAATAGTTGAAATAGAGGATATATATTATAAAAAAACACCATGGACATCAATAATTAGTCTTGAACTTTAACCTCCATTGATTTTCATGCATTTACCTAGTCAACCTTGCTTGTAACATCGAATTATTCAAAAACAAACATATTTTTGTAGCTTCCACTCACTATCTAGACACACCATTTACACTTGTAGATGAATATAGGAGTCATATACAACCTCCAATAATAAAACTTTATCAACCAACCTATTTTGGTCACTTTCCAATAAGTTCTATCAAATCATGTCATTAAGAGGGTTTTAAACTAATTTAACTTTTTAATGTTTGTTCATATAGTATTGCCCCTAAAATTCTAAAATAATTCTTGTAAATAATTCTTATGACCCTTTTAAATATCCCAAAGATATTATCTTCCCATTCAATGATCACACATGTAAATGAACATCATAAGTTTCTTCTTGGGTTTGGAAACCTTCAATCTACATACACATGAGACCTTAAAACCAAATTTCATGCTTCCTCCTTCAAATAAAGGCATAAGGATTGGTAAAAGTCCTTAAAACAAAATATTACACCTCAATCCATTCCCACATGTTACTTATCACCTTGTAAACTCAAATTGACCCTTCATTTGGCCACACTAGGTCTCTATGCATGTTAGATCTTTGAACTACCGGTTATGATTGGTCCTTAAAAAAACTTGAAAAATTATGAATTATTCTCAAACCATCAAAAAAATTTAAAATTACATCATACCAATATAATTCACTTACAACCTTGTTCACATAATTCTCACACTTTTCATCTTAATAAGCTACCTACCTATGTCTTCATACTAGGTCTCTCATGCAAGGTTTATGCCTCAATACCTAACCTTTCTGCCACTATAAATGAAATTTAAACATTATTCACATGTTAAAAAACATTATTACATGTTATATAAATACTATTCATCCTTCATATTTATTTTTAACATCTTAGGATCCTTAGATAAATTAGACAGAGTCTAAGACTAGTTTATTTGCATATTTGACCTATAGGTCTTATCTCTATAGTCACACTTTGAGACATACTTGAGTGATTAAATGATTCAAATGCATGTTCAAATGTTTTCATACATCCTTATATGCATCTATGCATTCATCTCCTAGATCCATCATGCTCAGACTAGATATCCCATGCTCAAACCTTCTCATCATTTCATGACATCATCCTTCAAAAAGAACCTATAATCACTTATTCCATCATTCCTCACTATGCATCAAAATACATTAAAATGGATCACCATACCTCATTCTTATTTTGAAATAAATAATAGGATCATCCACATGTCTTTAATTATAACTTACAATAAACATGTATTGGTCGAATAGTATGAAAGTGTCAGCATTCCTAAACTTGCACCCATATCCAATAAATTAAGATGCCATCTAATATATATATATATATATATATATATATATATATATATATATATGTATATGTATAATTAATCCAATGGTGGAAACCATTATTCTTTAACCTTAGTCAAGCACCATGATGAAAATTAGTTTCCATCATCATGGTAAAGTAATCTATTGTCCCTATTGTACCTCAACACTTGGGGGTAAATCCATCCACATAATATCCCTTTTCAATCCCATCTATGTCATATCCCTCTATCTATTATCCTACCCATCATTGGACATCATATCATGCTATTATGTCCATCTCTTCTTCCAATTTTGAACTTCATAAGGGAAGTTGAAGATGTCTTGAGAAATGTTCTAGAATCATCTTGGCATATCCTCCAATGGACACTCAAGAAACTAGATATCTAGTTCCTTCATGATATTGTCATTGGTAATCCCTAGTACTCATTCCCTTTTCAACATCACCTTCATAATTTTTTCATCCCATACATTATTCTATCCATCCTTATCTTGGTTTCTAAGCTTGGTATTATATTTTATAATAAACCCATTTGTATGGTGTACATAGATATTCTAAAAACCCTAAAAATCATAAAATCTAGAAAAAGCCAAAAATAGCCCATGGTGTCTTACCTTATTCCTATTCCCACAATGACATCCATCTCCATGATTTTTGTCTTTCATAGCCAAGTCATATCCATCCATATTCATATTATCTTTCATCCCCTACTCTAAATCAGGGCAACTATAATCTACAATTGATCTAGCATTGACCAAGTTTCACTAAAACCACTTGGTTACATCACTCTATCAATTATAATCTAAAGCTAGCAATTATAATTATATGGATTATAAGAACTGATAATCTAAAACTATGTATATTTTATTATTTTTCTATTTTGGTGTCTTACTCTTAGCAGTTGGTTTTTTTGTTGTTGGGCTTCCAAGTCTATTTTGATCTTGATATTTTGTATTAGGGAGTGGACCCCTCTCTCCAATCATTGATTTTATTTGATATATCTGGCTTTTGAGCCTTTTTGTAATAGGTTATGGTCACTTCAAAACCATTTATCAATATACAAAAAATAATAATCTAAAGCTATTATAATTTAAAGATATAAATTATAATTATAAGTAATTATAATCTAAAGCTAGAAATTATAATCTAGTGAGATTAGCTAGCTTTAGATTATCTTTTTACCCATTTTATGCACTTTGAAAATTGTAGATTATAGATTAGATTATAATTATGATCTATAATTGCATTGAGATAGAAATTATAGATTATATGGATTACATAATTAAGTTAAAGATATGTATGGATATTAATTATACAATCCTCACAAGGTAGATTTGGGACCTTATTTTCCTTATCCTGTGTGACCTTTATCCATCCCTTTTTTTTAAAAATATTACTTGATGTTGGTTTATATGTTAATAGGGTCCAAATCAAAATTTAAGTTATCAATAAATATTCATGCATCCTAGTACAATTTTTTTGAATCATAATGAATGGGGGGGGTGAATTAGCATTCAAAACATTCATTCAATTCCACTTAAGATTCATGGTCTATTCATACAAACATATAGATCAATTAAAGCACAAGTAACCATACATATGAACATGAAATATAAGAACACATCACATATGTGGGAAACCCTCAAGGGGAAAAAACACACTAATATTTTCAAATGGATTATAGTCCTATAATATAAAAACTAAATTTAGTGAAGCACCAACTCCACATGGAGCACCAACCCTAACTAGCCAAGCACCCACTTGACTAGGCTTTAGCAAGCACCCACTTGTAAGGAGGAACCAACCCCCTAGATGACTCAACACCAACTCAGAAACCTAATTCCTTTTATCACCTTTATAAAACTATGTTTCTCCCATAATAGATGATGATCACCTTATTTATCTCTTCAGACTCTTATCTCCCTCAAACTGCCTTTTAGTCCTCTTCGCTCAAATAGGTCTCTTCAAGACTTATTAGGTCATATGACCTTAAATTTCATATTCAAACCTCCTATTATATATTAAAGATAGTCCATATACTATCTTATGATGATATAAAATACCTCCTTCTACTCAAGCATCTTTTATCTCATTTGTTCCTCTATCTAATTTCACTAACTAGCTAAAATAGACTTAAAAGGCCTTGTTCTTATATAAGCCTCTTACTCATACACCTATTGGTTAGCCACACACACTTTCCAACTTATATTTTCCTCATAATAGGCCTTGGGAAATGTTACAATCAAGAATAAATCATTACATTAGCTCAGCCATTACTTAAATAGACCAAAACCTTATTAGGTCTCATGGAGACCTAATTCCATTAGGCCTACTTTAGGACATGTTACCTTATGACCCCTTGGAACACTCTACACCTCTATAAATGACACAAAATTTCCATTCAACATTCAAATATGCCTTATCTAACATATTCTAAGTTCCATAACACATTTTAGGTCCAACCACCACTTGAAACACTCCATTAACACTATTCACATTGGGCCTTTAAACACACAAAAAAGTTTGTCTTGAAAAACTAAAGATAACACATAATTTAGAAAAAAAACCATGAAAATAAATCACTTATACAGAGCCTAAATTACTTTAAAAATATCACCATATTCATGATACACTTCCACTTAGGGCATAGAGCCTCAAAAATACCTCTGTAACTTATTTAGAACTCCCATTTTCCCTCAAAGACCAGTCATGATGACTCAGAAATCCAACACCTATATAAACATTTTAAATGACTTATTATGCATTTATATGAACCTATAAAATATCTATACCATATTTAAATATAAACATCATATGGTCTAGTCGTAACTATTGGTCTTATAGACCAATTTGTTGACCTCACTACACATAGACCTCACTAGGATAGACAAGACATTTTGGCTTCATCATTTTCACCACTATACCTAACTTATAAGATATCTACAAAGAATTAATAGGACATACCAATCCCAAAAAAAAATTCCATGCAATTGGTTTCATCACTCTATCATGATAATACATTCCTATTCATCTTCTCACTATTGCATGGGTTTTTCATTGTTTGCACCATTTGGCCTATTAGTGACTGGCTAACTTGGATGACTATTTTAGCACACTTTAGGGATAAAACCTATCCAAACAAATTCATGGAAATTAAACATGAGTGTCTACCTTCTTCTTCCATCCATGTTCTTACTATGTCCACTACAACTTTTGACAACTACAACTTCTTTAGAAATAAGCCTATAACTCAACAATTTCTCTCTCCTCTCTCTAATCAATACCACCTGGAGGTACTTATGAGAGTATAATACAAGACATAATGGCTTACCTAAGTATACCAATCCATGCTAGAAAATTTTTATTAACATATTCAATATCAGGTCCTTATTAGGATTATAAGAGGGTTTAAACCTATTTTCATTCTAAAAAATCATTCATAAACCATAGCCCCCAAATCCAAAAACTAATTCCTAGAATTTAGATCTATGACTCTTCCCATCTACCATTAATATATTAGGCTCCCATGTAAAGGTTTGATGATATAATGAGCACAATATAATCCTTCTCGGGTTGAGAACCCTTCACTCTGAGCACTCGAGAGACCTCCAAACAGCTTTTCATGCCTTTTCCTTCATACATGACCTCAAACTATATCAACACACTTTAAAAAAAATATCTCACCTATGAAAATTCTTACATAAGCTAAAACACTTTGAAATCTGATCATGACCTCTCATTAGACCACATTATCTCTTTTTTCTCTTTAAACCTTGACCTACAACCCACATTAGGTCTTAAAACTAACCTTCATGCCTCTTTCCATGCACTCTCTACCTCTCTCATGCTTAATCACTACCATAAATCCTTCAAATGCCTTTAAAATAGATCATGATACCTCATTAGCCAGGGTATAGAAGTGGTCTAGGTGCAGACTTGATTTGAAGGTTCTACCCTTATAAGCTCACCTTGAGACTCCCATGAGTGTTCCAATGCCTCACATAAATTATCAATAAACCTCATACAAACACTCATACCTATGTGTACTCATCTCACTAAGACACTAAGTTTATACCTTCTCACAAGGTCTTTTCATGCCATGACTAGGATTAGGCTACTCCAAGACCTATAACTTTATGCAATCATAAGCCATTTGTTACCTTTAAATTATCCATTTTGCCTTCAAATTATCTTTCATGAAAACATCATTCAATGATAACACTCCATAAATTCCCCTTTTCATATCAACATACTACCAATTAAGCACCTTCTCTCATTGGCATCAACCTCATGCAAGATGCACCTTTGACATCAATGACAATCCTCAACAATCTCCCCTTTGCGACTCTCAAAAAATTTCTCCCTCATTTTGAACTTTCTCCTCCTTTGACATAAAAGACAAAATCATGTGTATAACTCCTTGGATCACACTCCTTGTAACCAAAACACTCAACATATAGAACTATGAGTTTATGAGTCATCATAAAAACATGTTCCCATATCTCCATGGTACCTTCTCGACACTAATCTACTATAATTAGAGATAATGAACTACTTGATTAGCTCCCCTTAAGCACTTGAATTCCTTAGTGACGAAAAGGGCCAATAATTACACTCAATTCCTATCTTAGGTGTTTAAATGTTTCTTTTGGATGTGGCTTAGTCAAAATGTCTATAATCTGATCTTGTGTTAGAAAGATATTCAAATTTTACACTTTGTTCACTTACCTACTCTTTTAAAAAATGATACTTTATAGTAATGTGCTTAGTCCTTGAGTGCATGATAGGGTTATTTGAGACACTTATAACACTTGTATTGTCACAATAGATAGGACTAGGACAGTTATACTTCACCTTGTAGTCTTTTAAGGTCTATCTCATCCATAAGAACTAAGTAAAACATGAATCTTCTACAATGTACTTAGATTCACAAGTGGATAATGCTACTGATGGTTGATTTTTTCTTATCCATGAAACTAGTCACCCACATAAGAAGAAATATCCTCCATCGGTACTCTTTCTATCATCTAAACTTCATGCCTAAAATTCACCTATATAGAATTTCAAATTGAACTCCTTACTCCTTGGATACTGCAACCTAAACTCCATAGTCCCTTTGAGATACCTAGCTACTTGTAGATGATTTTCCTTTGGATCTACTTGAAACCTTCCCATAATACCTACTACTTCCATGATGTTAAGTCTAGAGGCAATGGTGTATAGAAAACTTTAAATAATTGACCTATATGACATCTAATTGACCTTTGGATACTCATCTTCTTTTCTCAATTTATACCCTATCGTCATAGGTGTACTAACTATCTTGTAATCTTCCATCTCAAATTTCTTCAACATCTCTCTTATGTACTTGGCTTGTGAAATGAATATACCTTTTTTAGATTAAGTGATTTTTAACCTAATAAATAATGATAGTTCTCCCAGCATGAACATCTCATAATATTTATTCATAAACTCTATAAATACCTTGGTCATGTTCTCATTATTTCCACCAAAGATTATGCCATCCACATAGACAATTACTATCAACTGATGGTCATCTTCGATCTTTATGTATATAATACTATCTACAACTCTTTTTTTGAATCCTTAATCCAACAAATACCTATCCAACCTAGCATATGACACTCTAATATCTTGATTTAGACCATAAAGAGCCTTTTTCAATCTTAAAACATAGTAATTGTCACCTGATAGTGAGAACCCCTCAATTTGATCTATGTACACCTCATCTTCTAAATTTTATTCAAAAAGGCAAATTTGACATCCATATGGTATAATTTGAACCCTATAAAATTTTCATATGCTATAAAAAATCTAATAGCCTCTAATATTTCTAATGGTACAAAGGTATCCTCAAAGTCTACCCATTAAACTTGTGTATATCCCTTGCATACCAATCTAGCTTTGTTCCTAGTGAATTCTCCATCTTCATTCAACTTGTTTCTAAACACCTATTTTGTGTCAATTACCTTCTTGTCTTTAGGGCTAAGAACTAGTTCCCAAGTCTCATTCTTATCTATTTGGTCTAACTCCTCATTCATAACACCTATCCAAAATTTGTCTTTACTTACTTTTATAATATTCTTAGGTTTAATATTAGACAATAGAGTAACATTCTCTTGATTTATATTAATTACCAGTCTTTTCCTTGTTTGCATACTTGAATTTTTACTGTCAATGATTTGAGATTTAAGATTTTCTCTTTGAATATGTCTTTAGGGATCTTTTGAGTCCTATCTCTCCTCAAATTATTCCTCTTCCTCATCAAACTTTATAGTTTCCTCTTCATTCTTGAATTCCATATTCTCTAAAGTATCCTTTGATCTTGAGTGAAATTTCCTTGTCTCATCAATATTCACATTGGTGCTTTCCACTGTGTTATAACATCTAAAGGATGATCTCATTGATGATTATCCTAAGAATATACCTTCATCAGATCTAGAATCAAACTTTCCTAAGTCTTTATCATCTCTTTTGATGAAACATTTGCTCCCAGACACTCTAAAGTGTTACACATTAGCAGGTTTGCCTTACCATAGTGTATAAGGAGTATTTTTTCCATTAGTTCTTATTTCTCTTCTATAAAAAATGTAGACTATGGTTTTTACTTCCTCTCTCTAATATCCATCAAATAATATATACTCATTTAGCATAGTTATAACCATCTCTTGAACTATCCTATTATTTATTTCCATTACCCCAGTCTGCTAAGGTGTCTTAGTTGTTAAGAACTGTCTCCTTATTCCATGAACCTCATAGAAGCCATAAAAATCATTATATAAAAAATATATTCATATTTTATATCTTAGACACTTGATTTCCCCATTCTTATCATTCTTAACAAAAGCCTTGAATGCCTTGAACTTGTTAAGAGCTTATGACTTTTCTTTCAAGAATGATACCCAAGTCATTCTTGTGTAGTCATCTATGAGTAACATGAAGTATATATCTCCTTGAATGATTTTAATTATTGCATGACCAAAAATATTAGTGTGTATTAACTCTAAGGGTCTTATAGTATAGTACTCCTCAGACTTAAACCTTATTTTAGTCTACTTACTATGTTGACATGCCTTGCAAAGTATGTTTGTAGGTTTGATGATCTTAGGCATGTTCTTCACATACTTCTTATTGATTATCTTGAATATATTATCAAATTTTAGGTGACATAACCTTTTAAAACATATCCAAATTTCATTCATCTTTCTCATAAAACATATCTCCTTCTTGATCTCATTCAATACATATAGATTGTTCTCAGTCCTCCTAGCATGGGCAATTAGCCTTCTTAATTTGGATCTCATTATCTCACACCATCTATCATGAAAGGTTAGTGTGTGTATTTTATTTCACATTTGAATTACAATAATTAGGTTATGTTTCAAACCTTCCACATACAACACATTTTATTTCTTGGTCTTCCCATTATCCAAACTCAAGATACCCTTGCCAACTATATTGGTAGTTGTTTTATCTCCAAATATCAGCATTCTTGTAGCATTCTTCTTTAATGAGATGAAATTATGTTGTCTCCTATCATTTTGATTGATCAACTACTATCTATATACCATTTCATGTCTCTTTTTTGAATGTGAAAGGTAGTCTGAGCTAGCATAGAATCCTATTTAGTATTCTATTCCTCTTTAACAAATAATCCATCTTGACTCTTGGGATCAATCTTGTTGAATCTTGAGGGCCTTCTAACTATATTAGAATATAATATTTTAATATATCCCATATTTTGACAACTATAGTAAACAACATTTATGTATTTACCTCTTGACTGATCACTCCTTTTCCCATGGTCTCATGATAACTTATCCCTTATTGCATTAGGATGCCTAATTAGTCTTTTCATGTTGGTAGTCTTGACTTATTTTGACTTATCATGATATTTATCAAACTTGTTCATCTATTTTATGAATAGCACATGTTCAACCTTCAAGGAATCTAGCTCTATCTTCAATTGATCATACTCAAATTATTTTAATCTAAACTTTGTATTGACACCTTCTAACTGATTTATGAGATTCTTGATAGTATTATTTTGATACTTAAAATAATCTAGGTCACTTATGATCTCAAATTCAAGGTTTACTTCAGCTTCTCCTTCTTCACTATCATAGTAAACTTCTTCATCATACATGTTGTCTTTTTCTTTTTGATCACTAGACATCTTGTGATTCTTAGGATCAGCTTTAAGCTGTTAGGCTTGATTTAAAGGACCAAGCTATGATATCCATTATTGGAAGCACAATTACTAAGAGGGGTGGGTGAATAAATTTGAAAAACATTCATTCAATTCCACTTAACATTCATGATCCATTCATACAAACATATAGATTAATCAAAGAACAAGAAACCATACATATGAATATGAAATAAACACATCACATATGTGAGAAACCCTCAAGGGGAATAAAACCAATGATATATGTAAATAGAATACAATAATATAATAAAAAAACCAAATTTAGTGAATCACCATCTCCACATGGAGCACTAACCCCAACTAGCTAAGCACCCATTTGACTAGGATTTAACAAGCACCCACTTGCAAGGAGGCACCAACCACATAGATGACTTAGAACTAGCTCAAAAACATGATTTTTTTGATCACCTTTTGAAAACTATGTTTCTCACATAACATATTATGATCACCTTCTTTATCTCTTCACACTTTTCTCTCTCTCAAGCTACCATATAGGCCTCTTCACTCAAATAGGTCTCTTTAAGACTAATTAAGTCATATGACCTTGAATTTCATATTCAAAATTCATATTATATATTCATGATAATACCTATACTCTCTTATGATGGTCTAAAATACTTCTTTCTACTCAAACATCTTATATCTCATTCACTCCTCTATCTAATTTCACTAACTAGCCAAATAGACCTAAAAGGCCTTGCTCTTGTGTAAGACTCTTCCTCATACACCTCTTGGTTAGACACACACATTTTCCCACTTATATTGGCCACAAAACAAGTATTAGGACAAGTTAAAATAAATAATAAATCATTACATTAGGTCGTTCATTACTCAAATAGACCAAATCCTTCTTTAGACCTCATGGAGACCTAATTCCATTAGGCCTACTTTAGGACATGTTATCTTATGACCCCTTGAAAAACTCTAAAATTATATACAAAACATAAAATTTCCATTAAATATTTAAATAGTCCTTATCCAACATCCTCTGAGTTTCATAACACTTTTTAGGTCCAACCACCACTTGAAATACTCCATTAGCATTGTTCACATTAGGCCTTTGAATAAACAAAAAAGTTTATCTTGAACAATTGAAGATAACACATAAGTTAGAAACACAAAAATGAAAATAAATAACTTATAAAGATCCTACATTACTTTAAAAATATAATCATATGTATTATACACTTACACTCAAGGCAAAGAGCCTCAAAAACACCTCTGTAACTTACTCAAAACTTTCAATTTTCCTCAAAGAGTAGTCATGGTGACTCAGACCTGCAACACTTGTATAGAAATTTTCTATGAATTATTATGTATATATATTAACCTATGACATATCCATATTATATTAAAATATAAATATCATATGGTCTAGTGGCAACTATTGGTCTTACAAACTAATTTGTTGACCTGACTACACACAAACCTTAGGATGTCAGACAAGCCATTTTGGATTCATCATTTTCATCACTATACCAGACATCCAAGATTTCTACCAAACATTAATAGTACATACCATTCCCAAAATGCATATCCATGCACTTGTCTTCATCACTCTATCATGATAACACATTCATATTCATCTTCTCATTGTTGTCTGGGTTTTTCACTATTTATACCATTTGGCCTATTAGTGAATTACTAAATTGGATGAATATTTTATCACACTTGAGGAATATAACCTATCTATAAACCTTAATGGACATTAAACATGCGTCTCTACCTTCTTCCTCCATTCATTTGATTAATATGTCAAATACAACTTTTGACAGCTACAACGTAGAAATAAGCATGTAACTCAACATTTTATCTCTTCTTTCCAACCAATACCACTTGGAGGTGTTTTGGTGATTCCAATAAAATAACCAATATCTTACCTCATAATACCAATCCATTCTATGAAATTTTTATCAACATCGAGTCCTTATTAAGGTTTTAAGAGGGTTTAAACCTATTTCTATTCTTAACAATCATTCATAAAGTATATCCCATAAATAAAAAAAATAATGCCTATAATTTTTATATAGGACCATTACCCATCTACCACGAATATATTAAGTTCCAATGAAAAGGTTTTATGAGCTAATGAGCACAAGAAAATCCTTCTCGGGTTGATAACCCTTCACTTTGAGTATTCAAGAGACCCCCAAATAATTTTCATGCCTTGTCCTTCATATTATTACCTAAAACTACATTAAAAAACTTTAAAAAATACATCACATCTAAAAATTCTTACATAATCTCAAACACTCTAAAATATGATCATGAACCCTCATTAGGCCACATTCTCTCTCTTTGCTCTCTAGACCTTGACCTACAAACCACATTAGGTCTTAATACTGACCTTCATGTATTTTTACATGTACTCTCCACCTTAATCAAATGATAAAGAAACCTATCTCATGATTAATCACTACCATACATCTTTCACATTCCTTGGAAATAGATCATGATACCTCATTAGGTGAGGCAGGGTCTAGAAGTGGTCTAGGTGCAAACTTGGTCTGAAGGTCCTACCCCTGTAGGCTCACCCTAAGGCTCTCATGAGTGATCCAATGACTCACATATATGATAAATAAACCTCATAAGACCAATCATGCCTCTATCCACTCATCTCACCAAGCCACCAATCTCATACCTTCTCACAAGGTCTCTTCATGCCATGACTAGGCTTAGGCTACTCAAAGACATGTACCTTTATGAAACCATAAGGCATTTATTGCCTTGAAATTATCTATCATTAAAAAATACTTAAATTACAAAACTCCATCAATTTACCTTTTCATATCAACATACTACCAATTAGGCACACTCTTTCAATGACATCAATCTCATGCAAGATGCACCTTTGACATCAATGATAATCATCAACAAACTTAAGCATCTATTATTAATCTAAGGTACTTAAGAGGAATAAATTAAAATATATAAAATTAATTTTTTACATGAATCTAATAATCATCTAAAAGCATTTAGATAAATCAAGAGATTATTAGAGAATTTAATAAAGCATTGAAGTTCATGCTAGTGACACATTGCATTGTACTTGTTCTCCTAGATGATTAATTTTTGTGCACTATTATAATTTTATTTTTTAATATTCCAAAAACATTTAGGGGATTGATAAGAATCAATTTTAACATAATAGATCCCAAAACATGTGTTAATTTCCTTACATTTTTCATATCTAATCAACCAATCAAGGCAAGGATAAGATTTTTTTCCCATCCATTTGAGTGAAGGTAGGAAAATTGAGTAAGATTTTTATAACCCTAAATCAAAAAAACATATTAATTTGAAGAAAATATTTATTGACTGATATTTGTTCAATAATAAAAATTAACAGTTTATACATTTTATAAAATGAATTTAATAATTGTACATCATTATCCAATCATCATGTCTTTTTACGTCATCTTTTGGTCACTATTGACAATTATTTTTCACTATCAAATTTTGATGATTTTCACCCAACTTAATTATATTCAAGATACATTTATAAGCCTTATATTTCTATCTATTTAGTTGGTGGTGAAAATAATAAAATAGGTTTTATTTACTATTTTACATCTATTTTATACCTTGTAAATGTGTATGAATGTTTGTGTTACATATTAGATTATGTCAATTTGTCCATAACGTATGTGGAATCTCATGTTAAAGGTTAACTTATTACCAATAATCATATAACTAAGTGCCATTTAAATTTTAACTTTAGTGGACAAGAAAGGAACCTACCTACTTTATCTAATTGATCTACCACTCATGGATTTATGATTATGGACTCTTATTAATGGAATGCATCAATATAACTATTATTACTAAAAATATATATACAATTGTTAAAATGATAAGATGGCTAGTAGAAGGTAATGACCGATATTCCATTACAAAGGAAAATTCCATCTCAACAAAAGAAAGCATCAATAAATCATGGCAATCCAGAGTAACTAAAAAACATGAAATAAAAATAGAGAAAAACCTCAATACTTCTTTGAGTAATGTAAGGTAATCTTATTCCTACTGATATTTTTCATACTATTTATCAAGTAGCTAAAGTGAAATTATTCATCATTACCCATAATGTAGAAACCCTCTTTTTGACATCTACTCATTGCTCATTTATCGAACTAGATTTAATAAGCTCTAATATGGACATAAAAGTAGAAATTACACCAAGATATTCATTGTATTTGGTAATTTTTAGAGATTATCATGAATCCATTACATATTCATATCATATATGGTACCTAAAGCCACAAAAGGGTTAGGATTCAACCCATGATAAATTTTCTCCTTCACATTCAAGGAATATTTAGGATCTTTTTCCCCTTTTCTTTCCAAATTCTTGTAATTCCTCTAATTCAAGGCCTTTCCCCCTTTCTTGTGGACTTGTTAAAAAACATATTTTTAATCTTATTTTTAGCCTTTACTATTATAGGGAAATCTTGAGCTAGATATCCATGGGCATGGCACATCAAGCCCCTAAATGGAATACTTTCATAGTCAACAACTTGATCAAACATGTTTCCTTATGGATATTTTAACCAAACCCTTTTAAGAATGGGTCTACTCACATCCATTTGAACATAGATATTAGCATAAACAATATGGTTTTTGCTACAAGTTCAAGTATAAATACACATCATCTCTCTAATGGAGTTACTAATCTAATTAAGAATGGATTATATCCAAAAATTTAGGGGAGGATAAATAATGTTTAACCCTTTTTTTATGATTTTAGTGTTAGGGTTAAAATGGAATAATAGCTTATTCATCTAATTGAATGAAACTATTTAAGAGAAAACCAATTAAACTTATTAAAATAATATAATATACTGAATCTAGAAAATTACTAAATATGGGAAGTACATTTCCAATTGATATTTTGCTAATTGCAACACAAGGGATAATACTTAGTTATTTTACAAATGTGCAAGAAAATTTAAGATGTGCATAGGTGGAATCATGCAAGTTGATGCTCAAGATCTAGTTGTTAGATTATGGAAATATTAGTTTTGGAGGCCTAGACACTTACATCAACATGTGAATACTTGTGTCAATGTTTTTATTTTTATCTTGATAATTATGTCCTATACAAACTATTCACTATTTTATGAAGTGACCACCTATTCCTATCAAGATTTGTTTTTCCTTTATATTGATGTTTTTAGATCATACGTACAGGATTTTATATGATTGTGAATATCTCAAACCCTAGTTCCTCATCTTAGGTTAGGTTACCTTACCAAAAATGAATTAGTGGTTTCATAAAATTGAGAAAACCTTAAGGACACCTCTATTAATGAGGATTTCCTACATAACCAATACTCCAAAGAAGGCCTTAGACATATGTAGTTCTCCCCTAAGTGTAGGCTTGTGTGTGTATAAAGATGACATATTTTATATGCAACTACATATAATGATCTATCTTGTAATTGAAAAATATCATTCATGGGATTCTCTTTTAATGTTTCAAATCTATAGTATGATTAATCTTATGACTAATATAGACATAGGGAATAATATGGTAGTATAACATAATTTTGAAATTGATTGGATGAGCTTGAATAGGTGTTTTCTTGGTATTTGCTATATGTGTGCTTGATAGTGATGAATGGTATTTATTTTGTAATTATACCACATGTTTTTTTAATATCTCATAGAGTGGTTAGATACTAAAAATAGGTTGACCCATACAATTGATAAAGGAACTAGACACTAGTGTTGATGTTAGTTTCTGATGAATCCATAGACTAACAAAGCAAAAAAATATCAATAGACACGATACTCAAAATTTATTGAAACCATAATCTTCATTGATTCAAATCGAATGAATAAAATAATTACATAAAATTCTTTAAATAAACCTCAACTCAAAATTAGAGTTGACATGCAAAATTAAAATATCTAAAATAATAATAAACTACCTATAGTTAACAACCCCTGCTATAAATAACAACTTGATTTTCATAATAAATTTTAAAGTTTGGATGGGCATAGAATTTTAAACATATCCTATAAATAATAAAGTCATGATTTTTGGATGAATTTCAACCCAAGTTTACATTCAGTTACAAATTTATATGATTTTTACTATTTTTTACAAAAAATATTAGAATGCAATTTTGGACCCTTAGATGATCTTGTATGGCCCTCCAAAAATATTAGAATTAGTTGTAACCAATTAATTTAATTATGGATAAATTATACTTTCATTTATCTTTTCTTATAAAGGAGAGCTCAATTAGATTAACGAGTCAGAAGTTATGGCCTTTGGAAGATAGGTCTTTGCATCATTCTCCTCTTATTGAAAGTAACTCAGCTCATATGAATTACCTTGATTATATTCCTACCATTTATTCTTGCCAATTTTTTCAACTCCCATCCTAATATCCAAGTGTTTTCTTCATGTTTTAGTCCTTCCCATTGCACCAAATACTTATTATAACTTCATTATCTTGTGTTCACTATCTTTTTATACAGAACTTGTACTATATTTTCTTTCTTCTTCCTTGGTACTTGTTTGTTCCAATCCACTTCTTCATATTATTATCCTTAACAATATTATTCATGAAAATAATATAAATATGAAACATTAAATACTAGATAGATATCAAAATTCTATGGTAAACTCACTTCATAAGAATTGTCATTGATTTTCTTCACAATTCTGCACAAACCAAATTTTTTGTACTTTAACTTATTTTGTGTTCCTTTGGGAAATATTTCTTTTCTCAAATACACCACCATGAAATATCCTTATTTAAATAAATTTTTGATAATTTTTTTTAAATACTTTTCATTACGTTCATGTATCTTTTCTCTTAATTTTTCTTATAATTGTTATATGTACTTTGTCATGCTTCTATATCATCACTAACACATTCTACAATTAGTAACTACACCAATCTAATATACACATATGATTCCTACCATAAACAATTTGAAATGGTGATTTTCATGTTGATCTATTCACAAAACTATTATATGCAAACTTAGCTTGTAGTAAAGCCAAATCCCATTGCTTGTACTTCTCTCTAACTATAAATCAAAAAAAAAATTGAACCTCTTATTTATTACTTCTATTTTGTGGGTGGTACGCACTACTAAATTGTATCTTAGTTCCCAATTTCTTCCATAGAGTCCTCTAAAAATGAATTATAAATTTTATCCCTATCTAAAAAAATGGTTTTTGGAACACCATGTAATCTCACAACATCCTTTAAAAATAGTTCTTCTACTTTAGGGGCATCATTGGTTTTCTTACATTTAAAAAAATGAACTATATTATAAAACCTATCTACAACAACAAAAATTGAATCATTATCTCTCTATGTGTTTGGAAACCCTAACAATAAGTTCATACTAAAATTTATCCATGGTCCTCTTAGAACTTGTAATGACATGCACATCTTCATATTGTGTGCATGGCATTTATCCACCTAGCATATATTGCATCTTTAAACATACCTTGACACATATTTATTCATCTTTGTACAACATTACTTCTCCTCCACCAAATCTATTGTTTTAGTCTTACCAAAATGTCCAACCAAACCTCCATTGTGTAGTTCTCTTATAATATTGTCTCTTAGAGACCTAACTGGAACACATAATTATTTTCCTTTAAAGAGATAACCATCTTGTATAATACACTCATCATAAATAATACTTATCTCACATGTTAATGGATTCTTTAATTTCTCAATTATCTTTCTAAAATCTAGATTGCAATCATATAATTCCTTAACAACTTCAAATCCAACTACTTCACTCATCATAGTAGTGAATATTGCCACTCACCTGATCAAAGCATAAGTTACCTAATTCTGCTTTCTTGATTTATGCTTAAAAATAAAAGTATGTCCTACAATAAAGACACCCACTTTGCATGCATATGTTTTGAGTGTTCACATATGTCAAAACCTCATGATATTTAGATAGGAAGAACTCCTTAGGCACTAGGTACTACCTCCAATTTATTGATTATTGTACAATGGCATATAATTCAACATCATATGTAGAATATTTATTTCTTGCCTCATTTAATTTATCACTAAAATACACTATTGGTCATCTTTATTGATTCAACACCACACCGTTTCCCACATGTGAAGCATCACAATATAACTTAAACACTTTTTTAAAATTTGGAAACACTAGAATAGGTTTTTAAGTAATATTCTTCAATAATTTAAAGAATTATATTGTTTCCCTTGTCTAAAAAAATTATTTTCCTCTCATGTAATCAATTATTGGTTCAATAATACTACTAAAATTCTTAATGAAATTTCTATAAAAAGTTGTTAAACCATGGGAAATTATTACCTTTGTGATGCTCTTTAGAATAGACCACTCAATAATTGCCTTTATTTTTTCTTCATCCATTCTTACACCATTTATTGAAACTACAAACCCTAAAAATACCAAGATATTCTACATAAACTTGCACTTCTTTAGTTTTGCATAAAATTTCTCCTTTCTTAAAAATTGTAATACCATTCTCAAATTCACTAAATGCACTTATTTATTCTTATTGAATATCAAAATGTCATCAAAATAAAACACTACAAACTTATCAATGTAATCTTATAGCACTATGTTCATCAACCTCATAAATTTGTTGGGTGCATTATATTCTAAATGACCACTATCCACTCATATAAGCCATCCCTAGCCTTGGATTTTTTTTTTCATTTATCTCATTCATGACTTTGAGTCTGAATCTGAATTTGATAGTATCCACTCCTTAGATCAATCTTAATAAATTATTTTACTCTTTCAAGAACATTTGTTATGTCACTTAAATGAGGTATAAGGAATATGTATTTGAAATTATTTTATTGATTTATCTACTATCCACACACATCCTCCATGTTCCATGTTTATTTGGAGTTAATAATGTTGGTGTTGCACATGGATTCATTGTCTCCCTTACTACATCCTTTCTCACCAATTAAATAGCCTATTTATTTAATTCTTCATGTTCTTTTAGACTCATCCTATAACTTGATTGATTGGGTAGATCTGACCTAGAATCAAATCAATATGATGTTGAATGTCTCTCTTTAGTGGTAAACCATCTGGTAACTCATCAGGTATAACATATACATATTCTTTCAATAATTTTACTACTTTTGTTAGTACTTATACCACTTTTGTGTCTTCTTTCTTTGTTATTAATGCATAACAATAACCTTTCATCTTCATGTCTTTAATAAATTATTTCATGGACAACATGCTTTTTTGCTACCCTTTTTCTTTAATAAGTATTAAAATTACCATTGTACCTATTATACCCTAACACATAAAACCCATATGAAAATCTAGATAAGTGCCCACTATTGATTGAATACCTTAATCCAAGGTCTCATAAACTAGAAATCCATGATGTGGAATTTAAAAAACATGAACATGAGATTATTTCAAAGTTGCAATATGTTTTAAATTTTTAAGAGAATTGAAGATATGTATAAGCTATATTATATGATTGGTTTTTTCGTTTGATTTCCTTTAACTCAGTACTTATGAATATGTTTCACAAGTATAGTAAGCTACAACTCAGCTACGATCAAAATAGTGATACTCAGACACATGTCCCTCAACCACATAAATAGATTAAAAAAAGACATAATGTCTAACCCGAAAGCATGGAAAAAAGACATTTATCACATTACATTGATTAAGAATCTAAGAAAAAGTAAAAAAGAAACATGGAAATACAATATGTGAAAATTGTCTTTATGAAATTCAAATGGAAATAATACACATGGAATAGAACAAAATCTATTGTTGCTATTAATTCACATGAAATGGGAAATTAATACATTCAATTCTCATGGCTATCACATCAAAAGAAATATAGTTCGAATTTTCACATTCAGTCTAATCACATTACCTTTCGGCTATCAAGTGCAAATTGTAAATTTAGATCTTTGTTGAAAACTATGAATTTATAACTCTATTGTGACCAAAAGTTTATATATTTCTTCACAACACAAGAAATTTTAAACTAATGTTTCAATGGCATCCTCATCTCACAATCTAGTTCCTTCTACATATTTGATTATATTACTAACTAAATACACCGATATATCATTTGATTCAACAAATCTGATCCATGATTTTAAGTATTACTTTGATATTTAGGACAAGGTTGATGGAGTCAAGCCATACAAGTTTAAGGACCAGATCTCAATCTTTACATATAGGTACAAATATGACTTGTTGGCAATAAAATTGGTTGGTATTCATAAATCTATAGCCAAACTAGAGGTAATTCTTTGCATTGACCTACTATTTGACTTATTTGTGAATGGGAAAATATATGGTAAAATATTACATTTCAGACTTAGTAAAATTACAGTAACATATACAAGTGGAAATTATTTTGAGAGATATTACAAACTCCCCATGCCCAAAATGACCTATAGGTAAGATATAGTGAATTCATGGTTCTTTGCTAACACCATCAATAGTAATTTGGAAGAATGGGTTGGCAACCCAAGTAGCTTTGTAGTTTAGGGCCCTACTTTGATTATCCCCATCCCCATATTTTGATTAGGGGGGAGAATTTTCATGGCCCTACTAAACATAATATATTTTTTCTCTTACTGGACATTATTCTAACCTCTAATAAAATCATAGCCTTAAGGGAATTATTAGCTCTAATTTTATTATCTGAATCACAAGTATAAGAATTTTATTAGAAGGAAACTTCTAGATGATGTCCTATGTGGTATATTTTGTGACTAAAACTATTCATTCATCATATGAAGCACCCTAGCAACCATTTACATAATACCCAAATATTAGAATTTGTGATGAATTTTATATTCTCCATGTGCATAGAAACATAAATAATATGAAAAGGTTGAGTGATACCTTTTACCCTATGGTATATCAAGAAATATATGAAAATATCATGCCCAAACACTCAAAACCTATAAATAAGACTATTCAAAAGATGGGTGACTACTAGGTATATGCTAAGTGCACTATAATCAAGATTAAAGGTATTCAGGCACAACCTTTGTACCTACCTAAGAATATGCCTGATAAATTGGCTAAGTAGGAAATTACTGCTCAATTGGATAACATTTTGGATGTTGAATTAATGAAGGCTAAGAAAACATCTATCTATCCAATCCATCTTAGCATTGGTAAAATGCAATATAAAAATGGGGGTACTTCAAATCTATTTGAAGAATGAGGACACATTATGGATTGAACTAGGCACCATTTAGGTATTGAGATCCGAGGAAAACTATCAAAGAACATATCATGAGATATGACAGGAAGGTGAAAATCAACTATAGGCACAAATATTATAGTCATGATGGTGTCTTCATGAATACATAGGATGATACCAAGGTTACTATAAGAATGCATAAGGTAAATATGTTAATGATTATAGAGCACAGAATCTAATATGATCTCATTATCATTGAGGAGGATTCTAAAATAATTGACAATGAATAATGGATTTATAAACCTATTCATGTACCTCCCCCTCATATAGAAGTAGATATATAATAGCAAGCTGGGCCATTTGGGGAAGCAAATATTGAAGAAAGAGTGGAGACTGATCCAATCTCCCTTGTATACACAATTTTTGATGCATCTCCTCCACACATAACTAGTTAAGATAGACCTACAAGTCTTACTACAACAACTAGAATATTCTCCATATTTCCATTTATTTTTTGAATATATCTCAATAAGTAAGTATTTTTTTTTCTTGTCTCATGTTTCCATTATTTATCCTCCTAGGTCACCACTAGCAATAATGCCTTAGTCTTCTAGGCAACCACCTTCACCACCTATGATTTATCCAGTCATCACCACTCCCAATATTTCATTACCACTAGGTAATACTAGAATCCCTTCATCTCCCATTCCACCTTCTATATGTCGATCCCCTATTGTTGCTAAACTAATAATAACCTACAAAAATAAACCCAAGACTCCTATTTCACTTCAAAAGGTAGAAGTAGAAGAGAAGCTAGTATAATTTCCTAAGGAAAGAGAGGATAAAATAAAAGGTAAAAAATACTAGACCTTATCTAAATTAATGATAGTGAAGAGGAGGATAAACTATTTACATTCTTTGGGTCAAATAAATAAGTCTCAGGCAATTGTAGTGTCAATTTTTCCCACTATAGCCCAATTTACTAATAAAGACATTTCTACTACTACTATGACTATTGAGGTTGCATATACATAGGTGATATATTATTTGTATAATCTACTTAACACCCCAATAACTTATTCATTCTTTAGTATAACTAGTCCTCAATCCTCTAAGCCATCAAAGAGGGTACATTTTTGAAACCTAGTGTCCACTTCCATTTTCTCTACATAAGCCACCCCTCCTAGGTTATCTAAATAATTAGCAATGCCCATTGGAAAAGTTTCACAAATAGACTCTCCTACAATTTTAATATGCAAAGCTATAGGGGAGACTAAATACATAATTAATACACCAGCTCAAAATTAAGTCACTAGATGGAGGAAAGTTATCCCCCTTTTCCATACAATAGGGACATCATCTCTCATGGTTATGATTCCTAAAGGGAAATCTCCTTAATCTATCCCTATAAATCAATTAGAATAGTAGGTTTCATTAAACATTCAGTCATGGATCAAATAACTATAATAAGAAGAAGGAAGGTAGGACCTAGCTATTGTCAAACAACCAACAATCAAATTCTATTTTGATAGACAAATTAATACCTTGAGAATGGTTAAAATGAGGACTATGGTTATAAAAGGACAATAGGTTGATTTGGAGTAGATAGAAGACATATTCAATCTGATAAATAGAATAAAGTTAAATCCCTCAGTCCTAGATATATACATTGAAGATCCTTATAGTTTTGTGGATGCTTCTAAAAGGAGTGATAAAATAAATGTTCAAAATATTTTACTAACCTATTCAAAGGCCATGAAAGAGGAACACCATTTAAGCTACTAAATAAATTATATATAGCTTGTAAGGGATATATATAAATCTATATGATATTAATCATTTAATAAGGTCTTCAATGACCACATCCCAACCTAAGTGGGGGACATACTACAATTGTTCAATAAAATGAATGAGATTGATGGAAAGATTTAATTTATAAGCCAAATAACCAAGAATAAGTATTATATCCATTTAAATTTTAATAACATCTAAGGATGCATGGGCCCGCAATTTTATTTCTACTAAGAGGGACAATTTACTTGAATGGCATCAATAAATACAAGTTCTAACATAGTAATTTACAAATCAAGAAAGAGGAGTCTCTATTTTTAATGATATGAGAATCACTCAAGTAAGCACTCCCTTAGGTAAACAATTAGTGTCTAATTCCATTTTTAAAAATCTTCTTCGAGTAGTAGTTGATAGCATCTAAGCTGAGATTGAGGGCACGATCTATAGGACCAATGATGAGATTATGCAGCTAGTGATTTTTGTGAGGCATCAAATTATAGGAACTAATTCACTTTATGTGGATGTAAAATTTCCATTAGGAACCCATAATAAATTAATGGATAGGCTTCCATAGTTTTTCAAGAGGCCTTTGCTTGATTTTGAGACTATTAATATTGACTTCCAAGTGAGCCATGTTTTTTTTTACAAATGAAAGCATCTAAACATTTAACTTCAATAATAGGGGTAGCACCTATACCTCTTTAGGGTACTGAGTCTATAAAATACATACTAGTGTAAACACAAATTGGGCCCACATATGTACCATTTCTAATTTTCAATCCTATAACTACATCAATGGTGACTTTGGGCATATCATTAGTTATAGCACCTAGTCTAGTTGTAAATCAAGTTATAATGATGTTCCATCTACTTCAGCTTCTACAGTTGTTATTCCATAGTTTTCTTCTTCCAATGATACCACATTAGGACCCCTATAAATATACATATGTATTTTCATGTTTCATCTAAGTTGGGACTAATAGTTCTTAATTTATTGTGGCACATATCTATTGTATTATAGTCAAAGAATTCTATTATAAAAAATCATCATTTTCCATGCATGCTTCGCTTAAGAATTGTCACACATTTGTATTTGTAAACATGTATTTTTAGACTTCACTTAAGAGATGAGGCATTACCCATCCCAAGATTATAAATATTTGTATCCTCTCTATCCCAAAGGGAGGATAATTTTGTCTATTGAGATTAATAAGAAATTCTAAAGAAATTTTTGCAGTTATTTTTTGTGTAAATTTTGACTATTCTCCAAACCTTGGATGGTGTAACAAGTGTTGTAATTTTTGTATCTTAGTATTTTGGTTGTGCATGAGTTATAATTTTAATAAAATTATTCTTATTGTGTTATTTCTAAATTGATTTCCCTTTTGTATGTTAATCATAATCCCCCTTGTAGATGTGTTAATTGAATCTTACAAACATGATAACCTTTGATTATATATGCTTAAGTTTTTTATATTTATTATTTTTATAGAATTATAATTGTGCTTTATTGTTGGTATGCTCTTAGAAAATTGGGTCCAAACATTGGCTTCTGATTACTTGACCAACCTTTCATTCAAGTGTTGGTTTAGAAAGATCTCATTTTGCTTGACCCACTGGCCTCCTTTTCTACCTTACCTTTCCCTCTTTTTGAGTTTATTTTAGTCCTAACTACCTTAGGTTATATCCATCATATATCCACCCATATAAATTATATTTAGATTCATCTATAGCTAAACCATCTCTGGTAAACAAACTATTTCACTCACCACTATTCCCCCAACATGTTGTTTATAAAACCCAATACCTTTCAACTCATACCTTAAAGTGAAATTTATTCATAGATCCTAAAAAATTAGAGGCTAATTCATAAGGTTACCTAGTGTGAATAAAACCCACATAAATGGGAATTTATCTAGTGCTATAATGAAGGCTTGAACCTCTACCTTTATTTCTTTGAAAATATCACTTGAGTTGTAATGGAATTACGTACAATATTAACAAGGTCCACCTCACACATGATGCAGGGGCATCTTATAAGGACCCCATGTTTGATCCATTTTTGTACTTAGATGGTTTAATATGTGTTTTACAAGTGATAGTGGTCCTAAATAGTCCAATTGAGAGGTCTAGTTTGTCTTCTAGTGCATAGAATTTAAATTATATTTTTCCCACTAAAAGTTCCTTTTTGAAGATTTGAACTTTGCAAGCCATTTCTAAGGACTTTTATGTGTGTTATGAAGAGGAAAAGTGTGTAAAACATGTCTAAGTGTTTTATCATTATAAGAGGTCCTTGAATTTTTTTATATCATATAGTTAAGGTCATATAATGGTTGTCATGTGTAACGACACAAATCATTCTATGTAACTCAATGACCATTCAAAGGGAAAGTTGGAAAGATTTAGCTATGCAATATTTTAGATAGGATAGGAGTCAATTTTTTTTTGGCATCTCATGTTCCATTAAAATTAGTGGAATAAATTAAATGGACAAGTTGTATGGAGGGGAATTTTGAATATTTTAAACCTCTGTTTGAATGAAGGACAGACACATACCTCTATTAAGGGTCTTTACAAATCTAGTTATCTGCATTATTATGTTGATGAATGCATATGTGTTTGAATGAAATATTGAGAGGGGAATTGTTTCAAGTGTCTTTGGAAACTAATGGGCATTTATTTAATGAAGGTTTACTTTAAAATATAAAGGAAAAGAATTTTGTTTAGTAGATTGGTTACACAGACCCTGACATAGGGTATTCTACTTGATTACGGGTTGTATTAGTCTTATTCATACATGAATGAAGTGGTTAGATATTCAATGATAGTGGGATGTCATTTTAAATCTTAAATATCAATAAATAATGATAAACTTATGTGATTTTTTAGCAGATAAGCAAGAATATATCCCTTATTTTCATGGTTTATCCATTATGCAAAATATTGTGAGTTTGTTCTTTGTGAAGGACTAATTAATGATTTTATTTCCATTATGTTCTCCATGTTTCAATAGATTATTTTTACATGTGATTGAAATTGATTGGTAAAATAATTATGAGTCTATTATAGAGGATACAATGTTGTTTGAGATAGATGACTCATGACATGTGTAAAGTTTCAAAAAGGTATTCAATAGGATTGATAAAGGTTGAGTATGATGGTTATAAAGAGGCATGGAAGTTACACCAAGATTTAAATACTCGATTCAAAGGATTATAAACCCCTCTTTGCATTACAAATCTAGAAGAGAATAATTGAAAAGGATTATGTGTTGTGTTTGCATGCATATAAGGATCAAAATCTTGTTTAAGCATATAACAAAAGAAGATAGGTGAACATCTAATTGGTTTTAAAAATATTGTTTAATTGATGCATGCTCAGTTAGTTGTCTGAAGCATTCATTGTGGGTAGAATACATGTTTTGTACTGTAAATAATAAATATTATCAAATCCATTTAAAAAAAATATGTGAGATCCATATTTATTTGTGATTAGACTCAAACTCTATAAATGGAGGCTATAATGTGTCATACATCCACATAATCAATTACAAAGATGATTGATAAATGAGTTTAAAATCATGAGTAGAGGAATTAGGAATAGAGTATGAAGCATGAATTAAGGTGAAAGAACATTTAAAAGGTTATATTAATAGTATAAACATGGTTGAGTTCCATTTGTAGGTGATACTAGTCTACATGTCATAACTGAATGCAAAAAACAACATAAAATGAGCTCAAAAGTTGAACAATAGACATAAACTATTTTCAATTGCTTAGAATGTATGTATAAGCCTTCAAAATTGATGAACATATTGTTTGGAGAGTTTAAAACTAATTAGAGTGTTCATGGGTATGTGTATAAAAGGATTTTTGAGTTTTTGAATTGATTTGGATATATATTGATGACAATGCATATGATGGATAAGTGAGACTGTGAATAGTGTGTGTAAAAGTACATAACCTCAAACTAAAAAAATATAATTTTAAAATATTTCATGAAGGATTGAATAAAAATACATTACACAGTGTCATAAATAAAGACAAAGCAAAGAAAATTTCTATAACATTTGCATAAGGAATTGATCTAGTGAGCATTGATTAAAGTAGTGGGTTAAGAAACAAGGTTTAGTGTAAAGACTTGGTATATGATCTGCATCATTTTGGTATCATATATAGAAAATTATTTATAGATTGTGTAATATTTGATAATATGTGTTTTGAAGTGAAATCTAGGATAGGTCATCAAGGATAATTCTCCATAAAGAGAGATAGCAAGGATGATGAGTTGGTCAAGAGTATGGTGGACAAGGTAACACAACTGATTACTCAATTAGTGATGAGGATGGAGGATATTGAGTATGTTCTCATGGAAAAATAATAAAAAGTAGAAATATAAAGATAAAGAAAAGGAAATGGTGGACAACAAGGTTAGTTAGTACCTTTACAAAGAAGGATGAATGAGAGAGGAAATGAAGAGGTGGTTCAAGAGAGACCACAAAGACATGTAACATTATTTCAAGAAGGCATGGGAAAGTATCATGCAAGAGATATCAGAACATTATAAAATGATAAATTTAGAATGAATGAGTTCCAATGAGACATGGACCAAGACAGATATTTTAGGGGCAATGTTGGAATTGCCAAAGAGAAGAACATAGGGCAGAAGAGTGTCCAAGGAATCAGAGCAGTTGTATACAATAGCAAAGAGTAAGAGAAGAGAATTAATAGAAGTCATGATATAAATGAGTCATTAATCATGAGGAGATTACTATTGTATCATAATAAAACTAAAGAACCAACCCAAAGAAGAAGCCTATTCAGAAGCAGTGTAAGACAAGAGCTAAATTGTGTAATCTAGTCATTGATGGAGGTAGTACTAATAATATTATTTCTTTAGAGATGGTGCATAAGTTGGGATTGAAGAGGATGCCACATTCAGGACCATGCAAAGTTTCATGGGTTTAGAAAGGACACCAAATAGTGGTAAGTGAATAGATTTGGGTTGAATTTTAGATAAGAAGGTATAAAGATCGAGTGTTATGTGATATTATGCTTATAGATGTTTGTCAGTTATCATTAGGGAGACCATGAAAGTTTGATAGGCATGCCATACATGATGGCCAAGCAAACACATACACCATTAATCAACATGGTGAGGTATATATACTAGTTACATTGAAGGGTGAAGAAGATAGGAGAGATGAGAGAATCATGATGATGATGACAAGGTATTATTGGAGTCAAGAAATGGAGAGTTTGGGTTTGGTCAAAGCACCCAAAGAAGACAAGGTGAGTTGTCTTGAGTTGATTGATATGCAAAGTTGTGAGTCCACAAAGATAGACCTAAGAGAGGATAAATAAGAGTGTAAGGTGGAATAAAATAGTTGTCAAAAGAAATAAGAAGATAAAGCACCTATGAGAGTGATTAAGAGAGAAGAAAACCAAGGTAAGTGTGGTAGTCAAGTTTATGTGAAAGAGGACAATAGAATTATGGAAGAGATTATAGCTGAGAAGGAAAGAATATGGTTTGGGATGAACACAAACAAGTGAAGAGGATGTTGGAGGTTGAAATATATGAGAAGGCAACCCATGAGGAAGCCATGAAGGCTTCAAATATTATTTCTAATATATTGTTTTATGATGGAAATATAGGTAAGGAGTAGGCAGCTAAAGGAGGAATGATGGATGAACATAAATGTTTGAAGGTTAGTATTGACCAAGAGAAAGTTGTCAAAGGGTTGATCCATGTGCATTAGGCCTATGAGAGAAATTAAGAAGATGAGATGATGAAAGAGATAATGTAACCCATGTATATGTAGAGGATAGAGAGTAGATATAATGGAGGAGTATAACATCAAAGCAAAGGTTTACATGAGTATAAGGTATGCAAAGGACAAGCACAAGCTATGAATGAAATGGAATGGGAAGCATAAGGAGCATTGGTGAAGGAGGAATATTTCATACTTGTATCAGTGATGAATGATAGAGATAAGGAGAAAATTAAGCAATATTTAGAGGATAAAGAGTGGAATCTACCATCAAGCTAGGCTAAAGATAACAATAGACATGTTTTGCCTAAAAATATTATTTTATGTGAAAGTATGTTGATTAAGGAGATGAAGCAAAGAAGGCCTAAGTGTGGGTCCCAATATCATGCTCACCTCTATGAGATGTAAGTAGAAGTTTATACCTTTCATGAAGAGGTTTAAAGCATTAAGGTAGTAGCATATACCAAGTATATCACTCAAGAACTTGTAGTAAAGCTTACTCAGCTTTGTAGTATGATGCAAGGGCCTCCTATAAGGACCCAAATTTTGATCCATTTTTTCCTTATATGTTTTAGTAGGTGTTTTACAAGTGATATAGATCATAAATAGTTCATATGAGAGTTATAGGTTATCTTCTAGTGCATAGATTTTGAATTATGCTTTCGCCGCCAAAAGTTTCTTTTTGAAAATTTGAATTTTGCAAGCCATTTCTAAGGACTTTGATGTGTATTGTCAAGTGGAAAGTGTTTAAAATATGTCTAAGTGTTTTGTCATTATAAGAGGTTCCTAAAATGTTTTATATCATATAGTTAAGGTCATATAATGGTCATCATGTGTAAAGACACAAATCATGCCATGTAATTCAATGACCATTCAGAGGGAAAGTTGGCAAAATTTAGTTATGAAATCTTTTAGATAGATAAGAGTCAATTTTTTTTGGAATCTCATGTTCCATTCAAATTAGTGGAATAAATTTAAAGGATAAGTTTTATGGAGTGGAATTTTGAATATTGTAAACCCCTGTTTGAATGAAGGATAGACATAGACCTCTGTTAAAGGTCTTTGAAAATCTAGTTGTTTGCATTATTATGTTGATGAATGCATATGTGGTTGAATGAAATATTGAGAGGGGGATTATTTCAAGTGTGTTTGGAAACTAATGGAAAATTTTTTAATGAAGGTTTACCTCAAAATATAAAGGAAAATAATTTTGTTCAGTAGATTGGTTACATAGACCTTGACACGGGGTATTCTACTTGATTACAGGATGTATTAGTCTTATTCATACATGAATAAAGTGGTTAGTTGTTCAAAGATAGTGGTATGTCATTTAAAATCTTAAATATCAAGAAATAGTGAGAAACTTATGTGATGTTTTGGTAGATAAGAAAAAACAAATCCCCTATTTTCTTGGTTCATACATTATGCAAAATACTATGAGTTTGCTCTTTGTAAAGGACTAATTAATGATTTTATCAACATTATGTTCTTCACATTTCAATATATTTTTTCTACATGTTCTTGAAATCGAATGGTAAAAGAATTACAAGGCTAGTATAGAGGATACAATGTTGTTCGAGATAGGTGACTCATAGCATGAATAAAGTTTTGAAAAGGTATTCACTAGGATTGATAAAGGTTGAGTATGATGGTTGTATAGAGGCATGGAAGTTATGCCAAGATTTAAAGACCCAAGTCAAAGGATTGGAAAACCCTCTTTGCATTCCAAAATTGGAAGAGACTAATCAGAAAAGACTATGTGTTGTGTTTTCATGCATATAAGGATTAAAATCTTATTTAAGAATAGAATAAAAGAAGATAGTTAAACATCTAATTAGTTTTTAAAATCTTGTTTAAATGATGCATGCTCAGTTAGTTCTCTGAATCATGCATTGTGGGCATAATGCATGTTGTGCATTGTAAATAATAAAAATTATCAAAACTATTTAAAAATAAATGCATGAGATCCATATTTCTTTGTGATTAGACTCATAATATATAAAGGGAGTCTATAACAAGTCATACAACCACACATTAAATTACAAGGATGGTTGATATATGAGTTTAAAATCATGAGAAGAGGCATTAGAAATAGAGAATGAAGCATTACTGAAGGTGAAATAACATTTAAAATTTTCTATTGATAATATAAATAGGCCTGAATTCCATTCATGGTTGATATTTTTCTTCATGTCATAACTCAATGCACATAATAACATAAACTATGCTCAAAAGTTGAACAATGGACATAAACTATTTTTAATTGCTTGGAACATATGTATAGGCCTTCATAATCAATGAACATATTGTTTGGAGAGTGTAAAAGTAATTAGAGTGTTCACAAGTATATGAATAAAAGGATTTTTGAGTTTTTGAATTGATTTGGATATATACTAATGACAATGCAGATGATGGATAACTGAGACCATGAATAGTGTGTGTAAGAGTCAATAAACTCAAACTAAAAAGAGACAATTTTAAAATATTTCATGAAGGATTGAATAAAAATCCATTACCTAGTGTCATAAATAAAGACAAATAAAAGAAAATTCATGTAGCCTCTACATAATGAATTGATCTAGTGAGCATTGGCTAAAGTAGTGGGTTAAGAAACAAGGTTTAGTGTGAAGACTTGGTATATGATCTACATCAATAATCTAACTTGTTATACCCACATTTGAAAATAAATATAAAATTAAGGTCTAATAAAGGTGTCTTGAGAAGACCCCTAGCTCAATCATTCTCTCCAAGTAGACAACCATATCTTCCACTATTACTAATGACTCAAACTCTAACCCAGCTAATTAGTTCTGTTATTAATATCATTGGGGCCATGCATGATTTACCTAGAAACCTTGAGAAGTATCTTCCTTCCTTTTCTCCCTTGGGAGGAAATACTATTTAAGAACACATAAATGCCTTCAAGAGTACCCTAATAATATTAAATGTAACCCACAAAGGGGTGGAATGTAGACTTTTTCCATTCACATTGTAAGATACTACTTGACTAGTTTTTTAATGTCTCAAAAGGTTCAATCACATCTTTGAATTAATGTCAAAACACTTTTGTGGCATATTTTGGCCAAGTCACTAGTGCAAGTATTATTTACCAACACTTTTTAAGCATGAAAAGAGAACTGAATGAGCTAATTTGAGCCTTAATTGCTAGTTTCCAAAATATGTATACCTAGCTTGAAACTTCCTATAAACCTAAGAAGGCATTGGCCCTCAAAATGTACAAGAACACCCTGGACCCTATGACTATTATTTTTATATGCAGAGATGTCAATGTTGATGCATTACCTTTGGCTTATGCTGAAGTTATCTATGTGGATAAATAATTGAACCCTCAAATGCAATCATTAGACCCACTTAGTCTTGGTCCTATTTTTCTAAATTTTACCCTGATTCTAAATGTAAATAACAATACTATGGTGAAAAACTAGGACCAAGTATATTCCCATGTGCCTTTAAATCATTTTTCACCCAATCAATACCTTGTCTTCTTAAATAATTATATGCCTAACCTTAAAAACCATAATCAGTCTTTGATACTAGTCAATATTACTACTACATAGGGTACTAATTCTAATTCCATAAAAATAAAATTGGAACCTATTCATAGGATGTGCAAAAATTAATTAATGAGTTTCTAAACATGAAAAAACACATGGGTAACACTGGTGGATAGAATACCAATCATATATTTGGATTTCAAAGGTTTAATAGGCCCTTTAATATGTCTATAAATTATCCAAAGTAGCATCCACCTAATAGGGCACTAGAAATAGATATCATGTATTAGCTCTTCCTAACCTGTGTCAGGTTCACAACATATATAACATAGTTAAATGGATTGCATATATATCTACACTACTTTAAAATATTTTAGAAGGAGATAGATAGGGAAGAATGTTTTGCCAATCTAACAGAACCATCTCCCTCTCCTACTCTAGGACATCCCAACATAACAATGGTTTTTGAGACCTATGACTTCCCATTCCCATTAGAGAATGAAAATGAACTAGAGGATAAAACATATGAGATCCATGCCTTCCAGTAGTTCTATAGGAATAATTACAATCTAAGGAACAAGCAACCTATTACCACTTTAATGACTTCTAATAATAATGCTACTAATCCTATAGATTTTAGGGTTGTTGGGCCCCCTTTTTGGAGCAAGGATGTGGACCATGCCAACTAGACCAATCTCAGTACAATGCAACCCTTAGAGTGGTTACTCCCCTTTTTTTACATTTTATCACTAGTTAGAGAAGTCCCCATGGATCCCATGCCAGTTGGTGGGTAGTTGCATAACATCAAACTTCATAAAGACATCCCTGCCAAGACTTAGTGGCTCAAGAAGCATAGATGTTAGAGAGTGGAGTAGGTGAGATAGCGACCCCTCAATGATATATAAGTGTACAGCATGCACTCATCCACCCTAGATATCATAATGGAACTGGTAGACTCATGATAGCTTAGCACTCAGTGCACACCCATCTGACCTAGAAGGAGATACCCATTCACCTATATAAGAAGACCCACATTTGAAGAACAAAAAAGAGGAAATTAAATATAGTAAAGCTTTGAAAAAATAGTGAGTGAACTAGTCATATTTCCTAGTATGCATATGGTAGTTAATATATTTGAATGTATAGCCCAAGCTTGTATGTGAGTCACTGGGCACAAATAGAGATAGGAAGAGTGTATGCTCTAGTTCCTTTTATTAAACTCTATATTAAACTATAAGTTTATGAAGAATACTATTGAGGGAATGAAGTATTAATCCTTGTTTTATAATCTACATGATGTTATGCTTATAAGTTAGTTTCATTTAAGTTTTGTTTAAGTTCTTGCATATATTTATTGGGATATGGAGGTTCAACCCTAATCTTTAATGGCATCCTTTTGCCATTTAGTGACTTTGGACAACCTATAAATGCATTAAGTGTTGGAACCTAGATGCACCAAAGCTTCCTGACCCATGCCTAGAGCATTATCTTAAGGATGGGATGTTAAACATAGTCCATCCTTATGAATCAGTTATGTACCCATATGACTCCAACCATCTATTCCTATGGCTTGTGCCCCTAAGAGCCTGACCCCAAAAAGTATGGACTTGTACCTTGGGACTTGTGCTATTATAAAGACTCATGCATATTGAACTCCCTATTAATAGCCTAGCATTAGAAGGCCACCTAAACCCTCTACCTAATGACTAAGTCCCTTGAACCCCAAAGTTGCACCATGTTGTAACTAGTCCAATGTGGGCCCAATCCCTTCACTATTGTGCTTCGAGTGAGCACACAAGGATTACACCTTATGTGAAACTGATGTTAGTACCATAGTGTGATTAAATGTTTTATATTAGAACTTACTATCCTTTCACCTAGCTTCCCTAAGTCTAGAGTCAACTTGGATTGATATCTAAGTGCATGACCAAGTATATAAGCCAACCTAGTGAACTTTTCTACAACATTTTGGTTTCATTGCCAGGACTTGTGTTAAATTTTGTTGCTGCAATGGTGTGATAGAATGATGCTTCATCTATAACTTGAGAATATAGGGCATTGGCTAGAGAAAGTGTAAGATATTTTCACATAAAGGCATCCTATGTGCAAAGGAAAAAATCCATAGAAATGGGTACAAACCAACTTATACAATGCTCTATATAAGGTGTTCTTTTGAAAACTAATAGTGGTTGGTTACCTACACTATGACTAGAAGGCATAGCTATTGTCGATGCCTTGAGTGGACCACATAGTGCATAAAGAGGTTGGAGAGCCTACATGATGTTTGGATGCATGTTGTGGACAAGTGGTAGGGTGATGTGTTAAATATCTATGTGTTAGATTTCATAGTGTAGACCTTCTCATGCCTGGAAGAAGCAAAATATGAGTTTCTTTATAAACCAAGGGGCACATTCATCAGAGGGCTTAACATTGAAATAAATAAGATCCTAGTAGATTATAGTATATAAACTATAAAAATTGAAGTCTAAAGTCCTTACGTGTATGAACAAGTATATAAGGTGAGAATAGGAAGTGTAGATAAGGTGCAATGGAAGATGAAAAATAACCTGACACCTGAGAGATATGGAAGTTGAACTATAGTAAGTGAAGGTGGATACTGATAGAAGATTTCTAACTTGGAAGTGTTGAGGGGACCTATAGTAAGTAGGAAGGGTATGGGGTAGTATCCCTTGAATTACAACAACACAAAGAGAGAGGAAGAAATAAGAGACCAGAATTAGTAGTTGAGTACAAGATGCAGTGGATTCCTATAAGATGTGGCACTTGAGAATGCACTAGAAGCACTTACCACTTTTGAACCTAAAGTGTAATCTCATGCACTGGATTCCCCATGAGAAGATAGAATAATGGTAACTAAAACTATTATCAATGTTAACTTTGATAGTATTCAAAATTTGGATTAAGAGTTTGTAATCGAGCAAGTAATTCCTTATAATGAATTAAGTAATAGTATGATGAACCTAGTAAGCACCAATATAGGAACCATAAACCCAAGTGAAATCATTCTTATACAGAGAATGTCAGCTATGCCAACTAGACAATAACCCATAGGAAGTGGCATGACACCACTAGTAAGTGTTGCTATGTTGACAAGTTCAACAACGTAACCTACTACATCAAGGTCAACATTCAACCTTATAAGTGGAGGCATTAGAGGACCACCTCCAACACAGAAACAAGAGGGAAATCACCTTAGAATCTAACACCACCCCTCAAAAATTCTACTATGAGATGGCAATACACTTTCTTGAGTATCATAGTGTAGAGAATGATATGGAGCATGTGCTAAAGTGTGAGTTACCATGTCATGCTTGGGGCATCACTCAACCTAAGCATAAGGCAACCTAGTTCACAACCACCCTACTAGATCATGACCAAAGCTAATATTGAAAATTTGATTTGAACCAGGCTATGGTTTATTATAATATGTTGAAGGAAGCCTTATTGAAAGAGTTTGACATCCTTGAGTTTGATCAGTGGAGCATCATAGTGCTCAAGGAAATCAACCAAGGGTTATTTATGAGCATGTTCTTGTATGATGTGTGATTTAAAACTCTTCTCTCTAATATTTTATATGATATTCACCCCTCCCAGCATGTGTAATGGTTTGTTGGAGGCCTATTTGTACCATTCAAAAGAGTGTTATCTATGAATACCTTCATAGAACCCCATGAAGTACTTAAATTCATGTTTTAGGATGAAGTGGTAGGTAGCACCAATATAGGGATCATCCCATTCATGGAGGTCTAGATTACATCAATGGCCTCCCAATTATATAAATTGACCATTGGTTCAATGTATAACACCCAAAGTGGGTTATAGTGTACCAAATATGAGATGGAGGGGCATAACAAGAACAACTGCTTGTGAATAAATGTCCATGACATACTTCTTAACTATGAGGTTTGTCATGGGCTACATGATTCTTGAAAATGTCCTTTGTTGCAGTGCACTAGCCAAGTAAAGACCACTATTTACTATAAAATGTGTGATGCCTATACACACTCAATAGTGGACTATAGAGTCATCGATGAAATACTAGGGATCATTTTAAGAGACCATATTAGAAACATGCTTAGGTTTATTTAGGAAAATTTAATTTTTATCCTTGGTGAATATTAAAATTAAAAAATAAAATTGCCTTCTTAAGTTTTTTGTACAACCATCCATCTATATGGTTAAAACATATAGGTTATGAGATAAATTAAAAAATATATAAATAAATTTCCTAAACTTTAATATTATTGCATATTTGGATTCCTATCAAATATCTATGCAATTTCAAAAATCATATCATCTCAAACTGAGTCCATATGAAAAAGTTATGGCCTCTAAAAGTTGGTGCTTAGTTGCATGCATCATACTGTCATGTGATGGCACTATGCCGCATGATGAAAATATGTCATGATATGGAACTATGTCAATAAATAGCATGCCAAAATTTATAATCTTATTTTAAAGTATATAATTTTAAAAAACATTATCTCAAACCAATTATGTATGCAAAAGTTATGGCCTTCAAGAGTTAGTGCTCAGCGCCATCACATCATGTTGTTGCATGATGGAACTATGTCGCATGATGGAAATATGTCATGAGATGGAACTATGTCACCCAAAATCATGCCAAAATTTTGATTCCTCTTTAAAATCTATACAATTTCATTAAAAAAATCATCTCAAACATATTTTTTATGCAAAAGTTATGGCCTCTCAAAGTTGTTTAGTTGGATTGCAACATGCTATTGGGAAACAACATGTTGTCAAGCGGTACAATGTTGCCAAGTGATAACATTTTACCAAGTGATATCATGTTGTCATGTTATAGCATCATGATTCTATCATGTGACAGTACCATCATGCAATTGGGTGACACTGAACCCTAACTTTTCAAAGCTATAACTTTTATATACAGACTCAGATTGAGATGGTTTTTTTTAAAAATTGCATATCTCTTGAAGATGAATTAAAATATGCAATAATATTAATTTTTAATAATTTTTTTGAAACTCTTTTTTATTTATCCCACAACTTATCTATTGGGCAACCTTAATATTCAATATGACAATGAGGTAAAGAATGAGACTTGAATGGTAACCCCTGTGAACATATGTACTATATATAAGGTTAATTATATGAATGATCCCATAATTATTATAAAAAATTGGTTATTCTACCCTTAAAAAAATTTACATCCCAAAAATTTAGCTGAATAGGTCCTATGTATTACTCTTGAAAAATAATACAATTTTCCAAAAAGTGAATATTCATGAATTAATGAATATTTGCCACTAAATTTTACCTTGTGAAATACACCAGAACATGGAAAGAGGAATGATATAGGTGATGAAATTAGGTGGAGGTTAAGTAGGTCAAGGCAATAAAGGCTATGGACAGAACAATATGGGTTATGGGAACTAGTGAGGCACACATAGGAGAGGAGAAGGACATGGTGGAGGAAGATTACCACCATGATCATGCTACAAGTGTGGGTCAACCAAGCACTATAAAAATGACTACCCCATGAACCCAACATGTAGGTACTATTGAGGACCACATTTGGTCAAGGAATGCCTTGGCTTGTATAAAAATCTGACTCAAGGTCAGTCTGGCATAGATAGAGGTGCGATAATGGTGAGGCATGAGTCCAAAGAGGAAAGGTGGGGTCCCAATCAACAATAGGATTGTAAGGAGACACATAAGGTACAAGCCAAAAAAAAGAGTGGATTTACCACTAAACCACCTAATGTACCAAACCAAAACCTACGCTTGGATTATGGTGAATTAAGAAATACAGTCAGAGCTAAAAGCTATACCATATCCCGACCTTGCACAATAAAAGCACATCCTATAACAAGCTATAATCATGATACATAACCTATAGGGAAAACTTCAATTTTCTAGAGTCTTAAATGTGTAGGCCATTAATTTTCATAGGAAGTAAGATCACTAGGAGGCTAAAGTGTAGGAGTTGACCAAAATCATGTGCCTCTTATAAATGGAAGGAATGTTACCCCTTCTAAAGGATTTGTTGATAAAGCATGCTAGAAAGAAAATAGAGTTAGAGGTTGTACCTTATATTATTGATGTTATTTTTCCATATATGGAGTAGGTACATGAGGTAAGGCATACTCAAAATGCTGAGTATGACCAGGAGTTATTGATAGATGCTAGCATCAATGGGTGGTCAATTTCTGAAGTACTAGTTGATATGGGTGCTAAGGTCAATATTCTAACACAAAACACTTGCAAAAATATGGTGTGGCAACCCTTGAGACCTTTACCTCATATGTTGTTCATGGTTAACAAAACCTAAGCAAAACCTATTAGGATATTGAAGGGTGCCATTATATATATCATAGGCACTGAGTTTCAAGATGATTCTAAGGTCATTGAGTTAGCAGAACAAGACAACTATCTAATGCTCTTGGGAAGGCCATGGTGCTATGCTAACAATGCAAACATTTGCTTTAAGAAGTGTTATATAACTTTTGAGAATGGCAAGGAAAGAGTGGTAATCCCTCTTTCAAGTGACCAAGGGCCAATATATGTAGAGAGTGTTGATCTTGAAGATGAGATCAACCACATCTATAACATCATGATTAGGGTGTCAATAAGCTCAACCCTAATGACCAAGGCATGCTTGAATGGAAGGGTGGACAATTAGACTTTGATACAACTAATGTAGCCTATTTGTGATGGATTGAAGAGTCTTATGAGGTCACTAGTTAAAGTTTCCACTTAGTGTGCACAACTAGACCAAGACCAACTAGGATATGGTTGGATAGGATTGAGCACCTCAAGAATAAATGGGTCCCCCACACCTAAAAGGTGGAGAAAAGGGTACTCTATCTCAGTAAATAGAAGCTTATAGTGATTCAAAAATATGAATTGGAGCCAACCCATAGAAAAGTATGTCTAATACATTAAATCCTACATCTCAAAGGAGATAGATAGAATGGGTGCACTAGTGCATACCTTATAGAGAATTATTGCTCGTCGGTGGGTAGTGAAAAGACCTAGGTTACCAACTTGTAAAAAAGTGAAGATATCAATTTTAACTAGGTTTAGTAAGAGTGATGAGGATTTGTACATACCCACTTATGTCAGTGATTCTAACACAATTGTTCATGTGCAACTATGTAAAGAAACCTAGATTATATGCATTGAGAATATTCCAAGAGGATTATCAGTGCGTGCCTTTTATAAAACCTTAAAAACATGGGAATGGGCATGGTATATTGTAAATGAGACACACTATGATATAGGAAACTAGGAGATGCCTAAGGAAAGGTTTGTGTACACCTTCTCCTTTTCTTCGTAGAACTTAGAGCTATTGGAGCCATTACAAGTCATGCATAGGGCAATGTTTGAGGACACTGCTATTTTATAAGATCACCTAAAGGATATGTTTGGGGAGAAGGGACTATCACTCCTAACATTATTTAAAGAGATGATACTCAATAGTGACTCCAAAAAAGAAGATGATGAGATTTGGAAAGTGTGCAATTGGAAGGCTCTAACAGGTAGACAAAAACTTGTGCACCTTGTGGATGATAACACTCTAGATGATAAATATTCAACACATATTCAAATTGAAACAACATAAGAGACAAGGTAGGTTAAATAGTCTCATCAAAAGAGAAATGAGCCTTACCATGTGCCACTCAAGACCATTAAAGTGGACATTAGTGCAGAAGGTGAACCCAAGATCACCACTATAGGCACTTACTAGTCTGAGTCAGAGCTATCATGAATTGTATATCTCCTAAAAGAATTTAAAAACTTATTCTCATGTAGCTATAAGGACATGAAGGGTACCCACCCTTCACTTGGGAAATGAATATCAAGATGGTAGATGGTGCGACCCCAATAAAGAAGCACCCATATCAAATGAACCCCAATCTCTATGCTAAAGTAAAGATGGAGATTGATGGAATGTTGGTGGTTAACATCATCTACTTGGTACAAGAATCTAAATGGGTGAGCTTGATGGTCATCAACATCAATAAATATGGCTACATACACATTTACATTGACTATAGGATGTTGAATGCCTCTTGTGTCAATGATCTATTCCTGACCCTATTTACTAATGATGTCCTAGATGGGGTCATAGGTTGTAAGATCTAGACTTTCACTGATGGGTTTTTGGGCTACCATTAGTTAAAAATCTAGGTGGATAAGCCCAAGACAACCTTCACAAATTAATGGGGATATTTTTCCTATAACATGATGCCCTTTAGACTCAATAATTCACTAGCCATATTCTCTAGGGTAGTAATAACTACCTTCAATGAATTTATCCATAAGTTCCTCCAAGTGTATCTTGATGACTTGAATATGTATGGTCTTGTAAAAGACCACTATGAAAACATACACCTCATGTTTTAAAGGTACAAATGGCTCTAGATATACTTAAATCTAAATAAGTGCATCTTCATAACCCCTTTTGGGACATTGCTTAAGTACATCATCTGTAAGGATAGGTTGTTGAATTAGCAAAGATAGCCATAATAATCTAGCTCTGGACTGCCTTAATGAAGAAAGGCATTCATGCCTTTTTAGTCCATTATGGGTAATATAGGAAGTTAATTCATAGATATGCAAATATTGTGGTACCTATAAAGGAGATCTTGCACAAGGATGGCCCATTATATGAGGGCAAGGTGCAAGATGACCAAACACTGCATAATAACAATAGTAGTGCACTTCATATGGGAGAACATCATCAACAAGTGTGGGTGCCCATTGAGTCTAACTAGCAACAAGGGCACTCATTTCATCAATGAAATGGTGCACATTATTTTGACCAAATACATGGTGGTGCACCACAAGACCACCCCATATCATCCCTAGGCCAATGACATGGTTGAAGCCTTTAACAAAATATAGGGAATGTTCCTAACAAATATATGTGATGTTGGTTGTAAGGATTGGGATTATTATATTTTAATGTTACTTTTAGCATATTATACATCTTATAATCACCTGAATAAGGCTACACCATTTCAACTGGTGTTTAGCACTAAAGTAGTTTTAACCATAAAATTCATGGTGCCCTCCTTGTGCATTACATTAATTGGCCACTTAGATGACTAAGAATCTTTAAAAACAAGGTTGGAAGACTTGGAGTGATTAGATGAGAAGTGTGCCAAAGACAAATAGAGTTAGTAAGTTGAGAAAGTATGCTAAAAGTTGTGGCATGATAAGCACATCAAGCACAAGGAATTGATTGATGGAACACTGGTGTTGCTCTATGAATCCAAGTACTTCAAGCACCCAAGAAAGTTACAAATCTAGTGGATGGGTCCCTACATCATCCATCACATCTTGGAAAAAGGTACATGTAAGATTTTTCACATTATCTAGAAAAATGCTCCCTAGGCATTTCAATGGCAACTGACTACAGCCTTATAGGTAGTAGGCTAGCACTCACACCATGGAAACTCTAACTTCTTGGTCAATAGTTGATTTGAGTTGAGATAACCAAAATAAAGTTTGGTGCAAGACAAACCACTCTTTTCTTTTTTTTAATCCCTTGTTTAATGTATAAAGGTAGTGAGTGGTGATTGGTGGCCATAATTTTTTTTTATATCAACACTTCATGTATAATTCTAATCAGGTGAATTAATAATTTGTGCCCATAAGTGCATGAGGCTAGACATCTAAGTAGTGGGCACATGAAGCTTACCAGGTGCAAGTAGAATCAGCTAAAGATAGATATACACAAGATGGAAAGTGTAGGAACCTTAAAGGACCAAGAATGAACCACTCTAGTGCTACCTTTGTGATAGAGTTGCAAGAAGGTGCATTGATTGATCTAGTGCTAGATAACCTCAAAGTCAAGAAGTGAATATGCCTAACTTGTTTGATTATAAGGTAGATAATGAAGATGTACATTTTAAGAGTGTAGAAGAGCATTAGGAGAGGAAAAAAGCATTGGAGGGTAAACACAAGGGATTTGTATGGGGTAGGATAATGCCAAGTAAAGATGATGAAAAATAAATTAACCAAGGTAAAAATGAAACTTAAAATAAGAGTATAGGTAGAGAAGAAGTAGAACCAAGGAGGCTGAGTCATATACGTGTGAGGTGTTATGCCCAAGTTACCATAAGAAAGGTGAAGGTCACATCAAAAGATACACATGCAGAAGAAGTCATCCAATATAGTTGGCATCCACTTAGGAAGGATTGGTAAGTGACCATTTGAATCACACATCACTTCACTAAAAAATTCATTAAGAGAATTCAATGCAGTAGCACAAAAATACACATTGAATGCATATAAGATAGGATATTTTAAAAAAAATCATAGATTTTTGCATTTTTCAAGAAGATAGAGGCACCTACATCATTAATCCTAAATTAATAATGGTGGTTAACAAAATTAAGGGTATAAAATTGGAAATGGTAGACTTACTCAGGTTACCAAGTTTATGCTAATCCAAGACTTAGTGAAAACTTAGCAAGAAACTAGAGAACTAAAGTAAGAAAAACCTTATCATAGTGAGAATTTGAGTAATTTGAGTACCTTAGAGTGAAAGGAGCACAAAAAAAGAGAGTGCATTCATATTGAATATCGGTACAAAGTATTAAAGAAAGATTAGTATAGATAACCATATTGAACTAGGAAGTTGTCTCCTAAACCACCATTAATAGTTAACAAAGCTCAAAGCTAAGAAAACAATCATAGACTACATGATTTTTGAAGTGTCAATCACCATTTAAGGCTTCAACAAGCCACACCTCCAAAGGTTTAATACTAGTAGATTTAGAATGGTAAATAAGAGGAAGGAAACAAACTCCACATCAACATAGCTACAACCCAAGTGGGTAAAAAATGTTGAGGAAATGTCTTCTACAAAGACAAAGGTGTAGATAGTTGAAGCAATTAGTATTATAGTGGTGGATACCAAAGTGCTAACAAAAATGTCTTATCAATACATGCAGTTCCCACTAGAGGTATTAATAGGAGAACCATGGCACTCCTTGGTGCATGTATAGTAGTTGAAAGAGTATAACCATCAAACATCAAGCCATTTCTAGGACTTGGTGTAAGACTGGATGGTGGATATAGGGTGCAAGACCCCAGATGGTGATGCTTTGTTTGATTTCTCAATTCAAGATAAGATAAAATCCTTAAATGTAACTCAACTCTATGAATTTCCTTTTTTTAAAAATCCTAAAGAGATTGTTTGATTCCTTCTCTTGTACATCCATAAGGACCAAGTATACTTCATAGGCTAATGCATGAAGATCTATATGCAGATGATAAAATGAATAATCAGGCTTCCAAACATTAGTAGAGACATCCATTAGATGATGGATGATGATAAAGAGGTAGAGCATGTCATGAAGCTCTTAAATTACTTCAAGGGGGCTATACATTCCCAATCAACGAATGTGAGGATCCTGACACGAGGGTGGCAGCCTGCCTTGTGAGCTCAAAGTTATGTCCTAGTGGCCAATGGATATATGTGTCCAAGGCATATCTCTACTTGGCCTACTATATGGTGTAGGGCATCTAGTTTAATATCATGTAATTTATTTCTAAATAATTGACCAAGAACATGCTTGAAAACCATAGTACCAAAGGAACCTTCAGGTGGGGCTCCATCCTTATCTTAATCATATTGGAGGAGATCAATATCCCTGATGGAAGCAAGGATAATTTATGGGTATTCCTCAAACACCTTGAGTCCCCCACATATAAATATACAGACTATGCCTACCCCACCACCTTCAACCCAAAATATAAGACTCACATAATGTGCTAGCGTAATCAATACATTGAAGCCTTTGGAATAGAGTGGTGTACTCCTCAGGGGGTTCGTACGAGCATGTTTGAGATGATGACTTTTATCATGATGCAAATCTATTGTATCATGCACTTGTTACTAAAAGAGGGGAACAAGTCAAGATGTTGTAATCTCCCCTTTACCTTCTTGATAGAATACTTATGGGTTTTGATGTACTAGATCTTAAACATCTAGAGTATAGACATTCAAATTAAGGAGTTGGATGTAGAAATCTAAAGAATGCAGTTCAGGTTTCACCATACATATGGAAGCACGACTAAAGATGAAAAAGATTCCTCAAATCACCCAAACATTGATCCAATCCAAGAGGTCACCATCCTTGGATTCATTTATAGGATTTACTATGTGATGAAGCTAATGAAGAAGGAGTCCAACACTGGGTCTAGCACTGAAAGGAGAAGAGACCCCCCAGTCCAAGTCAGAGATGAAGGAACCCCAACACCCCCTGAGAAGAAAAAGTCCCCAAATAAAAAGAAAGGGGAGACCTTAGAATAAATTGAGGAGAAGTTAAATTTGAATATCACTTCAGAAGGTTAAAGTCTAACTTAGATTCATCCAAGAAACATGTAATTTTTTCATGTAAAGACTCCCCTAATGCAAAGGAAAAAAGGAAAGGGAAGGCTCCCTCATCAATACCCAAAATTATCATATCTAAAGAAGAGGAACCAAAGGAGTCTAAGGAATAATAGTGGGGGTGGTGCACCTTTATTTTACCCAAGGATGAGGAGTCCTCTTCAAGTGAAAAAACATCTTCCCTTCCACCTCAAACTGAGTCAAAAAAACCTAGGCAAAGATTGAGAAGACTCATCTCTAGTGAGGCTGACACACAAAAGGCACAAGAGCTATGAGAGTAGAAAGAAGAAATGGATAAGGTATGGGTACCAAAGGAAGTGATTCAAATGATGGAATCCTAATAATAATGGTATGAGGAAGATTTCAAGGTGTAAGAGGTGAAGGAAGGAAGGAAGGAATAGGAGATAAAAAAGGAACTTGAGGAGGTAACCCACTCAGGCATGCCAACAGAAAAGGAAATGCAGTGCTAATGAAAAGACATGGGATTTGACCAAGAACACATTGAATTGGTACTAAAGCTACACTAAAATCATGAGAAGATGAAGTTCAAAGGCATGTCCTAGGTTGAGATTGACTAGTTGGAGGCCGAAGAGATAAGAGAATGAGAAAATAAATGTGCTGCATAAGGTGTAAAGACGAAGGCCAAAAAAGAAGATATAGAAAGAAAGGCTAAAGAAGATAAGGATAGAAGGAAAGAGAGAGAAGAGAAATTATCCCAGGAGGAAAGGGAGTTCATGTTGAAAGAGAGAGAAGAGAATAAGGTCACTGTAAGTATGGGACCAAGTAAATAGAGATTACCAAAGAAGATGCTAGGCACTCCCACTAGTATAATAGATAAGGCTACACAATAGGTGTGCCCTAGTTCTGAAGTGGCACCTAAAGATAAGGAAGGTGAAACTAGTGACTTAAATAAACATATAGAGAAGGAGTTTGAGGCCTTGATAGAGGGAGAAGAAGAGAAAGAAGGTGAAATGTAAGTTCATCCCATAGAACCAATGCAATAAAATATGGATAAAGGGGAAAAGTCCGTAGAAGAAACCTTGTAGGAAGAACATGATGGTGAGTAGAGATTTGAAGAGGGAGAAGAAGAAGAGAAGGAAGAAGAAGATGTAGAAGAAGAAAAATCCAAAGAAGGCACTAGCATGAACACTAGCACTAGTGAAAAAGAAGAATTGGGTGAGGGTGAGGAGTATGAATTAGGAAATAAGGAAAGGGTGTAGTAGGAATTCAAGGATGATGAATAATTATACATTATGGAGTACATGCCTCTAAATACTACCATGACCCTAATGCACCACTAGGTCTCTAGGTTACTAGACTACTATATGGATGAGCCTGAGTTCAAAGTTCCAACTAAAGTGATTTAGAGCACCAAGAAGCTAGAAGAAGGCCATAATTACCAACTCCTCAACCCTCACAACTTGAACCTCATGTTCTTAGTCAACGCTCTTATCAAGATGGTTTATTTCATTTTGTGCAAGAACATCATTAATGATGCTCATGTATATAGTTGGAAGAAGGTAATAAAGAAAGTTGAGAAAGAGCTCAAGACAAAAAAAACTAAATCTTCAATAGTTGGTGGAGTGCATAGAAGAGGTAGAGCCATCCCTCTTGGATGATGTGGATACCTCAAAGATGAAGGAAGTGGACCAAGTATGCATTCTCATGGAGTAGATGCTTCCCAAAATAAGACTAGTGTTGGAAGAGCAACAAGACCCTTGTGAGGCCTTGAGGAAATAACTAAATAAAAAGTTGGACATAGTGGAGGACCTTTTAGACACCAAAATTATGTCACACATGTGTAACTCCCTGTGTTGAAACCCCCCTTGAGCCCTATTTTAATAATAATGATTAGCCTCCCTAACCCATGATTTTACCCCTCACATGTCTAATTAATTTAATATATATAATTAAGTTGATTAAAAACCCCTTTTGCCACCTTACCTGACCACCTCATCCTAAGACTAATTCTCACCTAATGAGTCACCTCAAGACTTAGTCCCCTTATCCTAACTACCCATGACTTATTCTCACCTCAAAAATGAGTTCCTAACCAACTACGTCCTTCTTAACCTCCCATTTCTATTTTTTCTTAATGAATATTACACTTGGCATGAGGAGCAACAAAAAATAGGCTAAAAATAATAGTTTTACCTATTCTTATACCACTGACATCAATCAGCCCATGATCGACGTTGGTAGGATTGCCGATGTCAGTTAAATAATCTAAACTCTAAACTAATGTTTAGGTCAGTAGAAATCAAGAAAACTCATTCTTATTTGCATATAATATTTTGGCATTCAACTTTTAACATCTTGGCTTATTGTTATCTTGCATAAGTCAATCTAGATCAGGAAACAAGCTCTTGAGAACTAGTAGCACCGACTTGTTTTCTCTATTCAAGGCATCAGCTTGGACTACTCAATAGGAGCCATCCATCTGGCACTTATCATTTAGTCACCTCTACAGCTAAGTACATCACTTATTATGTAAGTCTTTAAGTAGTTACTTTGCTATCACTTTATATCTACCATTCATTATTTTACACATTCCTTATTGAAACCTCATGGAGTTATAAATCTTCCATACTTGTTTCCCCTTGTTCCAACACACTAAACCTCTGACCAGATCCATCCAAACCATACTCTCTCTCACATAACTCTCCCCAACCTTCTAGACCTAACCAAAACCATTTCCTAGACTTGAAAAAGCCTTCTACAAGCTCTTAGGCAATTATTGCCCCTACATCCTCGACATCCTAATTGACATCAGTCACCTTCCCTACCAACCTTGACAGTATAATTGATATCAATCAAACCCTTACCAACCTTGATAGCCTAACTGACATCAACAACTATGGATTTCCTAACCCTTATAAGTCCTACCTAAATAACTTCCAAAATACAAACTAAATATACCACCTATACTCTGTTAATTTTTGCTACACTCAGGTTGTGAATAATAGTAACATTATCTCTCTTTTACTCTCTTTTTTCCTCTCTTTTAGTTATTTATTACTCTTTTATCTCTCAAAAGTCAAATTGTTTGATGTTCATAAGGATTATACTAAAGCTTTTACTTGGGACTATAGAGATATGAAGGGAATTCATCCAAGTATCTGCACCCATCACATTTATACTGAAAACATTAGACCAGTAAGGCAACCTACAAGTAGGTTTTATCTACCCTATCTTAGATAGCCAGTGGGTGTCTCCTCTTGTAATTGTCCCTAAAAAGAATGGAAAATGGAGAATTTGTGTTGAATATAGGGAACTAAACAAAGCCACCCTGAGAGATTATTTTCCCTTACCATTCATAGATCAAGTCTTAGACAACCTTTCAGGTAAATAATACTTTTCCTTCTTGGATGGATTTAGTGGATACAATCAAATCAGAGTTGATGTTGAGGATCAGGACAAAACTACATTTACTTGTCCATGGGGTACCTTTACTTACAGGGTATTGCCATTTGGACTATGTAATGCTCTAACAACATTTTAAAGAGCTGTATTAGAAACTTTTGTAGACCTAACAAATGACTATGTGGAGGTATCCATGGATGAATTTACTATGTATGGAGAAACATTTGATAATGCCTTAAAAATTTTAGATAGAGTATGAACAAGATGTGAACAACATCACTTGTCTCTTAGTCATGAGAAATGTTTGATGATGGTTGATGAAGGGATCATATTAGGGCACCATATTTCAAAAAGAGGAATTCAGGTTGACCAAAACAAAATCAAGATTATTTTAGACTTGCCTATTCCTCAAACTCCCACAGAAATCAAATCATTTTTAGGACATGCTGGATACTATAGGTGCTTTATCAAGGATTTTAGTAAAATTGTTGCCCCCATGTTTAAATTGCTTACCAAGGACTATGAATTTATTTAGGATGAATAGTGTCAACATGATTTTGAAGAAATTAAAGAGAAATTAGTAACTACCCCAACATTGCAAGGACCTAATTGGGAAAAACCTTTTCACATCCAAATTGATGCCTCAAATACCTCAATTGGTGAAGTTTTGGGATAGAAAGATGAAGAAGGAAGAATGTATGCTATTTACTATCTCAGTAAAAATCTTACTCCCACTGAAATAAATTACACTACCACTGAAAAATAATTTCTAGCTATGATCTATGCAATCAATAAATTTAGACATTACATTATAGGGTACAAAATATTTATACATACAGATCACTCAACAATTAAATATTTAATGAACAAACTAGTGGTTGGAGGTAGAATAATTAGATGGTTATTAATTCTACAAGAACTTGATATTACCATTGTGGACAATCCAGGCAAATCTAATGTGGTCGTTGATTTCTTGTCAAGATTGACCACTAAAGGGGAGCAAGATCCAGTCAAGGATAACTTTCCAAATGAACAATTATTTGTTATTTCAGATAATACACCATGGTTTGTTGACATGGCAAATTATATTGCAACAAGGAATTTTCCTCTTTTCACTAAAAAATAAATAAAAAAAATTAATCAAAACTAGTGTACAGTTCAAATGGTTAAAAGGAATGCTATTTAAATGTGGTCCTAATTTGGTTTTACGCAGGTGTGTAAGAGAAGATGAAATCTTTGACATCCTTCAGGCATGTCATGATGAACCAAGTGGAGGACACTATTTAATGAAAAGAATAGCTCATAAGATACTTGGCACTGGTTACTATTGGCCATCTCTGTACAAAGATGTGAAGAGATATATCAGGTGGTGTGATCTTTGTCAAATAGTTTGACTTCTTCATTGTTCTTTAACCATTACCAATGAATTCAAAATGGAAGCACTTCACCAAAAAAAGATAATCCAAGGTCAAAGGAATCAATGGCATGATTCACATATCAAGGAAAGATAATTCAAAGTAGGAGACTGGGCATTGTTGTTTGATTCTAAGTACCAATAATTCAAAGGCAAATTAAGAACTAGATGGTTGGGACCTTATCAGATCAAGCAAATATTTGACAATGGTTCTATCCAATTACTTCTCATTAATGGTAGTAGAAGAATACTCTTGGTCAATGGACACATGATAAAACTTTATAAGAAGCCTCTTACTAAGGATGAATTCTTGAAGCAGATTGAAGCAAACAAAGAATTTGATCATATGTAAGACCCCAGTTCTTCCAAAATGATTAAATAATCAAATGAAAAGATCTAGAATAAAGGGAAGAGGATGAAAACTAGTAAATGGCATTCTCTTCTTCTTCTTCTTAAAAAAAAAGATCAATTGAAAACCAGTGATGGCGGTTGATCTTCTCAAATAAATGGCTAATTTAAATAAATCTTTTTTATTCTAGCTATTTTTTCTAACCATTTTTCAGGAATGATGAGTCATCATGATGGAGGGATTACATCATCAAGGATGGTAATTATGTTTTTAACTTGTTAAAGGTTAAATTGAAAGTTTGCATGTGTGATTGGACTTGATTTAAAATATTATTATGATGAGTCATCTATTGTATATCATGATTAAATGTGCAAAATCATGAGAAGGATATTGATGATGGAATGAGTTGGTGGATAGTCATAAAGAATCATTCTTATTATTGCATCAACAAAGTAAAAGCTAGCTACAAAAAAATTTCAAAAGAGATACAATGAATTATCTCTGTCAATTTCATAGCTGAGTATAGTAGTTTTGCATTCAAAATCGATAAGTTCTATAGCTGAGTACAGTAATTCCTCTACCGAATTTGTCATATCAGCAACTGAATCCACTAGTTCCATAGCCAAAATAGTCAGTTTTACTGATAAGAGAAACAATCTTCAGCTAACCTGTGTAAGATTCAAGAAGAATGAATCATGGGAATCAAAAAGAAGTCAGAACTAGAAAATGATACCCAACTCCTTACAGATGAAGAAGTAGCAACTATATTTCAACATGCAGGATGGTTGGAGTTTCTAAGGAAATTTCCCAAATATAACAATGAACTGGTAAGAGAATTTGTTATCAATTTAGAACAAACAAGAATAAAACCAACAGATTAAACATGCTCTATTTTTGTCTAGAGTAAAACTCATTATCAAGGAAAAGGATGAGGAATTGAACTTCCTCAAACTCAAATTAGAATAGAAAGAAATTCTCCTTGAAGAATTAACAAACCAGTTCACAACCAAGAATGAGGAATTAGTAGAGATTAAAAGGCAATTGATGGAGAATGAGGAAAAATGTACAATATTGACGTCTATGTCAACAATCTCTACACAAACTGAATTAACTTATCTACCACTCAAGCAGTTATGGGATGATACATGCAAATAACTTAGTGTAATCAAGGCATCTAATACAAACTTGAAAGGCAAACTGGTGGAAGAAAAGAAAGCAAGGAAGGAATGGGAAGACAAATTTTACAAGGAGGAAAATGATACGTATAAATGTCTTGTGAAAATAAAAATAGTTTGTATGATGAGTGAGAAACTGCTTGCATGTAGAAGACCTCTTATTTATAGCATGTTTTCAGAGGAGCAATTCATTCACTAGTTGTTGGCAAGGATAGCATGTGGCCTTCCACATGAAATAAAAGATGAAATTGATTTCTCAGCCACCTATTCCTTAGCCAATACAGAACAGAAAAACCTTCTTTGTGAATTTTATGTCTACAATTTTATGCTACAAAGAAATATAGGTTTTATGATCAATTTGTATGTAGGGGAAAGCCAACTTAACGCATTTGTCTCTATTATTCAAAATTAGATTGCATGGAAAGAAAGGGAGTCAGAGCATTGGTCAAAGGCTAGTTCATCCGATCTCTGTATGAGAATTTATTATAGTAACCCACTTGCCTTTGCTACACATTTCCAATCCCATGCATTTAATGACAAATTTAGGGGACCTTATCTTTTCAATTTACAACAAAGCATGGATGTCTTCACCTCTTATGAGAAGGAAAATTGTTATAATATCTATGATGCATGTTTATAAAGATGGGAATTTCTTCTAATGGAATTGAAAAGAAGGGAAGTAATATCCCCTTCAAATTTGATCTAGAGTCTAGAAAGGGCAAAATCTTTATGCATAATAATTCCTCTCAGATCAATGAAACTCCACTGTGCATATGAATAGGTATGTGAACAAGGCCACCTCTACTTCTCACTCCCATATCTCCTTGGAAAAATAGAGAACTTCAAAATCCCACTCAATTTACAGAATGGAAAAGAAAAGTAGAAGCAGGAGCTAGGTATAGTACCTCTGAATCAAAGCATTGGGATATTTAGTTCCAGCCATTTGATCTAAGCAATCAAATGGAATGCAAGATATACAATCCTAAATTTGAAGAGTGAAGTTTGTAAAGGGACTTAGAAACAAGTAAGTATGGGGGAAATGATGAGGCCAAGATATGCCTGATAAATGTATAATAAATGACTTCATCTTACTCTCTCTTTATATTAAGTTTGATTGCATTTTGTAACTTTTATTTTGATTTGAGATGAGTTAGGATGTAATTATCCATCTTTTATTAATTATGATTCTAACATTTAAAAAAAACTTGTAATTCCTAACAAGTGTGTTGGAAAATTCAAGTTTTGTAATAAAATAGGTCATCATCAGGCTAAAGAACAAATATGAAGTGGATTGCATGTTTTTGGAAGTAGTGGAATCAATTCAGCTTAGTTCCAGAACTCCACCATACTATTTCAAGTTGTCACATTTTTAGACTTAGCTCCAAAAATCTTTATTTAAGCTCCAGAATTATCTGAATTAGCTCTGGTACTCCAACAGATAAGCTCTAAAACTTTCACGACTAGATATGGAACTGATGAAGATCTATTACAAATGGCCAGTGATCTGTCAGGTCAATGATCCCATTAAATCAAGAGAAGATTCCTGATTTCCATACTTGTAGATCCAAGACATTTATCACATAGCTAGACATCCAACCACATCTTGATTCAACATCTATTCTGGGTATGATTTAGTTCCATCGTATCTATGAAATAGTTACAACCATCAAAGCATATATTTATAGACTTGGGAATTTAGGAAGTAATAGAAAATCATTGAAGAATAGAGAGGAAAGGATAGATTAGTACATTTTGTAATACAAAACATTTTATTAATGAAATAGCCATTTTTATTTTGAAAGTAAATTAAATTGTTCAATCCTATTTCTAAGCGGAGCAAGGGCCCACTCCTCCAAAGAACCAAGATCTTCATTTTTGGTTGATATTTATATTTTATTCACAAAAGCAAATAGGCAACTCTATTAAATTTATAAATGCTTCCAACTCCTTAAAGTTAAAATTTGTTGTAAATTTGTTCCTGCGGGCATTTTAGATTAAATTCTCATTTCTTTGCAATCATTTTCCAGCAATCTATTTCATTCTGCAAAAGTGTGTTTATTTCTAGCAATCTATTTCATTCTGCAAAACTTTGTTTATTTCCAACAATCTATTTTATTCTACAAAAGTGTGTTTATTTCTAGCAATCTATTTCATTTCTGCAACATGTGTCTACTTCTGGAAAATTCACATAGTTTGATTCCAATAAGGTTTTAACCAAGAAGTCCTCAAGACATTAAAAATCCCCCAAAACAAAAAGAAAAAAATACAAATACCTACAATCAATTACTAAATCACTACGATTCTTCTTGTTGCATATATCTTTAGACACATCCCTAGTTAAATATGACATCAATAGAAAATTGATTAAATAAAGGGAATAATGACACCCATCAAGTTCATTCTAATCACTTATCCCTATCCTTCTTCTCTATTTTTCTTTAGACTTGAAATAGAAAAAATTTAGTGAAACATTTCTTGAGGAAATAACTAAATAAAAAGTTGGATGTAGTGGAGGACCTCTTTGATAGACTCAAAGAAGGTGTAGAGGAAGCAGGGAATATCTTTTGTAGCTTCACTAACCAAGCATCAGTAATTTATTCATGCCTCAAGAAGGAAAAGGAGGAGGACATTCTATTGTAACATTCCTTCATAGTGATAAGGACTAAGTGTGTGCAGATAATGGATAAGATAAACTCCCTTAGCACTCAGCTAAAAACATAGGAGTAGGACCTAGAGGTGATCTTTTGTGCCTTCCAAACTAAGGCCAATAAGCAAGGAGAGATTTTGGATGGTGGGGTGAAGTGTGCGAAGGAAAGGATGGAAGCCTTTTGAAAGGAATTAGAAAGCATGAACATATTTATTCTAGAGGCTACATCCACTAAAGAAAATGGCACCATTGAAGATATTAGGGTGTTATCCAAGGATTTAAAAATTTAAGGAAGAGTTAAGGTAGGGTGTGCCCAAATTTTACACACCTAAGGCACTTAAAGACTAGTCCAAGGTAGGCTAATAATTTTGTATGGGGTAATGTTGGGCCCCATTTTTGGAGGAAGGATGTGGACCATGCCAACTAGACCAATATTGGCATGAGGTGACCCTCAATAGTGGTTTCTCCCCTTTTTATACATTTTGGTTCTAGCTGGAGAATCCCCCATAGATCCCACACTAGTTGGCAGGTAGTTGCATAACACCAAACTTCATAAAGACATCCATGCCAAGACTTAGACATGGTGGCTCAAGAAGAATGGATGTCAGAGAGTGAAGCAAGTGAGATAACAACCCCTCAATGATATATTAGTATATGGCATACACTCATCCACCCTAGACAATGTAGTGGAGCTAATGGATTCATGACAACTTAACACTCAGCACACACCCATCTGACCTGGTAGGAGATGCCCATTCACCTATATAATAAGACCCACATTTGAAGAACAAAGAAAAGGTGATTAAGTATAGTGAAGCTCTAGAGGAATAGAGAGTAAACCAGTCTTATTTTCTAGTATGCATATGGTAGTTAATAGATTTGAATGTATATCCCAAGCTCATATGTGAGCCACTAAGTGTGAATAGAGATAGGAAGAGCATATGCTCTAGTTCCTTGAATTAAACTTTGTATTGAACTATAGGTTTATGAAGAATACTATTGAGGTAATGAAGTATTAATCCTTGTTTTATAATTTTCATGATGTTATGCTTATAAGTTAGTTTCATTTAAGTTTTGTTCAAGTTTTTGTATATATATATATATATATGGTTCAACCTTAGTCGTTAATGGCATCCTTGTGTCATTCAATGACTTTGGCCAACCTATAAATACATTAAGTGTTGTAACCCAGATGCACTAAGCTTCTTGACCCTTGTCTAGAGTGTTATCTTAAGGATGGGTTGTTGAACATAAGCCATCCCTATGAATCAGTTAAGTACCTGAATGACTCCAACTAGCTATCCCCATGGCTTGCACCCCTAAGAGTCTAGCCCCACCAAGTATGGACTTGTAGCTTGGGCCTTGTGGTATTACAAATACTCATGTATATTGAACTCCCTATGGATATCCTATCATCAAAAGACCACCTAAACCCTCTACCTAATGACTAATTCCCTTGAACCCCAAAGTTGTGGTATGCTACAACTAACCCAACACAGGTCCAATCCCTTTGTTATTACACTTTAAGTGAGTGCACAAATCTGGTGCCTTATGTAAAACTGATGCCAATGCCATAACATGATTAAATATTGTGCACCAGACCTTACTATCCTCATGCCTAGATTCCCCAAGTCTAGAGTTGACATGGCTTGATAGCTAAGTGCATGACTAATCACAAAAGCCGACCTAGTGAAATTTTATACAAGGGCCAATAATAATACACCTTCCCCTAAGAGGGGTGATCATTTTAAGAGTGTGTAACTAAAAATAAAAGTAGGGTACACCATTTTTAAGGATATGAAGAAGATCAAGGATAATATCACCCTACATGAACTAGATTAGGTCAATAAATAAAGAAAGTTATTACTCAAGGCCCTGAACAAGAAACCCTCATATAAAATTATGAATTAAAATGTGATAGTATTTAAATACAAACCTAAAGTAACACCATTTTTTCTAACTATCAGAATGTTCAGAAGGAACATGCACAATTTCCTAGTTGAATCATATACCTCAGCCAATGTGATTCTAAAAATTATGTGTAAGAAGATAGGTTTGACCCAAATAAGTTAAAAAGAGTGGTCCTATAGTTGGACAAATCTTCTATACCATGCATTGGATAACTGACAAATGTACACATATAGCTAACATTAGAGCCACATGTAGAACAATACATAGATATTCTAGTCGTGGACATTCCAAAAAATTATGGCCTACTATTGAGCCATGATTGGTCAAAGACACTAAATGATACATTGCCATCAACTTCTCACATATGTGGTTTCTTTAGAAAGGAATAGACAATCAGATTTTAGTGGACAAAAAACCAAAGATGAAGTACCTTATCATTGAGTACAATGCCAAGAATGATAAGGTTGACTTTTCATATCCACATGTAGGAATATACACATTTACCACCAATTAATAGCTTCATGAATAAGAATTTGAAGGTCCTTATCAATTATATACTCTCCAATTTTACAAAGCTAGATCAAAATAAGGTTCTGGTGTTAGCTTAGTCCTAATAAAACTAAATGGTAAACAGTACCTGGCTACCTATAGATTGAAATTTCTTTGTAGAAAAAATAGAGCTGAGTATGAAACTCTAATCCTTGGTTTGAAATTCATGTTGAAGCATAACATCATATAATTATAAATATTTTGGGATTATAAGCTAGTTATTAACCATATCAAAAATAAATATCAATACAAACTCACCTGCTTAAAGAAATATAAACACCGAGCATTGGACTTGATTGATTTTTTTAAAACATTTAATATCAAATCCATCCTAAGGGAATAAAATTAAATGGTAAACTCACTAACAGTATTATCTGCCAACCTAGCACCACTCTAGTATTCCAAAATCTATAAATTATCTATGGAGTTGGTTCTTTGTCCCTAGATAGCTTCCAATTCCTTGAGGATGATCAGAATATTGTCCAATTCATGAGTATTTATAGAACCCTCAAATCTCAATTGATAGATGAGAAAGATGAGCCCATGTATATTGAAGATATGGGAAAGGATGGTGTCCTATAGTTGAAGTAAAATTTCATCCCTTAGGGATTAATTTCCATCAAATGAGCTTTCTATGTAGATCCACTAGCTCAAAAGTAGAAGTAGTTCAAAGCAACTTAGTCTAATTTCATCAAAGAGCATCTGGACACTAACTAGCATCCTCAATATGTGAGCATCAATTTGAGTTATACTAAAAGTGAGAAACAAACATTTAAGAGTATAATAATAGAATACAAGCATGTGATCACCTAGACATATGAGGACCTAAAAATATTTGACCCCAGAATCATCACACATACCATTCTATTGAATCCAGAGCATAATCCTTTTAGGTAGTGATAGAGGCTAGTTAATCTAATAATGAAACCTCTCATCTAAATAGAGGTAAATAATATAATAGATCTCTATTGAGAAGTGTTATTATTGATATTAGTGTTGATTTATGTCAAGGTGAATCTAGTAAAAATGCATGGTGAGTGGTCTTTGAGGTACGAGCTTGTGTGCTCAATGTGACAAGGAAGCCATGAGATAAAAGAGAATTTGAAGGCAAGAGATAATTTAAAGTCAACCTATTATCTCTTATATTGGTTTATGTCAAGTTTAATGTCATGGTTTTAGTTAAATTTATGTTTTCATTGTTGTCACAAAGAGGTTTGATGGTCAAGTGAGCATTGAAGCATGGTTATGAGACTCTAGGTCTGCATGAGGTCATGAGATCATATTAATTATAAATAGATTGTTGTAGTGGTGTAAGAGTGTTATTTGAATAATTTTCTTATTTTATATCATTGAGTTAAACATGTTTGAGTACTAATTCTTTAGTAAAAGGTGTCTTAATAAGCCTAGTCATATCAACAATAGTCATATCATGAGCATGTGCATGGTGAGGATAAAGATGTATGTGCAGAGGTATGATATTATTTGAGGATAATGTAATTCATGTGAGAAATGTGTATAGGGATCAAGGATAGTTTCAATGTGAGCCTATAGGGTATAACCTTCTATCCAAGTCTATAACTAGACCAGTTCTAGACCTTTCCTGACCTAATGAGGTATCGTGAGTTGTTGTTAAGGTATATGAAGGATGTATGGATGTGTTTAAGAATGAGAGAGGTTGTATGGAATTATATTTATATTTTTTTCATGACATTGAGGTGGTGAGAACATGAAATAAGGCATGAAGGATAGTTCAAGGCTGAGTGAGGTATGAAGACTATGGTTTAGAGAGAGAGTGTAAGCCTAATGGAATATCAGGGTTAGTTTTGAATAAAATTGTGAGTAGGTGAGCATTGAAAAATGTGATTCAAGATATTTTAATCTTACTCATCTAGTTTTAGGTTGAGGTTTGTAAGAAAAGGCATGACAAGGTGCTTTGAGGTCTCTCAAGTGCACAGAATGAAGGTTTTTAACCCAAGAAGGATTTTCTTGTGTTTTTTAGGTTGTCAAACCTTTGCATGGGAATATAATATCTTCATGGAAGATGGGGAAGTTTCATATCTCAAAATTCTAGGCATTAATTTTTGGATTTAGGGGATATCTTAATAAATGATTGTTAAGAATGGAAATAGGTTTAAACCTCTCTAAAACCCTAACAAGGACCTGATGTGAGAGATATTATTCAAAATAGACCAAAATGTTCTCAAATTACTATAAAAATATATTTTAGGTTGTATTAAACTCTCCCAGGCATCTCCAGGTGTGATTGAGGTGTTAGGTGTGTGAGTAGACCCTACAAGAAATTGCACATTTTTTGAAGATTTGTTATAGCAGTCAAAGTTTACCAAGTCAAAGTATTTAAATAGATGGAGGATGAAGCTTGATACTCATGTTTTATGTCCATGAATGTTTATGGACAATTTCAATCCCTAAAGTATGATAAATTGGTCATTCAAGTTAGCCATTCACTAATAGGCCTAATGGTGGAAATAGTGAGAAACCTAGGTAATAGTGAGAAGATTATAAGGGATGTGTTGTCATGAAATAGTGATGAAACCAAGTGCATGTAAATTTTTTTTATGACTTGTAATATATTCTCATTTTTGTTATAAGTTTTGGAGGTCAGTGATTATAGTGAAAATGTTTCTCACAAGTTGACGTGTTTGGCTTAGTGAGGTTTGTATACAGTGAGGTCATAAGATTGGTCTGCAAGACCAATATTTTATAATTAATTATATTATCATTATATCCAATAATGGTATAATGATATAATATGATCATTTATATTCATCATAAGTCATTGAATATGTCTATACAGGTGTTGAAGTTCTAAGTAATCATGTTTGTGCTTTAAGGTAAACTGGCAGTTTTGGGTAAGCAAGTTTTAGTGATGAGTATGAGGCTTTATGCCCTAAGTTAAAATATATAATGCATATTGTGTTGTTTTTTGTGAATTCTAATTATTTATAATGTCTTTTTAAATATTTTAATTTAGTGAAAGTGGTTAAAATGTTGAAGCTAAAATGGCTTATCTAGTTCTGGTTTGATTATGTGTACTAAGGTCAAAAGATTGGTCTATAAGACTAATATTTGACATTAAACCTTATGATTTTTGTATTTGAGATTGGTTTAGATATGTCAAATGATATTTTTAAAGTATCATTAGTCCTGGGAATATTTTTTTAGGTGTTGAAGATCAATTTTTTCATGACTGGGTTTTGAAGTGTTCTAGTAGTTCTGAGTGGGGTATTTGCAGAGAAGGTTTTGAGTCCTTTTGCCTGAAGTTGTGAAGTATAAATAATATGGTGATTAACTTGAGATAATTTAGTTTCTTTATATATTTTATATTATCATGGTTTTTTATCTAATTTTTTTTCTATCTTTAGTTGTTTAAGATAGACTTTTTATGTATGAGAAGGCCTAATTGTGAACAGTACAAATGGTGATTGGACCTAAAAGGTGTTATGGAGACTATATGAGATTATTATAGGTCTATTATATTGTTATATTATATTTCCCTACCATTTTTTTATCTTTAAAGTGTTCTAAGGAAGGCAAAGTGTAACATGTCCTAAAGTAGAACTAATGGGATTAGGTTTCCATGAGACATAAAGATGAAATAAGGCCTAATTGAGATATGCCAAAACTAAAGGGACTCAAAGATAATTTTATAAATTTTTATGAGATGTCATAAGATATATTACATGTCTTACCTAAGATTTTAAGAGTGTTTTTCTGACTAAGGGGCAATATGAGCAAGATGCTTGTATAAATATAAGGCAGTTTTAGGCCTATTAATATATGTATAAGAATATGCGAATGAAATAACATATTATTGAGAATAATGAGGTATTTTATACCATAATATGAGTACATAATATCTATCATGAAGATATAATAGTGGTATTTTATTTGAATTTCAAGTTCATATGACCTAATCAGTCTTAAAGAGACCTAATTGAGTGAAGAAGCCTAAAAGGCAGATTAAGAGGGAGAAGAGTGTGAAGAGCTGAAGAGGTGGACATTATTAGTTAGTTTAGAAACAACAAGTCTTTAAGGTGATAAAAAAATTAGGTGGATGAGTTGGTATTGAATCATTTAATGTGTTGGTGCCTCCTTGCAAGTTGGTTCTTGTTAAATCCTAGCTGAGTTGGTGCTTAGCTAGTTAGGGTTGGTGCTCCATGTGAAGTTCATGATTCACTTAATTTTTATATTTTGACTTATAAGAATATATTAAATTTTCATATATCATTGGGTTTTATTCCCCTTGAGGTTTTCCCATATATATGATGTGTTTTCTTGTGTAATCTTGTTTCATGCTTGTATGGTTGATTGCTTATGAATTATTTGATCTATATGTTGATGTGATAGTTCATGTATGATAATAAGGATTTGAAAGAATTTTTTTAATAGAATAATTCACCCCTAGTCATATTTATTCCAAATTTTGGTATTAGATCAAGTCCTTTGAAATATGCCTAATAACCTAAAGGAGATCCTAGAAGTGAGGATGGCTAGTCAACAATCTCAAGGTGGTTTTTCTACTAGTAAATCTCTATTATTCAATGGTACTAATTATGATTTTTGGAGAATTATAATGAGGACATATCTAATTTCAATGGTCTATGACATATGGAATTCAATTTTGGATGGATACACTCCACCTCTTACACCACGAACTGATGTAGTAGGTAAGAAGGAAAGTGAGCAATTCTAAGAAAATGAATGCCATTCTATGTGGCCTATCAAAATCAGAGTTTGTGAAAGTGATTCATTATGAGTTAGTGAAAGTGATATGGGATAAATTAAATACTATCTATGAAATAGGCACAAAGGTGAATATGTCCAAGTTGTAGACCCATTAGAGATAGTTTGAAGATGAAACCATTACATTTTACTTGTTGAAGGTTGATAATTTTGTCAATATAATTAGTGGATTAGGAGAAGTGAAAGAGTATATATTTTTTAAAAATGTGTTGATATCTCTAACTCTTAATTTTGACTCTAAGATGTCTACAGTAGAGTAAATATAAGATTCAGACAAGCTAGATATGGATGGGCTTCATGGCATCTTGACTACCTATGAGATGAGAATAAATGAAGGAAGACCTCCCAAGAAGGAAGCAACATTGAAAGATAAGAAGAAGTCAAAATCTAAGAAGGTAAAGGATGAGGTATGTTCAGATGTTAATGATGATGAAATAATAGCCATGTCTTCTAGGAAATTGAGGTTTTGTTCTTTTAAGTCCAAGGGCTAGTTTCCTTTAAAATATTTCCACTATGGTAAAATTGGTCACTTTGAATCGAAGTGTCATAACAAGGATAAGACTAAACATGATAAATAACATGATGAACATCATGGAGATGTTAATAAATTATAAGCCTAAAAAAAGGAGTTCAGGAAGTATGAAAATTTGAAAGGGTCATTCAATAACAAGAGAAGTTTATATACCAAAGAAGATAACTCATCTAATGTAAGTGACACAAGCACATTCGATAGTGATGATGATAGTAATGAACATGAACATGACAATAATGAAACCTTATTTCATGGATATAGAAACAAACAATGAGGGTTTCCCAAATGGGAAAGGGCTTGTGGATGATGAATAATTAGATGAAGAAGAAGTTGAAGTGAATCTTGAACCAAAATTGTTGAGTGCTCTAAAGGAGTTGAAGTTCCAAAAAAGGAAGAATCACAAACTAAGATCATTAGTTAAGGACTATAAAGAGAAGATTGGTTTGTTTGAGGAGAGACTGAGTAATACATCTAAGTAGTATGATGAGATCATCAATTAGATTAAAGCATAGATGGAGATAGTCACTGCTAGTTTAAAAGATAAAGAGGAAGAATGCATGAGGTATAGACATAAAATGGAATCCTTGAAAGCTAAGTTGGGTCAAGCATCTATCAAGTTGAAGATCTTTATGAAGTTTGAAAAGAGAATTGAGGCTCTAGATGACATCTTGAGTAGTCATAAGTCCTCAAGTGATATGATGGGTCTTGGTTTCAAATAAGACCAAAAGGAGGTAGCTCAAGTCAAGGAGAAGGCTAATGAAGACAAGAAGATCAACATGAAAATACCAATCAGACAACCTAATGCTATGATGTATGCTAATTAATTCAATGGTTACTATTATGCATGTAATCAATTTGGTCATAGGGCAAGAGAGTGTAGAAAACCCTCTAAAAATAAATATATATGGGATTATGAAAGGAATCATCAATCAAGAGGTATGTATGAGGTTGTTTTCTACAGTTGTCATAATATGGAACACATTGCAAGATTTTGTCCTAATAGAGTTATAAGGCCATCAGGTCAAAATAAGAAGTTTGAATCCCCTAGAGTTTAAGAGAGAAGGTGAATGAATGTATGGCAACCAAAGATAGTAAAACTAATTCATTATCAGTCTACAAGCCCAAGTGGACTTTGCTATGATAGATCACACCTCAAATGTGAAATCAAGTTAGGAATGTTTGATATTAGCTCATATTATTGATCAAGTAGTTGATGAAAATGTCAAGACTAAGGTGCCAATCAAGCCTAACATGATCTTGAAATGTATTTAGTATTATGAGAGCATAGAGATCTAGGAATCTCCTATGTTTGTGTTATTATAGTGCCCTATGAAAGGGATGAATCTATTAGGCTTTATGGAGACTCTCTTCAGTTACCAAAAATGTGATGGATTATTGGTTTTAGGGGGAGCTATTCAATTTGTAAATAATCCCCAAGTAAATATGTTGATAATCATAGAAGAGTCATGTCAAGGAAAAGGTGAGTGGTATTGAGATCTAAGTTCATTTAAAAAAGGTATGCATGAAGTAAGGGGGAGCATGTTCCTATAATGATTAATATTTTATGTGTTAAGATTATATTATAATAAGGTGTGATTTTAGATGGAAGTTTGTGGATGACCCTTTGTCATTAATGTCAAAGGGAGATAAATTTAAAGAAGGGAGATTGACCAAGTTAAGGGAGATGAGAGTGATCAAATTGAAGAATGTTTTGCCATTAATGACAAAGGGGGAGTTTTTTAAGAAGTGTTGTCATTGAAGTCAAGGTTGATTGATGTCAAGGATGATATCATTGATTTCAAAGTGCATATGGTAAAGATTCATTATGAGTGGTCTTTGATATATGAGCATGTGTGCTTGATGTGACAAGGAATCCATGTGACCAAAGGAATTTTGAAAGCAAGAGAGAATTTTAATCAACTTATTATCTCTTATATTAGTTGATGTCAAGGTAAATGTCATGGTTCAGATCAGCTTGGTGTTATCAATGATGTCACAAGGAGGTTTTATGGTTAAGTGAGTATTGAAGCCTAGATATAAGGATCTAGGTATGCATGAGGTCATGAGAGGATATTGATTAGAAATATATTACTGTAGTGGTGTCAAAGTGTTTTCTAAATAATATTCTTTTTTTATATCATTAAGGTAAGCATTTTTGAGTACTAGTTATTGAGTACAAGGTGTCTTGATAAGCCTAGTCATATCAAGCATAGTCATATCATGAGCATGTACATGGTGAGCATGAACATGTATGTGCAGATGTATATGTATAGGTATGAAATTATTTGAGTAGCATGTAAGGTATGTGATCAAGGTGTAGAGGCATCAAAGAGAGTTTTAAAGTGAGCCTATAGGGGTATAATATTATGTCTGTATACACCTAAATATGGACACCAATGACCATCAATCAGGATTTTGACCAATTTCCACCAAAATGCACAGTTTGGCCTAAAAAGACTAAAACACTTTAAAAGCTTTAAAACTAAGATATTCAGGTGCTGATTTTAGCCAAAGTATCCATAAATGGGGAAATGAATTTTATGGGATAGCTAACTTTGATCAGATCATTTCAATTCAAAATGCTAATTTTGCACCTAGGTGCCCTGGATTGCTCTTTTCTATCAAATATCTTGCATGACACATGTGCCTTTTTTATTTGGTGTTGACAACATCCTAAATGGGATAATGGATCCATTACATATAACATCAACTTCTAATTTAAATCCAATCAAATTTCAAGCCAATAGTAGGACATTCAGATAATTTGATTAATTTGTGCACCAAAGAGCCAAGGTTTGCACCAAAATGACTAATCATGCTTAAAGTTAATTAATTCAAATCATGAACCTAATTAAGAATTATATGGAACTTGTTGAATAAATCTTTTTAGAAGTGAATATTGAATATACGCATCATAAAATGACATCATTTCTTGGGAAGACATCCACAAGCCATAAATGCATAAAATATTAGGATTAAGCCACCCCAAGCCTCATTAAGACCCTCCATGCCTCTCTATCTCAAATATTTATGAGGGCATTTATTGATTTATACCTCAAAAATTGAATAGATCCTTAGCCACACATCTTCATCTTGATATGGATGGTTAAAGTTCATTCTAACCATTTTGAAAAATATATAAATAAGAGGCCTTGCCTATTCAATTTAAAGCTTGGATAATGCAAAGTTATAATGCCTAAAAAAATTTAAAAGCCATTGCAATTAGTGTTATAATGCCAAATTATTGAGCCAAGCCAAGCCAAAGCCAAACATGGTGCCAAGGAGAGATGGAGGTAGCCACACTTCATTGATGCAGACTTCATGTGCACACATCAAGCAAGCCACTTAAACAAGATAATTAGAGCATCGAAGGAAGGTGAAAGAAGGTTTCTTTTGCATTTTAGTTGTGCTTTCCATTCTAGTCTTGTCAGCTAAGCTCCACCTAGTAATTAGGACTAGACATGTTATGCTAGTTAGTGTGTTTCTTTCATTTTGTTTTCATTTTGGAAATAACACAATACTAACCATCCTCTCTTGAGTCAAATTCCTAGTTCACAACGTCCAAGTCTATAACTAGACTAGTTCTAGACCCTTTTTGACCTAAGGAGGTTTCATGAGCTATTATCAAGGCATACAAATGAAGTATGACTATGTTTAAACATGAAATAGGTTTTATGGAATGAGATTGAGATGTTGAAAATGACATTTAGCTGTTGAGATCATGCAAGAAATCATGAAGGACAATTCAAGGCCTAGTGAGGTATGAAGACTATGGAGTAGAGAGAGAATGTAAGCCTAATGGGGCAATAGGGTCAATTTCCAAGGCAAGTGTGATTAGGTGAGAATTTAAAAAGGTGATTCAATTTATTTTGAGCTTAATCATGCAGTTTTAGGTTAATATTTGTAAGAAAAGGCATGAAAAGGTGCTTTGAGGTCTCTTGAGTGCACAGAATGAAGGGTTCTCAACTTGAGAAGGAATTTATTATGTTTTTTAGCTGATAAAACCTTTGAATAGGAATTTGATCTATTAATGGTAGATTGGGAAGGGTCCTAACTCAAAATTTTAGGCATTATTATTTGGATTTAGGAGCTATGATTTATGAATAATTGTTGATAATGGAAATAAGTTTAAACTTCTCTAAAACCTTAGTAGGGACTCAATGTGAGAGATCTTGTTCAAAATAGCCTATAATTTTCTCAAGTGACTAGACAATATATTTTAGGTTTTATTAAACTCTCCCAATCACCTTCAAGTGTGATTGAGGTGTCAAGTGTGTGAGTAGACCCTATAAGAAATTACACATTTATCAGAGATTTGTTGTAGCATTCAGAGTTGACCAAGTCAAAGTATGAAAATGATGGATGATAAAGATTTAGAATCATGTTTTATGTACATGAAGGTTTATAGACATGTTTAATCCCTAAATTTTTCTAAATTAGTCATCTAAGTTAGCTAATCGCTAATAAGCCTAATGGTGGAAATAGTGAGAAACCTGAATAATAGTGAGAAGAGGATTAGGGATGTGTTATCATGAAAACGTTATGAAACCAAGTGCATGGAAATGTTTTTTTATGAATTTTAATATTTTATCATGTTTTTTATAAGTTTTGGAGGTTAGTGATTATAGTGAAAAATTTGTTCACAAGTTGATGTATAGCTCAGTGATGTTTGTATACAATGAGGTCATAAGATTGGTCTATAAGACTAATATTTGCTAATTAACTATATTATAATTATATCCAATATTGGTATAATGATCTCATAGGATCATTTACATACATAATAAGTCATTTAATATGTCTACACAAGTGTTAAAGGTCTAAGTCATCATGACAGTGCTTTAAGGTAAACTGATAATTTTGGGTAAGTTACAGTGATGAGTTTTAGGCTATATGCCATGAGTTGAAATATATAATGCATATGGTGTTGTTTTTTTGTGAATTTAAATTAGTGATAATTATTTTTTTAAATCTTGAAATCTAGTGAAAGTGGTTGAAATGTTGAATCCAAAATAGCTTGTCTAGTTCTGGTTTGACTATGTGTACTGAGGTCAAAAGATTGGTCTGTAAGACCAATATTTGACATTAGACCTTATGAATATTTTATTTGAGAGTGGTATATAGATATTGAAGTATAATTTTAAATTATAATTATTCATTGGAATTTTTATTTTAGTTTTTTAAGATCAAGTTATTCAGTATTGGGTTTTAGAGTGCTCTAGTAGTTCTAAGTGGGGTATTTACAAAGAAGGTTTTGAGTCCTTTTGCCCTGAGTTATGAAGTATAAATCATATGGTGATGACCCTAAGGTCATTTATTTTCTAAATATATTTTTTATTTCCATGGTTTTTTATCTAATTTGTGTTTTATCTTTAGTAGTTCAAGACATATTTTTTGTGTATGATAAGGCCTAAGTTGTGAACAGTACAAATGGTGTGCTTCAAGTGGTGATTGGACCTAAAAGATGTTATGATCCTATATGAGATTATTAGAGTTATATTTTATTTTTATATGAAATTTTCCTATCGAGTGTGGATTTTTAAATTATTTCAATGAAGGCAAAGTGTAACGCATCCTAAAGTAGACCTAATGGGATTAGGTCTCCATGAGACCTAAAGATGAAATAAGGCCTAATTGAGATATGTTAGACCTAAAGGGACTTAAATATAATTTTATCCATGTTTATTATATTTAATATTATCTATTCCATGGCTGACCTAATAGGTTAAGGGTGTTTGGCCGACTAAGTGGCAATATAAGCAAGAGGCTTGTATAAATGCAAGGTAGTTTTAGGCCTATTAATGTATGTATGAGAATATGTGAATGAAATAGAATATTTTTGAGTAGGAGGTATTTTATACCATCATAGGAGTATATAATATCTATTATGAATATTTAACATAGGTACTATAGTTAAATTTCAAGGTCATATGACCTAATCAATCTTGAAAAGACTTAATTGAGAAAAGAAGCCTAAAAGGCAGTTTAAGAGGGATAAGAGTGTGAAGAGATGAAGAGGTGGTCATCATAAACTGGTTGAAAAATAAGGTGTTCTAAATTTTATCAAAAAAATTATGTGGTTGAGTTGGTGTTGAATCATCTAGGGGTTTGGTGCCTCCTTGCAAGTTGGAGCTTGTTAAAGCCCAATTGAGTTGGTGCTTAGTTAGTTGGGGTTAGTGCTCCATGTGAAGTTGGTGCTCTACTAAATTATAATATTTTTAATTAAATGATTGTATTCCATTTGTATATATCAATGTTTTTTCTTCCCCTTGAGTATTTTTCACATATATGATGTGTTGTCTTGTGTAATCTTATTTCATGCTTGTATGGTTGATTGTTTATGCATTGCTTGATCTATATGTTGATGTGATAATTCATGTATGATAATAAGGAATTGAAAGAAATTTTTTAAGATATTTATTCACCCACATAGTCATATTTCTTCCAAAAATGTAAAGATTTTCTTTCCAATTAGGCATTCTACTTGGGTATCCAACCTGATACCAATCAAGGAAAAGAATGGAGAAATCAGACTCTGTGTTGACTTCAAGAACCTGAATCGAGTATTAAAAAAGGATAACTATCATTTTACCTCCATATATAAGGTAATTTATATGGTTAGTGGATTTGATATGATTTTATTTCTAGATGGATTCTCAGGCTATAACCAAGTGCTAGTGGAAGCACAAGATAGAATGAAGATTGTCTTTACCACCAAGTGGGGAACTTTTGCATACAAAAGTATGCCTTTTGGCCTAATAAATGTAGGATAAACCTTTCAAAGAGTGATGTATTTTAGTTTTCATAGAATTTTTAGTAAATTCATCATCATCTACATAGATTACTTGATAGTGTATTCAAAATATAGAGTTGATCATGTTAATCATCTGTAAAGACTATTTGATAGATGTCAAAGATATGGAGTCTCTCTTAATAAAAAAAGATCATATTTGGAGTTACTCAAGGGAAAATATTACACCATTTCATCACTAAGGATGGGATATATATTGATCTATAATGGGTTTAGGCCATTTCCAAGATGACATATCCTAATAACAAGGAATAATTAAAGTCTTACTTTGGTAAGATTAAATTTGTAAGGAAAATCATTTCTAGATTTACAGAGATTGTCAAACCATTGAATGATATGTTGAAACAAGATGCCAATATAAAGTGGAAAATAAAGGCTAAGAGAGATTTTCAAGACATCAAGACTTCCATTGCTCAATCTCTAGTTATGATCATCCTAGATTTTGAAAAAGATTCCTATATTTATTCATTTGCTTCCAAACATACTATAGCTGATGTACTCACACAAATGGTAGGTGATAATGAACATACCATTTCATTCATGAGCACCAATTTAAAGGATTTAGAATTTAAATACTCTATGATATACAAATAGATATATGCCCTAATCAAGGCTATTAAAAAAACTAGGCATTATATTTTGAGGAATAATATGTATGCCATCATCCTAACCCCAACCATAAAGCTCACACTTGGATATAAAAAATTCAAAAGAAGAGGAAATTGGATGGAAATTTTATAAGATATTTACCTTTAAATCAAACCTTAAAATATGGTAAGAGGCCATGGAATCATTTAGCTAATGACTGAGACTGATCACATCATTATTGAGAAATTCAATGAGGCTTACGTAGCTGGTGGTGAGTGGTACCCTCAAATCATCCATTACTTGCTCATAGGTACATGTCCCCTTAAGCTAAATTAAGATTATAGATGAGACCTCAAGGTTAAATCATATCATTATATGATCAATAAGGGATTCATATACAAAAATAACTATGAGGGCATCTATTCAAAGTGTGTTTCAAGAGAAGCTATAGACATCTTACACAATATACATTAGAATATTGGTAGTGGACATACCTCAAGCAAAACATCTCATAAAATTCTCAGGATGGGATACTAGGAGCCCACAATATTCAAAGATGCACATAACCATGTCAATAACTACCATGAATGCTATGTATTTAGAAAAGATGAGGTGAATGTTTCCATGCCAATCCAACCAATCATATAAGGATGCCACTTTACCCAATGGGGCCTTGACTTTATTTAGGTAATAAACTCAAATTCTTCAATAGAGCACAAATTTTTCCTAACAGTAGCTGACTACTACACTAAGTGGACAAAAGCTATGGCAAAAAAGAACCCCAAAGCACTATGTCATCAAATTTATGGAAGAGAACATATTGACTAGGTTTGGTACCCCAATTTATTTGGTTTATGATAATGGTCCAAATGTCCAGTCTACTAACTTTATTGAGTGGGCTTATAATAATCAAATCACCATAAAGTTATCTTTGAACTACTATCTATAAAGTAATGGAGTGATTGAATCTACCAATAAGAATATGATGGATGCCATTAAGAAATCAACACAAGATAAACCAAGGGAATGACATTTCTTATTGAAGTATACACTATGGGTAGACTGAACCAGGCACAAGTAAGCCCTTGAAGCTTCATATTTTCTTCTAGTGTATGGGAAAAAACTAGTCTTTCCCATTACTCCCAAAATCCTAATGTATTAATTTATGACATAGTACATGGGGGAAGATGAAATAATCTTATCTAGATTACTTAATATAGTCTAGATGGAAGATACAAGATCTGAAACACTGCATAACTTCAATAAACATCAAGATATTGTCAAAATATGGTTTGATAAGAAATCTAAGATCAAGGCCTTAAATATTTTCGACCTGGTTCTTTTATTGGATAAATCATATGAGAAGAAATGATAGCATGATAAGTTCACTCCTTTTTGGATTCAGACATATAAGATATTAGAGATCCTAGGTAATAATGCCTTCCACTTGAAGGACCTTCAAGGTAATGATCTCACATTTCCATTCAATGGATTGTATTTGAAAAATTATTTCATAGCTAATCCAATTGGAACTTCTTTTGAGTGATGGTAAGTGAAAATTTAAAAGTAGATTAGATTTCCTTTTTTCTAGATTAGATTTACTATTTTCTATATTAGATTCCATATTTTATATATTTACTTTTAGTAGATTAGTTGTTATGGTTTCTAGATTAGTTTTCTAAAATTGTAAAATGGACTAACTGATTTCCTATGCTAAAGTTACAAATACTTTACAAAAAGAAGGGGATGATTTACAAAGATGCACAATTGGTTTTCACAAATATTTATTATGGTAGTACTAGAGCTTATGGGATAGAGGTATGTACTATGAATGAATTAGGTTTTTCTTGGAATGAATGAGTTAACTATACCTTTGGGATTTACTCTAATATAGTCATGCAAATTTTAGAAAGAATTTCCATTTCCAAAGAGTAAGTGTACTATTAAATGCTAAAACTTGGATGAGAGGTAACCGACATAGAAAAAAATGCACATTGATGAATGTATTTGTTTAAATAAGTTTTTTTATACATACCCCATCCAATGGTGATTTCCAACCCTTTTTCTATCTGTGTTTCATAAAAAAATCATCATATAAATTTATTTTAAAAAATGGGTGATTCAAGTAATCTATATTGGAATCATAAGTATATTTATTAGGGATTTGGATGTTTAACAGGAAAAAAAGTAATACCCAAGATTCACTTATTATTTGGTTATAAAATCTAAATTCAAAATGAAACCTACAATTTTTATCCATGGCTTTTTCAAAACTCTGAAAATAAGGGGAAATAAATTCACAAAATCACACACTCAAATCTAAGGAATAAAAAGGGTTAGTATGTTCCATGAGGAAGTAGGATCCTTTTTCAAAGTCTAGGCTTTTTTATTTTTTTGGTTAGGTTTGAAATTTTGTTATAATGCACTACTAAAATTATGCATTCTTAAAATACTCAGGAGTATTTCCCCCTTTGAGTCACCATTTGTTGTGTCCTAACACACACACCCCATTTGAAAATCAAAATAGGGATCCACTATTTATTGAATATCTTAATTCAACATCTCATAAACCATAAATACATTACATATAATTTAAAAAGCATAAAATTGAGTTTATTTCAAAGTTACAGTATGTGTCAAAGTTTTGAGAGAATCAAAGTTGTGTATAAGCCATATTATATGATTTAATTTTTGTATTTGGTTGCCTTTAACTCAATACTTATGAACACATTTGATTTATGATTAAAAGACTAACTGAGATGATGTGTTTGATTTTAGTTGTTTATTTTCTCATGTTTCATCTTAAATAGGTTATTTTATACTTTATTTTTCCCTAGAACACTCCCAAAGCTCATCTACCCTTGCCACAAGACATCATTTCACTAACCTAGATCCTAAGTAAAGAATATAAGTTGATAAAGAAAGTATATCATGAAGATCTTACCAAGTGTCACCATCCTACTAACCCAGAGGTCATGTCAACATAGCTTCATGTGTAAACTACCCTGGTTTAGCAAATCATTAAGATCTTACCAAGTTTCACCATCCTGCTAACCCGTAGGTGACATCAACAAAGTTCCATGTACGGACTATCCCTGAAAAGTGGATCACTGAGATTCATCCATATGTCAACATCCCACTAACCCATAGGTGATGTCAGCATAGTTTCATATATGAACTACCCCAAGTAAGTGGATCACCAAAATCCATCCATGTGTCATCATCCCACTAACCCATAATTAAAAGAACAAATTAAAGTAAGCCACAACTCAACTATGAGTGGAATAGTGATACTTAGACACATGTCTCTCAACCACATAAATAGATAACAAAACACACATGCTAAGTCCAAAAGCACAAAAAGAAGACATATGTCACATTACAATGACTAAGCATCTGAGATCATGTAAAAAAACCCATATGGCAATAAAATAAGTGGAAATTGGCTATTATGAAATTCAAATGGAATAATATACATGGAATGGAATGGAAGTTATAGTTGTCATTAATTCACATGAATTGGCAAATTAATGCATTCAATTCTCATGGCCAATAGATCAAAAGTAATATAGTTTGAATTGTTACATTCAGTCTAATCACATTGCCTTTTGGATATCAAATGCACATTGAAAATTCAGAGCTATATTACAAAATGTGATTTTATAAATCTATTACGACCAAGAGTTTATATATTTATTCATAACATAGGCATTTTTAGACCAAGGTTTCAATGGCATCCTCATCTCACACTCTACTTCCTTCTACCTATTTGATTTTAGGAGTGATTGAATACACTGACACAACATTTGATTCAGTATATTTTAACCATGATTTCAAACATTAATCTGCTATTTGGGATGAGATTGATGCAATTGAGCCATACAAGGTTGAGGACCAGCTCTCAATATTTACATAGAGGTACAAATATGACTTCTTGGTAATAAAATTGGCTAGTCTACATAATGTTGCAACCAAACTAGACGTAATACCTTATATTGACCTATTATTTGATTTATCATGAATGGGAAAATCTCTAGGAAAATATTGCATTTTATAATTAGCAAATATCTAGTAGCCTACATAAGTGGAAATGATTTCAAGAGATATTATAGACTCTTTTTGCCCAAAATGGCATACAGACAAGATATGGTGAATTCATGGTTCCTTGCTAATAACATCAGTAACAAGTTGAAAGAATGGGATAGCAACCCAAGAAACTTTGTAGTTTAAGGACCTACTTCAGCTATCCCCATTTCAAATTAGGGGTGAGAATTCTCATGGCCCTACTAAATAAAATATATGGTTTCCTAAAGATTTCTTATGTCAATGAAATATGGGTCCCTTTGTTGGACATTTTTTTGTCCTCTAAAAAAATCATAGCCTTGGGGGAAACTATTAACTCTAATTTGATTATTTGAATCACAAGTCTAGGATGTTTTCCAGAATGCAACTTCTACATGATGTCTTATGTGGTATATTTTGTGACTGTAACTATTCCTTCATCATATGAATCACCCTGGAAACCATCTACAAAATACCCAAAAGATAGTATTTTTGATGATTTTAATATCCTCCATGTGCACAGATTTAGAAATAATATGAAAAAGTTGAATGATACCTTTTAACCTATGGTATATCAATCAATATATGAAAATAACATACATAGGCTTTCAGACCCTATAAATAAGAGTATTTGAAAGATGGATGACTATTGGTTATATCCTAAGTGTACTTGAATCAAGATTAAAGGTACCAAGGCACAACTTTTGTACCTACTCCATATTATACCTGATAAATTGGTTGAGTTGGAAATTGCTCCTCAATTGGTTGACAATGTGGATGTTGAATTAAGAAGGGTTAAGTAAGTATATGTCCATCCAACCCCTCTCAACATTGGTATAATGTAATATATAAGGTGGGATCACTTCCAATCTATTGGAATAATGAAGACACATTATGGATTGAACTAGGCACCATTCAGGTATTGGGACCCTAGGAAAACTGTTAGAGAACATATCAAGTGATGTGACAAGAAGGTGAAAATCAACTATGGGCACAAATCCTATAGTCATGATAGTGTCTTCATGAATTTAGAGGATGATACAAAGGTTACTATAATAATGTGTAGGGTAAATATGTCAATGATTGTAGTGTAGAGAATGAAATATGAGGAGGATGATAAAAGAATTGACAAGGTACAATTGATTTCTAAACATGTTCATTGACCTCCTCCTCATATATAAGTAAATATACAAGATCAAATTGGCCCATTTGGGGAAGCAAATATTGAATAAAGAGTAGATACTACTCTAAACTCCCTTGCATACATGGTTGATGTTGTTTTTCCTCCAAATATAGCTAGTGAAGAGAGACCTACAAGTTCTACCATAATAGATTGAATATTTTCCATGTTGTCATTACCTCCTTTGAGTATAGATCAAAAAGTAAGTCTTCCTATTTTCATGTCTCATGTTTCCATTATTTCTCCTCCTAGGTCACCATGAGCAATAATGCCTTAGTATTTTAGGTTACCACCTTCACCACCTCTTATTCATCTAGTGGTCACCACTCCCCAAACTATATTGCCATCAGTTACTAATATGGTCCCTTAATCTCCCATTACACCTTTAATGGGGCCAACCCCTATTATTTCTAAACCAACAATAACCTATAAAAAGAATCCCAAGACTCATTCTATTTCACCTTAAAAGGTGGAATAAGAAGAGAATCATGTAAATGTTTATGAGGAAAGGGAGGCTAGAATAAAATTTAAACAAAGATTGAACCCTATCCAAATATATGATAGTGAAGAGGAGGATAAAATATGGGTCATTGGATAAGAATGGGTGTCTAAAATAGACACCAAGAAAACAAAGTCATTTAATGAAACAACTAAATTAGATGAAGAGGATGAGTGAATGATTGAAGAAAGTACTCAGTCTAGAAGGACTAAAATATTAAGAGAATCTGAAGAGTTGACCAAGGAGATGTTATGTTGGTGGCTACTGAATTATTGTGAGACAAATAAAAAGATGTAGAAGAGGATGCAAAGTCAAGACTACAAAATTTAGTACATGAGGGATCATCAACCACACCTCAGGTTCTCTAATTCATGCTACTATAATGAAAACTATAAAAACTAGTGCCCTAGCTATCTCTCCTCATGTTGTAAACCCACAAAATCCTCATTATTTGATTACTTCCTCTATTGTTGGTGATATGATTAGTGTATCAAATACTATTCATTATTTACATTATTTGGGACAAATAAATTAGCCTCAGATAGTTATAGTGCCAATTTTTCCCACTACATCCCATTTCACTAATGGATATACTACTACAACTATGACTATAGGGGTTGCATATACATCAGTGGTAGATTACTTACATAATTTATTTAACACCCCAATAACTTATTCATTCTTTAGTGGAACCAATCCTTAATCCCTTTAGCCATTTAAGAGGGTATATTTTGAAAACCTGGTGTCTACTTCCATTTTTGATACAAAATCCACTCCTTCCAAGTTATCTACACAATTGGGAGTGCCCATTAGCCAAGCTTCACAAACAGACTCTCCTATGGTTCCAGTGCACAAAGATGTAGGGAAAGAATAAACACATAATTAATACACCAATCTAAAAACAATTCATTGGATGGAGGAAAGTTATCCCCCTTTTCCCTACATTAGGGACATCTTCCTCAACATCCATGCTTCTTCTAGGGAAATATCCTTCATATATCCCTATAGAGTAAACAAAGTAGCAGGTTGGATTAAACATTACTTCATGGATCAAACAACTATAACAATAAAAAGAAAGAATGTATGACCCAGTGATTCTCAAACAACCAATAGTCAAATTCCATTTTGATAAATAAATGAATAAATTGAGAAAGATTAAAATAAAGGTTATGGATGCATAATGACAATAGGTTGAGTTGGAATAGAGAGAAGAAATATTCTCTCTAAGAAAGAGAAGTTAAATCCCTCAAACCTAAATAGATATAGAGAGGATCCTTACATTTTTATGGATGTTACTATATAAGTGATAAAATAAATGTTCAAAATCTTTGACCAACCTATTCAAAGGCCACTAGAGAGGAGCACTATTTAGGATCTTAAATAAATTGTAGATAAAATGCAATGGGCAACTAGAAAGTGAAATATTTATTTAATAAGGTTTGTAAAGACCACATCCTATCCTAAGTGGGGGACATATTGCAATTTCTCAATAAAATGAATGACATTGATGGCAAGCTTCACTTTCTAATCCAAGTAACCCTAAATAAGGTTTATGACCATTTAAAATTAATAACAAAATATGTGGATGTATAGGCCCATAATTTTATTGTTGTTAAGATGGACATCTTGCTTGAACGACATCAAGAGATACAATCTCTAACATAATAATTTGTAAATCAAGAAAGAGAAGTAGTCTCTATTTTGACTAATATGAGAATCACTTAGGTAATTACTCCTTTGAGGAAATTAGTGCCTAAGCCCTTTTTTGAAAATTTTCTTCAAGCAACAATTAATAGCTTTCAAGTTGAGATTGAGGGCACAATATACATGACTAATGATGAGATTATATAGCTAGTGAATTTTATGAGAGATCAAATTATAGGAATTGAAACACTTTATGTAGAGGTTAAATCTACATTAAGCACCCATAATAAGTTTATGGATAAGCTTCTATAGTTGTTCAAGAGGCCTTTGATTGGTTTTGATACTATTTACACTGATTTACAAGTGAGACATGCATTGTATTTACAAATTAAAGTAGCCAAAGAATTAACTTCAGTAGCATGGGCAACACTTACACCTCTTTAAGGTAATCAGTATTTGAAATACATGCTAGAGCAAACACAAATTGGGCTCACGTATGTGTCACTTCTATTTTTCAATACTATAACTACATTGGTGGAAAATTTGGTCGTATTAGTAGTTATCATGCATGTTCTAATTGTATCTTAATTACAATGGCATTTCCATCTACTTCAGCTTATACAATTGTTGTTTTATAGTTTTCTTCTTCTAGTGGTGTCATATTAGCACCCCTCTAAATATGAATATGTATTTACATGTTTTAGATAAGTTGGTACTAATAGTTCCTAATTTATTTTGGTGCATATGTATTGAATTATAGTTGAATAATTCTATTCTGAGCAATCACTATTGTACATGCATGACTCGCATGAGAATTGACATATGGTTCTATTTTTAAACATGTATTTTTATACTTTGATTTAGAGATGAGGCCTTCCCCATCCAAATATTATAAATATTTGTGTCTTCTTAATCCCAAATGGAAGATAATTTTGGCTACTGAGATTAATAGTAAACTATGAGGAAAGTTTTGTAGTTATTCTTGATGTGTAGTGCAAATATTGATTCTTATCCAAACCTGTGGTTTGTGTAAGAAGAGTTATCATTTTGGTATCATAATTTTTTATTGTGCATGATTTGTCTTTTCAATACAATTATTCTTATTATGTTATTGTTGATTTGAATTCCCTTTTGTATGTTAATCATAATCCCCCTTGTAGATGTTCTAATGCAATCTTATAAATGTGGCAACCTTCAATTATATATGCTTAAGTTTATTGTATTTCCTATTTCTTTGAAATTCTAACTATGATATATTTTTGTTTTTTTCTTATCATCTTGCATCAAACATTGGTTTATAATTACTTTTCCAACCTTTGGTTTAAGTGATGGTTTAGAAAGGTTTCATTTTGCTTAACCCACAAGCCTCCTTTTCTACCTTACCTTTCCCTCTTTTTTAGTTTTCTTTTGGTCCTACCCACTTTTGGTTAGATCCATCATATATCCACCCATCTCAAATATATTTTATATTCATCCGTATCTAACCCATTTGTGGTAAACAAATTACTTTGTTCACCGTTATTCCACCAATAAGTTATTTACAAAACCTAATACCCTGAAATTTATATCTTGGAACGAATATTCATTCATAGATATTAAAATGTTATAAGTAACCTCATAGTGATTTATATTGTGCATAAAACCCACATCAATAGTACCACATTTCTAATAAGTATATGTATTCTTTGTTCCATCATGAATTAGATTTTTGTCATATTTTCATGGCCTTCTCAACAACACATGACATCCATCCATTGGAATAACATCACGCCATAATTCATCTCTATAATTTTTTCCTATAAAAAACTAGATATAACACCATTTATCTATTTTAAATTCATTTCCTTTCTTAAACCATGAGATATGATAAGGATAGGGATATTTTTCACATTGAATTCCTAGGTTCTCTACCATTTCTTTAGAAACCATATTTTCACAAATACCACCATCAATAATTACTTTGCATATCTTACCTCATGATGTTCACCTTGCTTTTAAAATATTTATATGTAGCTAGGAATAATCACCTTATTTATTTTGCAACTATTTTTTCCTTGAATTTATCATTGTTATCCTCATCATGAAATTTTATTATATGTTTATTATTGTAAATTTTTTATTTTGATCTTATGTTTCAACCTCCACTAAGTTTAATTTTGGTGATCCTCTTGCCTCCTTTTTTTTCATGATAATATGGAAACTTAAATACTATGTATCCTTATTCTCCATATATGTAAAAAAACATATGGTCTAGGTGGACCATTCCATCATATACCACTACCATAGCCTCTACCTCTGAAATCCTCTTCCTACTTGTTGATATTGAAACCCTTTTTAATTATCCCCTTATCTTTATGTACCACATGACAATCCTCCTTTAGTGGAATTAAACCCACCTTGCTCCCTTATTATAGGTGATTTTCCTCTTTTTACCCAATTGATCTTTTAAAATCCTATCTATTTTACTATACTTCTGCCTTCAAATCTAATTGATATCCTTCTTCATGCAAAGGATTTTATGCATGCTTAATTTATGTTTAATAGAAAACTTCAAACTATTTACATACCTTTTGACCATATATTATTTTGTTTCATCATGATCTACTCATATGGAAAACTTATATAAGTCATATGTATAATCTTACATATTGTGATCCATTTACCTTAAATTTTGGAATCTTATGTATAATGTTTGTGCATAATCTACAAGAATAAAATTTTCCCTCAACTTCTTCTTCATCTATTTCTAAGTGTTGATCTTTTCTTTACCCTTTATTTGTCTCTCTTTCTACAAGTGATCCCACCAAATAATTGGATGGACCTTAAATTTAGTGCATCTAATCTTTACTTTCTTGTCTTTTCTCAGATTTTTCTATTTGATAAAAAATACATGTTATTTAACTAGTCTATCAACTCCTCTAGTTTTAAACTACCTCCATACTTTGAAACTTTAACCTTGATTCTTTCATTTCTTCCCTGTAAATCCCAAACCATCCTCTTACATTGATGGTGGATTTTATTTTTCTTCCTCATTTTTATAAAATTCTTATTCATATTTGTTTGTTCCTCTATTTCTTGTCTTTCTTTCCTTTTTATCTAATTTGTAACATTTATGACAATTATAGTTAATTGTTCTACTTCCTTCTACAGTTATTGCATTGTCTTATTTATTTGTGAAATTATTCCTCATTGTCTCACCATATTTACACATGTTATTAATTATATAATAATTTATAAAAATATAATTTCAAACCCTAATAAAAATTCACAAATATATTTCTTCCAAGAGTCAAACTTGCTCTAATACTAGATGATAAATCCATAGATTAGCAAAGAGGTAAAAATGTCAATAAGCATAATACTCAAAATTTTGTGAAACCATAATATTCATTGATTCAATTTGAATTAATAAAATAATTACATAAAATTATTTAAATAAACCTCAACTCAAAATTAGAGTTGACATGCAAAATTAAAAAAATTAAAAAATAATAAACGACCTAGTGTTAACTACCCCTGCTATAAATAACAACTTGATTTTCATAATAAATTTTGCATTCATGTTTTAATGGGACTAAAAAAATTTAAAATTTCCTCTAAATAATTAATTCATTATTTTTGTGAGTTTCAACCCATGTTCACATCCATTATAATGTTATCTGATTTCCACTATTTTTAGCATGACTAAAAACACTAGATTACAATTTTAAACCCTTAGATGATCTCTTGTGTTTATCTAAACATCTTAGAATTTGACCTAAATTTTTAATCCATTTATTTATTCAATTTTATTTCATTTATATTTATTTTTTCATAAATGAGAGATCAATCAAGTTAACGAGTCAGAAGTTATGGCCTCTAGAAGATAGGTCTCTACATTAGTGTCCTTGTGTAAACACAAGTGTCCAACACGATAGAAAATTGTTGGAGGTATGTAATTGAAATTGAAGGATATATATCATATTTTAATATTTATGTAGTGTAAATATGATCTAGTCCATCTGAATGATAGGGTCAAACTAAAATATCAGTTATTGGGCATAGTGAGATGGTGAATGCAAGCTTTTCAGTAATTAGAAGGTCTAGGACTAAACAAGATTGAAATATATATATATGTGTGTGTGTGTGTGTGTATATGTATATATATATATATATATATATATATATATATATATATATATATGTATATGTATATGTATATATATGTATATATATATGTATGTATATATGTATATATATATATATATGTATGTATATATATATATGTATATATATATGTATATGTATATATATATATATATATATATATATATATATATATATATATATATATATATATATAATGTTTTATTATCTACATTTCCCTTCCCCCTCTTTAATTTAGTAATGCATAAGGATGAAATTATTAGGTCAAAGGAAAGAAATGTGTACCTAGGTATGTGCAACTCACCTTGCCTTTGCTTGAGCCCAAGTGAATTATTTTTTGGGTGTATCACCTATAACCAAGATCATGTTACATTATAAATTAATGCATGTAATCTAAAATTGAATAATTTAAATGCTTTAAAAGTAAAGAGAGCAAAGAAGAGGTACACTTGTGTGTCGATGCAACCATGTTACACCTTGGTATTTTGTTTTGGTAAAGATGCTTTCTTGTGAAGTATTTTAACTAAAATATATTAGGATATTAACCTAATATATTTGAATAGTAAATTTTGTATGGTAATTATTCCCCCAATATAGTGTAATAGTGAGTTACAACAAAACCATTGAGATCATTGAATGTCACTCACACAACTCAAATGAAAGTATAATTAAGACAAGTTAAGTGGCATAAACAACTCAACCTAAAAAGGGAGATAATGCTAAGGCCATCGATGGAATTTAATCTTGATCACAATACTAAATTGATCTAACTTTTATATATAGAAAAGGCTCAAAATGGTATTTTTTTGGTAAAAATGATGTTTCTTAGTAAAGTGTTTTGAATATGCATTTTCAATTTTTAGTGCACTTATAGGGAATATGTACCTCTAATGTGTATCAAGATAAATTATATATCAAAATTTAACCCTTGATATATAAGTATGTATAATATAGGTCAAATCTACAAAAAATTGTCTTGAATCTTTAAAATCGATGCCAAATGTATAGGATTCTAACCCAAGTGTATATTTGAATAATGTAAACTGTATCAACATCTAGAAATTGTGTATGCGTGGATTCATGTATCTATGAGATGTTCCTACTAATATCCCCCTTGAGGTAAGTGTAATGTAATCTGGTAGTCAACTTACCTTAAAAAGATAAGATAATTGCATTATCTATGTATGAATAATGTAGCATATAGTAGTAGTATGTCTAAGTAGATATATTAATGAAGCTCATAGTATGTGATCACAAAAATTATTAAAATTCATGATATAGATAATGAAAATGTCTATAAATAATAGTACAAGCTCAACAAAAAATCAAGCATACACACAAGAGCACTCAATGTCAAATAAAATTCAGTCTAAGGAGACTGTAAAAAAGGGGCATGTTCAAATGTTACACACTCAAAGGGAGGACATATTAAAATGTACACACATAAATAAATAAAAAATAGTGCCACAAGGGCTAAAAGAAATGAATTAATTCAAAATTTCCAAAAATAACATAATAAAAAATAATTACACTCAAGGAAGTGACAATGTGAATAAATGAATTATAATCAACCAGTATAAGCATATCATAATAGTTTATACATATATGTGTTAGTAAAAATGTCATGTTACATAGCATATAAAGTACATGGTGTAATATGTAAACATGAGTATAGGCATGTGTAATATTTACTATATAATTTTAACGTGATAATACATAAGTGATCATAAAATAATATAACTTATGTCGATCATGATCAAAAAAGCATATGTCCCTAGTGTAGTATATTGTGTATGAAGAGGAAAGGTCCAACATTTATTTATTCAAGTATCATGGGTATTTAAAATTCATGTATCAAGATCAATTATGCATGAAAAATGTGTGTATAGAAAATAAATGATGTGTTATCTACTAATATAAAGTAATCAACATAGATTCTAATGAGCTAGTAAAAATGTGTATGTTGAATATTTTTTTGTATTTTCTTTGGAATATTTGATTTTTTTTAATATTTAGAAAATTTGAAAGGAAAAAGTTCTAACCTATGATCCCATCTAATGGATGCTCATAGGAGGTTTCAAAATTAGCATATGGTACATTAAATTGGTGATATTACAAAGGGGCATACATAGGTGCCATATATAAAATTGTAGAATATGTGGTACTTTGTGTATGTATCATATGACTATGTGGCCATGAAGAGGTAATAGAAGGAGTAGTGATTTTTGGAACCCATTATTTTGTGATTTGTGGTTTATTCGGTGTATTTGTAATTGGAACATGTTTATTTTTCGAAGTAATTGGGTTGACTATGTAGGTGTAGATGAAGATTCTATGGAATCCAATGTGTATAAATAGTGAAAAAATATCTCAAGTATTAGTCATCTAGTAAAGGTGATTAAATTTTGTTTACCTTTTCACACATGATTAACCTTAGTAGGTTTTATAATTAGTTGACTTGGAATAAAATTCTCTTGTTCAAGTGGATGTTCATATAAAATTTTGGAAACTATAATTACTATGTTAGAATGAATGTATTTAATACACCCATGTGTTGTGGAAGGTACTACATAGAGTGTATTTACCTAATGTAATCCCAATAACATATCAAAGACTCTTGTGTATGGTATAACATAAAAGGTAGCGACCACATGTGTTGGCCCAAATTAAAATGGTAAATCAATCTCACCAATAACCTGATGTGATGTCTCATCAAGTGCTCTGACCATTTTGGTTGAAGGTTATAAATAACCATGCATATATACTAAATGTATGAGTAATGTAATGGTACATACATTCTCACTAGCACCATTATAAACTATAACACTATGCATAGGTTGACGATCAAGGTATGCTCTAATAAAAAATGAGAGAATATTTGAATCATCATCCACAATTTTACTTTCATCAAATACAATAGAAAGTATCTAAACCATATGAGGTATAATGAATAAATTTTTTCCAATAATCCCATCTAACAGATCCCCATAATGTGGTGGAGGAGGATATGCATTATATTCCATTTTCACTTTTGTATATTTCTTAGAATGATATTGTAATGGATTGTTAAATATATTCTAGTTTTCATGGTCACTAGGTTATGATCTTGAATCCTTTAGAGGATCATAAAAGGTAAGTTGTTGATTATCAATAAATTATTGAATATTGTGCTTCAAGGTATAACATATATTTTTATAATGTTCAATGCCTTGATGATAGTCACAATATGTATTAACATCATATCCTTTTGGTAGAGGTCAACTCATAACAACCTCTATATGAGGAGGGAAAGATATAAGATGACACTCCACAAGATTCTTAAGTAGTAAATATAGAGACTCAAGTAATTGTGTAAATTGTCTATTATGGCATTGGATAAGATGAGCCATTTAGGTTACTATGAAATTGCATTAACCATTGTGGTTAAATCCTTTTTAGGTTCTATAGGTTTTACCTTGTAGCTTGGTTTGATATGAAACTTGGTAGTATATGTAGTCATTGTGTTTGTTACATAATTAATCTTGTTCAATGAAATGAATTTCATTTCATTATCTTGGACAATATTAAATAAGTCATAAAAATATTTAAACTTCTTGAAGATAATAGACTCATGTAATGCTATAAGAAAACTTTGTTTAAATAAGTCTTAAAGATCTTTATATGCCATTGGATTTATCATTTTGGCCAACATTATTTCATACCTCAAAATATATTCATTAATAAGTTAATTGGTTCCTTGTTTGATCTTAGTAATTTATGCATATGACATCTTTTCTGTGATGTTGATAGATAAATGTGCTATAAAATAATCTACTAGAGGTTTGAGTGATTTCACTGATTGGATTGGTAAGTCATAAAACCATCTTAAAGCATAGTCCTTTAGGCTCCTTGGAAATAATTTGGTCAAAATTTTATCATTTGAAGCATAATCAAGTCATTTTGCATATAAAGACTACGTATGTTATTCAAGATCATCTTTGCCATCATAAAATATGAACTTGGGTGCAATAAAATCAGTTGGCATAGGGTGCAAATATATCTCAAGTGTTAGTGGATTATGCAATAAATTTTGTGAATCAATAGCATGATTTGATTTCAAATCATTTTAATTAATTTTTGTAACCTTATCTTCCAAATCTTGAATAACTTGGAGAAGATTTTGCACAGTATACCCATTGGGATTTAGATATAAGATTTGATAAGTTTCCAAATGGGATGTGAACATGGTTTGAGTTGATATAGGCATTGAAAATGGTAATTGAGTTAAAGTATGAATTATTACCATGGAGGATGTATGAAGAGTTTTACCATCTAAGGATTCACCATTATTAGATGTGGATGCACTAGCATAAACATGTTTATTGATTTTTTATTGCATAATATATGTAAGAATGCATTAATTAATTCTTTATTTGTATTTAGATGATTCACTAAGGCTTATTTATCTTATATTTAGAAATGATATTTCTTAAAATTTTCCATATTTGATAAATGTAAATAAAGGCACCAAAGTAAATGTAAAAATTTAGATCTATAAATTATTAAAATCAAAAACACTAAAAGACTGAAAACCCTAAAACAAGCTAAGTGTTACATGAGAAGACACAAGGGTAAGGTTCACCAAATTTTTGACCCTTTTTTATGATTTGAGAGTTATGATTAAATGGGTAGAATAGATTAATAAAATGGATGAATGAAACTATTATATAGCAAGACAATTAAACTTATTCAAATAATACAATGTATTGAATCTCAAATATTACTAAATAAGGCAAGTAAAATGCCAATTGATATTTTGACAATTTTAACATAAGGGATAATACTTAGCTGGTTTTCAAATGTGTAGGTGGATTTGAGTTGTGTATCATTGGAAGTATGTAGGTTGATACTTAGGTTCTAGTTGTCAAATTCTATAAATATTATTTATGGAGGCCTAGAGACTTGTGTTGAACTATGGCACTTGCATCAATGCTTTTATTCATGTCTCGACTATTATATCATGTATAAAATATTCATTTTATTTCAAATAAAACATTTATGCATGTTAGGGTTTTTTATCACCTTTATGTTGGTGTATTTGGATCACATTCACAAGCTCTATATGACTATGTATAGCTCAAACCCTAGTTCATCACCTTAGGCTAGGTCACTTTGCCACAAATGGATTAGTGGGTTCATGAAGTTGAGATGACCTCAAGGACCCCTATATCAATGAGTGTTTCCTACATATCCAATCATCTAAGGTAGGCCTTAGACATATGTAGTTTTTCCTTGAGTGCGGGCATGTGTGTGCTCAAGGGTGCAATATGTTATATGTAAGGGCATGCAATGACCTAGCTTGTAACTTGAAAAATATTGTTTATGAGTTTTTTTTTGAATACTTAAAACCTATAATATGAATGATCCTATAATTGGTATATAAATAGGAAATAATAGGGCAGTAAAACTCAATTGTGAAATTACTTAAATGAGCATGAATAGGTGATTTCTTGGTATTTGTTACATGTGTGCTTGATGATGATGAATGATTTTTATTTTGTATTTATAATGCACCTTTTTAAAGTATCTCATGGAAGGGTTAAATAAGAAAAATAATTTGACCTATATGTTTCAAAATATTTACAATTTAGATGGCTTTTGAGGTATGGCCACTTGATAAGGAAAATTGACACTAGTGTCAATGCTAGTGTCCTTATGTAAACATAAATGTCTGGCATGATAGAAAGTTGTTAAAGGTATGTAACTGATAGTGAAGGATATAGATCATATTTTAAGCTTTATGTAGTGTATAGGTGATCTAGCTCATTAGAATTATAGGGTCAAATTGTATGATCAATAGTTAGGCATACTGAAGGGGTGAATGTGAGCCTTTCAGCAACTAAAAAGTCTAGGACTTGATGGTAAAGCCCTAATTGGTATTTTTCAAGTTTACAAAACTAAGATGATATATATAATTAGAATTTAATATCTACAAATAGTATTACCCAAACTGGTGCAACTTTTTGATATTCTTGCATGAAATCAAAATTAGGATTCCATGGTGTCATGAATATACCTAATCTTCCAAAGAACCAAGGTCCCTTTTTGAATACTTAAGCTCAATCTTCTTTATAGGTGAATATTGAAATGAATAATCCTTATGACTCATAATAGATATCCACTTCTCCCTTTAATTTCCAATGCCTTGAGATCTAAGACCTCAAACCCTGCTCACATGGGCCCTAACACACAAAATTACAAATCAATGCAACTTTTTTCAAGGTGGATATTTATTTTTCCACTTCATTATGGTCAAAGGTATAAAAAATCTTCTTCAACTAAAATGATACAACCAAATTTCATCTAAATATCTCCATTACTTGCATTGTTGGTGTAAGCTTGTTTATCTAAAATAAGCTTAGTTTTTCTATTAACACCCTAGAATAGATATTTATAATTCATTTAAAAAAATAAAAACATGGCTCTCAATACCCTTGTTGTTTCCCTACATACCTATGTAGGCTATCAGACATGTCTTGGCATGGAGAAGTGGGCTTGATATTACCATAGTCATGCCCTAGTTATCATTCTTTCATACTCGTTTGTGTCATTGCCTATCTACTCAATCATGAATAGATTATGATATTTTAGTTTCAAAGCTATCTTTTTTATTATAATTATATTGATATTAATGTCTAAAAAAAAACCTATGGAAAATAATGAATAAAGATTCCAAATATAAGCCCAATAAATCTTAAAAAAACAAAATTAATAAAAATAAATATTCAAATAATTTATTTTTTTAAATAAATCATATCCTTTTATATCCATAGGCCTATCAATAAAAATATTAAAAATTCAATATGTTTACTCTCTTTAGTATGAAAAAGGAGAACTTGGGGCTTTTACTATCCAAATTATTATTGATGTACTATATGGAATTAGGTGTTTCCATGTCTTTAGTCTTGTCTCATAGAAAACTAGGATGCCATACTCATAAATATATAAATACACATTTTTGAAAAGAATTTAATACTGGCCCATGATGTCGAAATAAAGATTTTTTTTAAAATATTTAACATTGGAATAAAGTTAGGAAATAGAATACTATGAATGTTATTATGTTGTGTTACTTTTCTTTTCATTCCTAAATGTGATTACTAGTAAGTGGCAAAGTGTAGTAAATGGAAAGAGATGTCCACAATTTGTTATGTTAAAAACTATATGTTGAGATTCATGATAAAAAATGGTCAGTGTGAAGTTTTTTTTATTTGATAGGGTTTTCTCCATGCATTCCATTGAGTCATACCTTGGTTTCTCACTTATCCAACTTGGTTCATACCATGGCCTTAAGTACCTACAGGACTTAGCATTAACTTCCACTTAGGGTGTCTTGTGTTCAAGTGAGGCTAGTATTTATAATGTCTTCCCCCCATTCTATCCTAGATATTTCAACTATAGATAATAATGAAGGCACACCAAGCAATGGCCCCTTACAAGCACCCAAGGAAGTTTGTCCTAAAAGTTTACAATGAGGTAATGTTTCAGAACCTAATGTTATACTACCTATTCCCAAATTTAATTTTGCATGTTGATGGTTAGAGTAGTTTTGTTTAATAGGTTATTTTTTGGGAGAATCCCCTCTAAAAGTATGCTACAATCCTAGGTAAAAACTCACTAGTTATCTCACAACATCAAGCTAGAGAGAATCTAGAGCATGACTAAGGGTTTTTTCCTCTTCCACTTCTTTGACCCATACCATGCTAGAGGAATACTCCATAATTTGGTATGTCAAGAACTTACTCATGGTCATCTCCCCCTAGACATGATACTTTGTAGTCTCAGAGCACACTGCTCTTAAAGTCTCATTTTGGGTTGAATTTCTAGGCCTCCCACTCCCACATTGGAACTTTATTCACCAAATAACATCCTCCATAGACCATGTGGCTTGTCATGAGAAAAAATAGTTCTATTTTTTTAGACCAAAAAAAAGGGTCTATGTAGAAGTAGACCTATCTTGGGACCTTAAGGAGTGTGTGGAAATCCAAGTCAAGGATGTGAGGCATTCTCAGTGAGTCTTCTATATCAACTTTCCTAGTACTTGTTTTTTTCTACCAAGCTACAAACCATAAGATATAAGATTGTCCCCTTCAGTTGGATCATAATAATTCATCCAATGACTCATCCTCACCACCCAAGTCCTCTCCTAAGGCTAGTAAACAAAATAGATAAAGATAGATGGATGGTGGTAGGGAAGAAGAATTTGTGTCCCAAAGCATCTAACATGGTTGCTACCCCCAAAGGCGGCAATCCATCTTTGAGAATTGTCATACAAGGTCAGGATCTTATTGAAAAAGATCTCATTCCAATTGAAGCCCTAAAATTAGTTAAAAATCCTAGGGTGTTTAACATGCCTCTAGCTGCAAACATTTTGTCTTAAGGTATCAAGGCATTTATGCCCAACTCTCCTAAATTTTCACACTTGTAAGTCACCACTCTTCTACTTCCTTCTCGGTGGGATCTGTCCAAATGCTCTCATAACCCTCCTAGGAGGAATGATGAGGTAGATGAAGGAGATTTTTTGGCTGACCCTAATTTGAGAAAATAATATGAATTCTTGAGTGCTAATAGTGGGAATTTTTTACAGAACCAGTTTGACACTCTAGAAGGGTTAGACTCAGAGGACATGTCCCTTGACTCCCATCATCTATGAATTATTTTCATAGAATGTTTAGGGTTTTATAGACCTAAAATGCAAGTTTGTCATGCATGATTTTAAAAGAAAGTTTCACAAGATGGACATTCTCTACTTGCAATAAGTTAAGGTGGTGGATTTTTTATTGATGGTTGTCAGTAATTCCATTTGGCATGATAGTATCATTTTGCATAGTCGCCATACCATGGGACATGGAGAGGTGATCACATTAATTTCTCCAAGGTGACAGCCACACTTAGTGCAATATGGTGTGGATCCTACCAACTAGTTAGTATGGATTCTTTTTAACTTAAAAATTCATTTTTTTTGGATTTATTGATATTTATGCCTCAAATGACACTTTAGAGCGTACCCATTTATGGTAGTGGATTTTGGATGATCTCCCCAATGCCCATTAGGTATTATGTGGTGATTTTAATATGGTGGTAGCTCTAAAGGACAAAATGGGCCACTTGCCCATGAGTTGGGAAGCTGGTGAAAGGGAGGCATGGTTTTACATGTGCACTAAATGGGGTATTTATGACCCTAATACTTTGCATCAGCCTATAGATGGAGTTTGGTATACTTTGAGTAACTTTATGGAAGGCCCCACTCAAATTTTGAAGCTTTTTGATAGGTAAATGATGTCTACCTAACCATACTTCTCTTTTGATAATGGGTTATTCCCTCTAGTGTAGGCACTATCAGATTTTGGGATTTATGACCACTCCCCCATTCGATTTCATGTGACTTGGTAGTTCACAAAGCCTAAAGTTCACAAAAGACATTTTTTCTAAACACCTCTCTTCTCAAACATGGGCCCATAATGGTGCACATTAGGCGATTCTATAATTTAGACCCACATCCTTCCCAAGAATCTAGTTGGATTTTCTGGTGGGATGATGTAATCCAAAGGACTACCCAATTTTTGTGGATCTATAGCCATCAGATTGCTAAAATTTAGAGACACTCCTACTCTTCTACTTCTTTCAAGTTAGGCCACATGGCCCTAGCTCTAGAAAAATATCCCTTTAATGAGATCTTATAAGTGAGATTTACTTCCTTACAATATTGCATCCAAATTGTAGACAGCTACAATACATAGGGAGTCCAAGTTAAAGTCAAGCTTCATTGGCTAAAAATTAGGGACAAAGCATTTGTTTTCCACTATCAACAAGTGTTCAAAGCTTAAGCTTCCTCAGCAAAATGATAAATTATCCTTCAACAATGTCTTTCAATTGTGCCTTGAAAACTCACTCCTACTCAACGAGTGAATTGTGATAGGCCACTCACTATAGATGATTTACATGAAGCAATGACACATATGGATAATGATAAATTCCCTAGCATTGATGGCTTTCCTTGTGAATTTTACAAAACCCTTTGGGATCTTGTGGGTAATGATTTATTCAAGGTCTACCAAGAAGCATTTTACACACACTCACTAGGTAAAAATATAAATAAAGGAAATATAAAATCCATACCTAAGTAGGGAGACCCAGATTGATCTACAACTAGCAACCCATCACCCTCCTTAATGTCTCCTATAAAATCATAGCCAAGGCATTGGTGATCTGGATGCACAATATGTTACCTCTCATTATGCATAAAAAAAAAAGGCTTCATCAGAAGCCACTACATCCTGGACAACATCAATACTATCTGGAAAGGTATAGACTAGGCCAAATGATCCAAGCAACAAGCCTTGTTCATCAAAATTGACTTTGAAAAAGATTATGATCACATTGAAAGGCCTTTTATCTTAGCCATGCTTCATGATCTAGGTTTTGGACCCATTTTCATTTAAACCATTCAAATGATTTTTGTAGATGCCTTAGTTATTCTCTCTATTAATGGAGTCACCTCTTAGCAATTTGGCCTATACCATTCCATTCACCAAGGGGGGGCCTTAGCTCCATCCCTCTAAGTGATTACAACTAAGAGTTTTAGACACCTTCTTAGCAAAGTCTAATCTTATAGCCTTGTTAATGGAATTTATCTCCTACATGATGTCGCCAACCCTCATGAGGACATCCAATTGCTTAATGGCTATTTTGTTGATGATTTCTTCCTTACTCTCATTAAAGATGAAGCCAACATGAACAATTCCCTTCAATGTCTTGACACCTTCATCTTGGCCTCTGGATCTAGCATTTAATGGTAGAAAACTCATTATGAATGATAGTCATACCTCCCTCCACCTCTATCAGTAGCTAAATTTGGTTGGAAATGGATCGAACATGATGAAATTTTTAAATTTCTTAGCATCCCCTTTGCTTTTGGTGCTTCTCCACCTTTTTTGTGGTAGTATGTTATTGATAGAGTTGTTAAGAATCTAGATTATTGGATGACCAAGTCTCTTTCATTAGCAAGGAAATTTCAAATCTGCTCAAAGATCCTTGTGTCCACCCATGTGTACTACTCATCATGTTGGGTTCCTTCAAAAAAATCTTACCAAAAGTTGGAGAAATTACTTAGATATTTCCTTTGGAATAATTCTCCCTAAGCTAAAGGTTCCATAGGGTGACCTAGGAATATTTTTACCTCCCACGTGAAGTTGGAGGGATGGGACTTATCGACATAGCTAGGCAAAGATCTGCCTTATGTGCCAAATGGGTTGTGAGGGTCATTGAGGGCCCAAAATTTTTGAAGGTATTATTCAGATAATATATCTCCTCAAGCTTTCCTAAGGGAAATAAATCTTATAAATGACTTAGATTCCCTAATTTTCTCTTCATCTAATCTCTCATTTAGATCACTAGGTCCTTCATGGCCAAAATTATCTAGAAAGCTTGGGAAAAGAGCAAGCCATGGCTCCTCTAAAATGTCTCTAGTTTTTACAATGGGATCTCTACTAATTCCCACTCTCTTTGGTGGTCCCCCATATTTTCTCAAAATGGGGTTCCTTTGGTATAGGTTCCCTAGATCAATGCCCTTAAGCTATACCATAGAGGAATCCACTCTATCCAAGACATCTTTTGTAGATGATCTTTCTCTTGGCTACCATGGGAGGATATGAAAGGTAAATTCTAACTGGATAATGTAGACCAGGAATCTTACCAAGAAATACCCAATGTTATCCCCACCTCCATGCTCTATAAAACATCATTCAAATCTTCTAGACCATGGTGGATGGACTGGAAATGGTATGTTGAAACACCCTTTCTCAATTACACTCCTTAGTTTAGCTATAATTGGCTCACCCCACATTTTCCCATGGTTGATAAGTTTAAAAACTGTTGGGGGTTTCACTCATCTATGAAAATTTTGATCTTTCACTCTAACACTATTTGGGGGACCTGTGTGGAGCCCAAGCTTGTCCATTTTGATTGGTGTAGACTGCACCAATGCTTACCTAAAATTTGGAAGGTGTTATTCAGATACTATATCTCCTCAAGCTTTCTTAAGGGAAATAAATTTTGGAAAGGAATTATATTCCCTAATTTTCTCTTCATCTAATCTCTCATTCAGATCATTGGGTCCTTCATGGCCAAAATCATCTAGAAATCTTGGGAAAAGATCAAGCCATGGCTCCTCTAGAATGTCTCTAGTTTTTATAATGGGCTCTCTACTAATTCCCACTCTCTTTGGTGGTCCCCCATATTTTCTCAAAATGGGGTACCTTTGGTATAGGTTCCTTAGATCGATGCCCTTAAGTTATACCATAGAGGAATCCACTCTATCCAAGACATCTTTTGTAGATGCTCTTGCTCTTGGCTACCATGGGAGGATATGAAAGATAAATTCTAACTAGATAATGTAGACCAGGAATCTTACCAAAAAATACCCAATGTTATCCCCACCTCCATGCTCTATAAAATATCATTCAAATATTCTAGACCATGGTGGATGGACTGGAAATGGTATGTTGAAACACCCTTTTCTCAATTACACTCCTTAGTTTAGCTATGATTGGCTCACCCCACATTTGCCCATGGTTGATAAGCTTAACAACTATTGGGGGTTTCACTCATCTATGAAAATGTTGATCTTTCAATTTAACACTATTTAGGGGACCTATGTGGAGCCCAAGCTTGCCCATTTTGATTGGTGTATACTACACCAAGGCTTACCTATTGATAGAAGGCTCATTCAACTTGGAGTATAATTGCCTACTTGTCCCTTCTATGAGCATCTTAAGACACTTCCTCATCTCTTCTAGTATTGTCCCAAAGCTCAAAGGGTTTGGTCTTTGATCCATTATCTTTTTAGGCCCTTCTAGCCAAACTTCTTCCTTTGATAACACATCCTCCTATGAGATAAGCCTGTAATGCCTATCAAAGTAGCATAAGTCTCGCATACTTTAGAGTGGATATTCTCTTCTATATTTGGAAATAAATAAATAATTTTGTGTTCAATCATGTTTCTTCTAATTATAATATTTATGTTTTACATAGATCTTCCATTATCTCTAATGTTCTTTTACAAACACAAGTTCAAGCCAATAAAGTAGCCATTGAGCTTGGGTATCTCCAAGACCTCCTATCTCACTGGGGAGATGCTCCTTGTGTTATGGCTTAGGTTTTGGCTTCTCCACCTAGGGATCCTAGAATGGATGACAAACTACCTCGGTCACCTCACAATGGACATCATCATAGCCACTCTAGGTGTTGCTCTCATAATGACACCCTGTACCAATGTGTTTCCCCTTCTAGGTAGTAGCGAGGGTGGAAGTTTCCACCTCCTTCCCCTATTGGGTAGGATGGCTAGGGCACTCCTCCTCCTTTATGCCTAGACACTTGGGGGGCACCACCTAAAGGCCATGTTGACATGCTAGACAAATTTTCCAGGCTCTCATTGGTTATCTCACCTACTCAGACTCAAGCAAATGATGAAATGGACAAGGCTAAGGCTACTAGTTAGGAGCCTATTCCAAATGGTAATGACTTGCCAAGTTTAGGCTAGGATCTATATGATATAGATCCTCTACCTTTGAGCCTTGTTCTTGATGTTTGATAGTTTTCTCTTATGACTTTTGTTTTGTGACTTGCCTCTAGGCACTTCCTAGAATTGATACTTTGCTCCTAGGCTTTGCCTAGTGTCATGGCGTGCTCTCATACGACCTTTTTTTTTGTAAATTATTTGTATATTTTTGTTAAGTTAATATATGGATATATTTCATCAAAAAAAAAAAAACTATGTGTCACTAGTGTCAATGACTTGAAGGATATATACACAATGTCTTTACATAATTTATCTTCAGTGGAGAACCCTTGTTAATGACTCAAAGGGTATATAGATGACATTTTTAGGAAATTTATTTTTTATTGTGAAAATGTCTTCAACATAATATAAAATATTATATAACATTCTACTATTTCTACATGTTATTGTGGGAATGACTTTCGACGTAATTAAATAATATAAGATTTAAAAATTATGTTTAATTATTTTTATAAAGGATAAATATTTTGACGGGAAATTTGAATTGGAACAACACTTTTAAATGAAGCTATGAACCAAAAAATATAAAGAGATATACAATAGAACCTTAATAAAGGACATAATCCATTAGGGATAACAAAAGCCCCAATAGAGAGACTGCTATAAACCAATAATATGAACAACAACCAAACATTAAATTAAAAGAATAATATAGAACTAAGTAAAATAGAGGTATCTAAAGCTTTAACAATGACATTGTACCCCAGAGGTAGTAAAAAATTGGCACATACTAGCAAAGCTATAAATTGGTTGTATATATAGTGAAAATGTAAATATTTATTTCAAAAACATTGGACAAACAATAAATAGGAAAAAGACAAAAATATTATAATTTAAATTTTTTATGTTTGATTACTTTGTTAGGATAAAACTTCTCTTCTTTGAGAGACAAGATTAGAAAATTCATTTATGCAATTTAAGGTCCAAAGATAGTATCTTGGAGAAAAAAAATTTAGGGATTTTGTTTATTGCACTAATGTTGAATCCTAGCTACTCATAATTTATCGAAATTGATTATTGTAAGAGACTAAACTTTGTCTTCCTTGAAAGGCACTTTAGTAGTGGTTCTTCCTACTTATCTATAAATTCTTCAAAGGAGCACTTGAAAAAGGTGCTCATTCATAAGTGAAACATTTGACAAAATTGGGCCTACCTCCTCATTTAAAGAAGGGTTACTTAGTTGATCTTGGTAATGAACCTCCTAGGTAGGAGGATAATGATGGTGCTCTGATACAAAACCAAAATTTGAATCATCCTTCATAAGAGTTTGAATCATGTGTAAATTATCTTTTAACTCTCTACTAAAATGACCATTAGGAAATTTCCTCTTTAAATGACTCATTTGTTGACATCCATAGCATTAGATGCTAAAATTATCATAATCGATCAGTTGAATCTAAATGGCTTTGCTTAACTAAAAAGTTACATTTTTTGGTCCTAAAACAGTCACATTCATCAAGATTGATATTCTGGCTTTGCTAATACAAAATCTATAATTCAAATTTTCTTATGTTTGTTCATCCATAAACAAATATTCTCCAATGGGATCCCCAATTTTACTAAATAAAATTTTACCCCAAAACTCTATAGGGAGAGCATAGAGATTTACCCATACAGGAGTGACATATGTGTTTTTAGTTAGAGGGTTAAAACCTCTAAATCATTGTTTAACATATATACTCCTTTAGCTTATGAACCATCTAGATTTGTCTTTCAAAACATGATTCCTATACTCTAAACAAGAGAAAGATTCAACAAATAAATTATTGGGAAGGAAAGTAATGTGGACTTCTTTATCAATGTAGAGTGACATGATTTCTTTCAACACCTCTAAATTAGTTTCTTTTTCCTCTAACCCAATAGATGAGTATCTGAGCTTCGAAGTTATCTATATTTACCTCAAAATCATCTTTTACAATCTTGACAAGTGTTGATGTTATATCAAAGGCTACATCAATGGTCCTTATTGTGCTTTCAAACCCTTAGGTATCAGTCATGTGATCTATCTTCAACAAAGCAAGGGTTGCTCTAACTTTATGATTCTATAGCTTAAAGTTTTCCAATTCATTGATTTTAAATAGTCTTTTTGTCTCTCTATGTTTTCCATTCCTGTGATTAGAGTCTACCATTTGGTTTCTTTAAAAGCGTCATTATAGCACTCAACAACTACTATTTTATTGCTTACAAATTATCAAATCATCTCTTTTAGGTAGATAATCTATCACGTTGAAATAATGATTTTATCGCATAGAATTTGTCGATCCATCAAAGTGATTTCCACTCTTCAAATTTTCTTTCTATATCACTTTTCCTTGATATATATTTAAAAAAAGGTTTAATTAATTAATGTAATATAAATAATTATATTCGCTTGATTGTAAATCATTATATAAGTAAATCATAAAATTGATTTTAATGATAACCATTTATTTTTATTTTTACATTTTAATATTATTTTTATAAACTAAAAAATTTAAACAAATGTTCTTAATTTTAATAAAGTGATATAAATTGTTAAATTTATATAACCTCTTGACTAATATATAATTTAAATTAAATAAAATAAGTGGGTCAACACATAACAAGTCTATAGGATAGAGTTTTATTTTTGTTAATTTATTTTGTGCAAATTCATTTATCGATCCAAAAAAATTGTAGAGTTTCTTTAATACATTTTTCATCATATAGATTGTGAACACCTCAGATTTATAAGATTTTAATATAATTTCTATAATAATTTCTCTTAAAAATAATCAATAGAAAATAATAATGAATAATAAAATTATATTGTACATATAATTTATATAATAATATCTTTTAAAAATAATTAATATAAAATAATAATGATTAATAAAATTATATTGTACATCAAATTAGAAAAAAAAACTATAATATAATTTATAAAAAATAAATATGTTAATACATATATTTTAAATATATTTATTTAAAAAATGTTAAAAAATATTAATTTTAAGAATTTTATCTTGAATTTTTTATATATTATAATTCTTAATGATTTTGTTATCTTTTTTATAAATTTCTTATTATTATATTAAGTTTTAAAAAAAAAAGGTTGTATGATTAAGATGTTAAGATTTATTTATTTAAGGTTGTCATAATAACTTTTATAGATTCTTTAATAATTTAAATATATTTAAAAAACTATTGAAACAATGTTTACATATATGAAAAAATTGGATTAATTAAACGAAAGATCTAAAAAAATGGATTAATTAAATGAAAGATTTAATTTAAATTTTTATTTTATTTAAATTACTATATATTTGTTAGATTTAATTATTTTTTAAAATATTTTCACAATTAATTAAAGAAGTCAAAAAAACAAATATATTCATCCATAATCAATTCTATTATTACAGAGATCAATTCTATTCTAACATCACCCCATAACCCCATAAAATCCAAAAATATAATCCAAAAGAAAAACTCTTAAATTTTAAACTAATGACTTTAAGTTGTTGCAACACACATCACAAATTCTTATTGCTTTTATTATTAGTCCTAGAGGGATAACTAAAGCATTCATTTTGCTTCAACTAAAAATTAATTGTTAGCAATTTGACTAATCAAAAATAATTATTATTTTAATTTATTTAAATTTCTAATGTTCAAATTAAAAAGCTGAATTTTATTTAACAAACTATATGAAAAAACCCATTTTTTCAACATTTGATTGGCTGAAAAACTTTACATATTATTGGCACCTTCACATTAATCAAAAACCATTATAAATGTCATTGATGTTATGAACAGTCACCAAAATAAATGCACATGACATGCATATAGTGCAACATTGGTTTTGGTGGTGATTAAGCAGCTCTACATTAGCAGTGAGTTTTGATGCTTTTTCCAAAGTTGGCTTATTTATGAGCCATTTATGATCCCCAAAGCTATATATCTCACACACGAGCATCTTGTAGGCATGGGGATTTAGGAGCTCAACCAATATATAGCTAACCAATAACTATTTCCTGGCAATGATGCCAAATTTAGTGGGTAGATAACAAATCATACTTCTTGTTGTCTAGAAATGATGGAAACACCAAGTTCTATCCTTTAGTTTTGAAGGGTCTCATAAGAATACATGATGATATTTTATATAAACTTAAAATATGTTGTATCTAATTTTTGGAGATCCATTAACAGAACTTATAAAGGAGACTTGTGGAATATGTTAAATGTATTGATCTTTAAATGATATTTTAGCAACTATATTTATCAAATGTTCATTTTTAAATTGTTTTGGATGCTTCCAATGTTGTATTGTCAGATGTCCTCCCATAAAACAACTAAAGGTCTTGTTCAAGTAAGCCTAGATGTCATGTGGCTCAACCCTAACTTGATCTCTAGGTCGAGATGAAACATAGTAAAAAAATGTCCTTACAAATGAGGTCAGATTCATAGAATGCTCCCCCATGTTTCAAAATATTTATCTTTGCTCTCCATTTCCCATGGAACCCCCTAACTTAGAGCATGTAGGTAGGGCATTAGAACTGGATGGATCCTTTGAATGATGTTTGGATACAATGCTGCAACTTTTGTACAACTTGGGGGGCCATAGCTATGACACTTATGTTTTTGATAGATAAGACATATACCGAGATTATTTCAAGGGTATTATTTATTCAATTTTACCTTAATTTTGTGTTCCTTATTCATTTTTCCTGCATTTCTTTAGATATCTAGATTTTATACTTCACATGAAATTAATATCTTCATTTTAATGGCATTGCAAGGTTAAGACAGTAAGTTTTATTGAATTTCTGGTTACACAACATGAATTACTTTATTTGGGGAACAATTTATAAATTTTTATGGTGATTGGTGATTCTTATTAATTTTTATGTTATTTGTTTAGATTTATGTCATTTATACTATACAAAGTCAAGGTTTTTAGTTTGACAACAAAGAAGATACAAAGATCTCTTAAATTTCCTATTATTGGAAATACATATTGCTTTCCTTATTTTTCCTTTAAATTTTGGTTTTATTTCCAATAAAATTCATTAAAATTTATGTCAATTTTATAAGTTGTTTATTCATTTTCTATTATTTTTTGGAATTTATCTCCTTTATATTGCATATGTAGTTAGGATTTTGATTGACAACAATGTGAAGTTAAGATAAGATTGTAAACTTGTGAAATCTCCTCTTAGGTGATACTTATTTTATGAATTTTACCTAGAGCAATGATATTTCTCATAGGACAACTCGTTAACATAAGTTTGTGATTTTCTCTCTTATGTGATGTACATTTTATCGATTGTATAAACTTCTTTTTCCTGCATTTTATTCTTTAGAAATGGATTGTTCTTATGAAAATTCATTATTCACTGCATAATTTGTTAAAATTGCATCTAGAGTTAGGGTTTTTAAAACCCTAACACCGCCTTCAATTTCAATTTCTATACTAAATTTTAGTGTTTGTTTTGTGTATCTTGACATGCTCCCTATTTTATAGGACATGGGTTTTTTATTCTTGACATTATTAAATTAACATCTCCTTTTAACGAGAAGATTTCTTCCCATATTGACATGCTTTACATAAAATTTGGATCAGGTAATAATCTGTCTTAACTACCCCTTTTTATCTTAGGGATGAATCCTTGATATTCACCTCATTATAATTTTATCCTTTTTATAAGTGCATCTTTGTAGTGCTTTGGTTTACTTGTCACAAGAGGGTATCCAACAGATTTAGTATTAACCAGGTCTTAAATGTCACTTTCTTAAGGAATACATAGCTAGCAAGGAATACTTGATGATTTCTAGGATAACTGATTTTATATATGCATGTGTTATGCAATACATTTAATGATGCAACTTATAACAAAATTGATTCTATCCTCAACCTACAGGGGCTTGGCGTATAACGTCCTTCTTATTCAAATTCATGGGTTGGGAATTAGTGGCAAACAAAAGAATCGCTATCATCCAATCAGAACCTTGACTAATTATTGAGGTCTCCATTGATGTACTCAATATAATTAGGTGTTTATCTTATATAAAAATACATTAATGCAAAATAACTACGTTTTTTTGTAAAGAATAAGAATAATTTTGGATTATGTGGGTTAGTAGGATGGGATTCCTTGTGAAAATGGGTGATAATTTTTGGGGAAGCCGATTCTTTGTGTTGTCTTAGATTTCTTGGAATTTTTTTTCATTTAGTTAATATAATTTTATTTTGAGATATGTGAATTTAGTGTTTTAATTATGAAGGTATTTAAAATATTTTTGTTGTCATTTTTTGGGCATCATGTTGTTGGGTGTTTTTCAAAGGTTTTTTTTGTTTATCTTATCTCATTTTTGGTATGGAAGAAGGATGTTAGGTTCCCTAATTAATATTTTTTATGATGTAATCATGAAAAATTATTTCAACACGCAGCACCATCTACTCCTCGATCATCCCCTAAGGATCTTATAATCTCTCCTTAGCAAGGAGAACCTTCAAAGGATGTGTTTGTTTATGTTGTGAATCTAAATTCTTTCTAGCAAGTTGACAAAGTCCCCTCCCCTTCTCAACATAAAGTTGTAAAATCAAAATCTAATATAGGCTTAAAGGTTAAAAATAAAGGGCAAAGATCAAAAGCAAAAATGCTAAGATCAAAGATAGAGGAAATGGTGAAAGAGAGTTCTCTATGGACAATGGAGGACCTCCTATATCACTGAGAGAGAAATGGTTTCATCCAATAGTTAATTTTTTTCCTATGCAAAGGATGCTCTCATTTATGGTGGGTTGACAACCCCCTCAGTCTTTAATCTTGATATTGGGTTGTTTGTTTATTTTTGTCACTCTTTTATTGATGAGCAGTGGTGTTATTTTTGCACTTCTTTCCTTTTCCTTTTGTTTGGGTGGCTTCCATGTAAATGATGTTTCTTTTTTGTGCCTAGCTAATTATTATTGTTCTTATATTTAAATTTAGGTATTCTTAGTTTTTTAGAAGATAGACCCCTTGATTGTACCTTAAATTTAGTTCATAACTTTGATCAAAAACATTTCTTCAATTCATAATACCAATAAAAAATATTTATCCTCAATCACTATATATATATATATATATATATATATATATATATATATATATATATATATAGAGGATGATAGAAGTCAGGGACATAAAAGAATCCCCACAACATAGAACAAAACCCATGTTACTTGACTATTTTCTACACATTTATTAAATACTAGCATTGAACAATCTAAGCCTCAATCTTTATTGTAAATTAGTGACTTTGTAAAGTAATAAAAATTTTATTTCTTTGTTTGAAAGAAGTACAGTTATTGACTATTAAGAAAAAAGTATAATGTCATTATTGGGTGACAAATTTTAATAATATAAAATGATTATCTAATGACTTTAACATTCAATATATGTATAAATTACCATATATATATATATATATATATATATATATATATATATATATATATATATATATATATATATATATATATATATATATAATAAGTTTTTTTGTATGGAAAAATCAATGATACCATCCTATGGAATTATTATTTGAGAACACTAGATTCTTTCATGGGTAATGACAAAATCTAACAAAGGAAAATTAGAAGGTGTTATGATTGAAAATGACTCCATTGGCTTATATTTGTATAATGCATCAATTGTTTCCATTGTTTAATGGTTTCCCCATCCCATGTGTGGTTTAATTTAATGTCCATATCAATTTTTTTAGGACATGGAATGGCCAATGAAATCCAATAATAGGACATGGTACACATTAAAGTCTACTTTGTCGTCAATGACACTTTCTTAGTGAGGTTTTATAAATTATTTAGTTTTATGGATGTTATTAAACTCTTTTAATTTTTTATTTATAATTAAAATATATTTTAAACATATATTAATTAAAATTCTCAAATAAATAATATATCAAAATAAATTTAATGAATTCAGCTTAAAAGATTTGGTTGTTCTTCCTTGATTTAAAGTATGAGGGCATAGTGCTTGAGCCCTACATTAACTGAATTTATTTGAGATTGTTATAAATATTGATCTTCCTCAACTTAAAGGATAAAGACACAATGGTTGAGCCTTACATTAATTGAAGTTAGTTGACATCATTTACACTCTCTTCAAGTTATCGATCAATGCTAAAAGGTCCTAATGTTGATTGCATTGGAAATACGACTCAATATTTATGTCAAGAGAGAGTGTGGTTTGCTATGGACATCCTTCACATTTATGTTTGAGTGTCTTTTAAGACTATAGAGAGTTGATCTCAATCAAACTTCAACCAATGATGTCTCTCAATCAATGTTTATCATCACCATGCTAAACATTTAGACATTTGGTACCTTTATGAACATCGAAACCACATTGAAGTTCACTAATGTTTACCCTTAGAATTAATAATCATTATTTAATTAAATCTAAAGTATTGTAAAATTTAATGGAGCATCAAAGGGAAATCTAGGAATGGTTACAGGTGGTGGCTTAATCAGGGACCTGGAAGGTAATTTAATTGTCACATATGCAAGTGATATGGGAATTAAGACTAACCATTAGGCAGAGGCTTTGGTGGCCTAATGGGCTATTAGATTAGTTAAACAAATGAATGATAAAAATTTGGTGGTGGAGGGAGACTCCCTCAACATTTTGAATTGCCTTAATGGTAGAAACCTCATAAGTTGGTCCATCAAACATGTTATTAATGAGGCTAGAGACATTCTGAACTCTTTCTAGCAGGTGAAAATCTAACATACGTACAAAGAAGGCAATGGGATAGCCTAGTGGTTTTATAATAGGGGAGTTAGAAATATTGGCTTTAGAACTTGGTTTGGTTTCAAATACCTCCCTAGATATTTGATTACTAAAGTTACCAATGAAGGGAAAACCAATCCTAATAATAATTAGCTTCTTTATGTTATATCTTTGGAGTAGGGGGAGGATAAGTTCAATATTAGATATTGTGTTTAAAAGAATTTAGAACTTAGAGACACCAGGGAGATGATTCTAGAAAAGAATAAGATAATTGATAAAGTTCATAATTTCTCACATGAGCATAACATTCATGACAAGGTATGGGCATGCAGAGACTACAGAAAAGGTAGGGTAGTCTATTGCACAAGAATTAGAAATAACATGGGGCTCCCTAATAGAATTGACCCCAAGCTATAGTCAGAGGTCAAGAAAAATAATTGATTCTAGAATGCCCTTTAGGTTGGAGGTTTTACAGTCTTCATAGAGAGAATCGAGGGTTTTGACAAATACCTCTCCATCTTATTCACTAATGCTTGGGAGGAGAGAGTGGTAATGATTAATGAGATTACTATAGACATCATAAAGGAGCTCATCTCTCATGTGAAGGGTCTAGATATTGAAGAGACTAATCTTTTTTACACTCCTAGAGATTTTAAACTAAACAAAGAAGCCTTTCTGGAAGACGAAGAGCAGTTGGATCAACTACACAATGGCTTTGATAGGAAATCTCTCCTAAAACCTTTCTCTAAGGTATATTTTCACCTTATATCGTATGTTACTATAGAGGGTAGATATAATGTTATCATATGGTCCATGTTCAAAATGCTCAATTACTTTAGACATGGTGTTGCCTTTAGTTTTCTGCTTTTCATTCTTAGATCCATGGAAACCTCTATCCAAAATTTTTAAAATGGGAATTACTTTTCCCCAAGACATGAGGGGGTCATCTTTCTTATTTTCAAATAATTTAAATGGATGAATCAAATAATGTTAAACTTAGCTCAGAACAACAAGATAATTCTAAAGAAGGATTAGTGGATATAAGGAAGATTAAGAAGGTATGGATTAAATACCCTAGGAGGCCGAGTAAGGTTGCAGGTGGTAAGAAGAAAGTGATCATTAAAGACATTGGCAAGAACTGGTTAGAGAACATCAATGATCAAGATAGCATTAAGAATCATCTTAGAGGTGCTTCTAAGAACATTAGCTAGAACAAAGATAAAATTGAGAACTAGGGTCATAAAAGACTATAGGTCTCATAGGATAAAAAAGAGGGGGATAAAGTTGTGGAGGTTTATAGTGACAACGAGGAATTGGAAACAATACACATTGGTAGTGAGAAGACTAGAGAGTAGGAAATTTCTCGGGTGGAGATGGAGGATAAAAAAGGGAAGAAGGAAACTACCAAATCTAATAAAGGGGAGGCTTCTCAGACCCAACAAGACAAAAATGAGGATTTTAACCAATTAGCTAATTCTCTCAAAAGAAAGGGGAATGTTGATAAATGGTCAAAGAACTAGACCTATAGAAATCCCTGATGAGATGGTTCATGCATGAAATTTTGAACCTAAAGAGCAAGATGAATATCCTCCAATAGGAGAATGATAAGTTATCTAAAGCCTTAGATGAGAAAGAGGAAGACATGCAGATTCATAGGTTGAGTTTTAGAGTAGATTTACTAGAGCAAGTAAATGGAAATCTATAGAGAAAATTTAATTATCCAATTAATTGTAGTAAGGATAAAATGATTGAAAGCATCCAAAACATGGAGAACCTTAGGGTTTATCTCAATGAATTATTTGACCCCTTCTGCATAGGCAAAGGAAAGGGTAAAAAGGGCCAAAGCAGTAGTTTCCAACACAACCTAGATTATGAAAGTCTTTTGAAGTAGATTGATCTAAATCTTAACAATATGAAGGCTTATTGGGAAGATGTTTATGGGAGCCTGAAGTAACTTTGTTTTTTGGAGTGTATGGGCTATCTTTTAACATTTTTGTATTTTTTATTTTGTTGTGCTCTTGTTTGTCTCTTTGTTGGGTTGTGTGAGCCTTTTATTTCTTTTGTTGTAGACCTTCTTCTAGGGTTTGGGTACCCTAGTTCAAAAATATCCCCCACCTTAACCTTAGTAAAAAAATAAAGAAGGTAATGTACTATAAAATACAATGATATACAAAATTTATATAATATATAAATTGATAAATATAAAAATTAGGGTTAGGGTTAGAGAGATGTCCTTGATAATGTATTTATTCTTTTTATATAATGATTTTGTTGACTATAATTGTGTAAAACTACTTAATAGTGTTGTAAGTAGCTATTTTGAATGGGGGTGAATCAATAGAACAAAAATTATTTCACTTTCAAACCAATTATCATTCATTTATTATCATTCATGAAACATCACAACAAAGTATGAGAAATTAGATTAACATCAAAGTAAGAGATCACATACAAAGCAAGTATGAACATAACCATGACACATCATTTATGTGGGAAACCCTCATGGGGGATAAAACATATTCAACCCTATAATATTGAATATAGTCCTATAATGAAAATATCCAATTTATACTAGTACTAACTGATCAAGGATCACCCACTGCTTAATTTAGTCAAGCACCTACTTGACCTTTAACTAGCTCCAACTAGCAAGGAGGTTACAACCCCCTAGGCAACCAAACACCAACTCATCTACCTATGATCTAATCTCCACCTATTATCTAATGTCAAAAACACCTAATGATGGACTCCTCTTGCTTTCACTCTTCACCCCTCAATCTCTCTCAAACAACGTATAGGGCTTACTCTCTCAACTTGCCTCTTCTAGGCTCATTAGGTCTAATGACTTATGTGTCCTACTAAATCAACTTGATCATATAATAATTACTGATTATCTTCACTCTTTCATGGTCTTTAATGATATGTACCTTCTCTTTCAAAGTTTATTTCCTTCACTTCACACGTTATGCACTCAACTAGCACAAATAGGCTAATTAGGCCTTATACTTATACCATACTCTTGGTCTAAGCCATCTTGGTCAGCCAAGATGCTTCACACTTATCTTAAATTTGGAATAGGTCTCCACACTTGTTACATGGGTGATACACTCCACTCCATATGTTGGCCATAGTCCTTAAGACTCAAATCCTCCATTAAGCCTAGTTGAGACCTAAAAGAATTAGGCCTTCTCTAGGACACACATTACACTTCATCTCCTTAGACCATATTTACCTTACATAAATGATTTAAACAAATCAAACCTATCTCCAATATAACCTTTCATACTCCCACATAGGTCCATAATACCTAGAACACAAACTCACACCTTGAACCTAGCAATTAGGTCTCCTCACTCTTTAGTCCTTCATACACAAAAGACATTGTATTATATTTTTAAAGCAAACACTCAAATATATCACATATCCATATGATTAAATAACATGGGTATAACCTTCAAGACCTCTAAAACACCTCCAAATCCATTAGACACTCTAACATAGGCTAAAACACTTATGTCAAAAACTTAATCAAGGATATTGAACATATAGTCACACTTATGTCACTCAACCATGATCAAAAATCACATGAATGGACACTATATGACCTCATAAAATTTTCCATGTCCATTATACATATTTTTATAGGTTCTAAGCACTCAAAACACCTTTCTTAACATGACCACTCAAACTAGTCACACATAATCAAAGCATTTTGACTCTCCATATCTGATTAAGGACAAACCAAGAATTCTAATGCCTTTTAATCCACCTTTGAGACTTATATAACAAATTAAAACTCATTGGATCTTTTAACTCTACAAATAAAACTTCTAACTCAATCCCTCAAAATGACCACTTAGATTGCCTATAGCTTCCAATAGTACAGTCATGTAGATATTCTTATCTAGCACTTGAAAGAACTTTTTCATAACAACTAATCCACATATATAGATTCTATGTGATATATAGATCACTCTCAAGTAGATAGTTCTATTATATCATTATTCATTGGTATAATAGACCATTTCCTTAGGTCACTATCTCACAATCTTCACTACTCAGATAAGCTACTTTAAAAACATCATTGACAACACCTCAACACATTGTCACTTATAACATGTGTCTTTATCTTATGCCCCATGGAAAATTGATAAAATTCACTCCATAAATCTCCTCAAAAGTCTCCTATCCTTGACTTTGTTCTTATTTTTAATCTTTGATTTAGGATTCCAATATTATGACACTTGGTATCCCTACATGCCTTCTATGTACCCTGTTATTAGTCATCATTTAGTTAACGCTCTTATTCCTTGAGTGGCCTTATATGAAATATAGGATTATTGACATATTCATTTGATTTTCACCATCTATCTCCATCTACATAGTTAAATGCACATCATTGATCTTTGATTTACATGATGAAATGCATGTTATTGATCTACTACTAATTCACCATGATTATGGCACATGGCACCATCACATTTAATCTCAGGATCCTTTAACCTATTGAATTTGTGCTCACCATTAGATCTTCATCTACAAAATTGAATGTGTTTTATGGATATTTGATTTATTCACTTCATGCTCATTTTTAGGTATCCATTTACATGATTAAACGTGCATTGTAGATCTTTGATTTATTGACTTCGGGCAATCACCCACATGATGTTGATCCTTGATATGGTCGAGCAAGGTTTTGACAATTATATCCTTCTTGTACTAATCTCACCACCTCAGGAACATGTCATAAAAATTCATGCCAAGCTTCACAACTATCAACCTTTTTCTCTCTACTCTCAACCTGCTCAACACACTAGGCTACCAAGCCTTACACTGTTCACATACTTATCTTCTTTCCTTGACCTAAAATAATACCAACATGATTGATTAGCCTTATTTGAAATTAATGAAACTAATCATACTATGATGTCACCATTTTATCATTACTTTTGATATCAATGCACACATGACATCAATGATAACACACATGCTAACAAATAGAACCTACAAACACAGTGTTAATTAAAATCTTTCCTTCATTATATATTGGGACAAGTGTGTAGTAGTAGAAAAATGTCATAGTGAATCATTTTCATTTATTATGATGTTGTCTATTTTTACTATGTGTTGAGTCTAAAAGTTTGAGGTTCTTCATGTCCTTTTGTAGTTCAATTATCTATGTGCAATCTCTAATTTGATGCATATATAACTTGTAAGAGATAAAACCTAACCTACACAAGGAAAAAATAAGACTAAATGCATGGGGGAGTGAGGAAGTGTGATATATCTGAACTATCCTAAAAAAACCCCTTGTTAATTGAATGTTGCTTACATAGTGTGTGTGGACCTCAAGCCGATGTAGTTCTCTATATGGTGAAGATCATATAAATGTAATGAATGTAACTAGAAAATTTGATTAGAATGCTTGATAAATGATGGTCTCAACCTACAAGAATAATGTTAACTTGGTCAATGATTGTATTACTTTAGCATAATTGTAGTCAGGATCTTTGCTAAATAGGTAAGTGGTTTTGAATTTGTCTTTATAAAAGAGAGTTAAAGAGTAACCAAGGGGGATTCAAGTGAGACACATGATTTGCACTTATAGGAGAACATTCAAATTATTTCCAAGCATCCACCTTATGAATCACATGAAAAAGGCATTAGGAAGCATGTCATTTTGAAAAACTAGTTGTTAGAGCATGAGAGACAAGTTTGCACTAGTAGACAGGTGTATAGTGCACACATGCTTGCCTAGTGTGGAATTGTCCAGATTGGATATAGACTTCTCAAACTAAACTAGAAGTGATGTGTATATTTATTAGATATATTTAAAAATAAACTATGGAAACCTAAAATATGCTCATATAAATTTCAAGGATTGAAAGGCTCTCATATAGATAAGTGGTTATCAGAATGGCAAGTTGGCCAAGCAAGATAAAAATATCAAGGACCAGTATTTTCAAGCATTTATTAATTTGATTTCAGTGTCTATATGCCCCCTTATTATAGTGATGCATAAATTACTAGTTTAAATTAAATGTGATATATGAGTGTGTATACACACATTGTCTTTGTTATAGAGATATGCATGCCCCATTGTTGAGGCAAGTGGAGAAGTATTGAATTGAGAGTGATCAAGTCTCAATTTTTAAGAATCAGTATAGATGTTTGAGTTGTAAAGATGCATGATCCAACCATAATATATTACTTTTAAAATGTTTGAAGATATGGGAACCAAAAAAGTGGTCCCTAAAGTGTAACCAAAACACTAAGTGTCATTGAGCTCTCATGCAGTCCACTTGTTGAATTGAGAGATAAGGTGTGGGAACTAGTAGATGTCTCATTAAAGTGCAACCAAGACATGGAGTTTTATTAATCTCAAACATGGTCCACTTGAAAAATATGAATCACACTACTATAATAGATTTAAATACAAACTAAAAATTTGTAAAATTACTTGATACTTATAAAAAGAGATATCTAATTTTTTCAAAATAGTAGATTGGTCATGAGTGTATATCATGCCTCTTGTATTGTATAAAGTGCCAAATGTGATTTTTGTAAAACTCTTTTAATATTTATATTATCTATGCACAAGTGTGTATGTGCTCAAGTAATTGCATGAGTTGAGAACATAGGCTAGCCAAATGCCCCCATATTCTAAAAACTTTGATTTTTGCACAATGTAAGTTGCCAAAACTAGAACATATATTACTTGAAAAGGCCCATTGTGACTTCCCATTCTGAGATGAGGGATATTTCTTGAAAAATCACTTGTCTCAAAATAAAAAGTGAGATCATTTTTGAAAGATATATAAAACATGTAATATTCATTTGCATAGATTGAATTTTGTATTAAAAGTGCATATAGTTGTAATTATTGAAGCATTTAAAGAAATTGTAGATTTGATTACATCATGTAAGTTTGATAAATTAATGTCATAGTAAAAATGAATAGTTTTAAATAGCTCGCAAGAGTTGAATATCTATTTTAAACATAGAATTGAAAATTTGATGCATTGGAGCACATAAATAATAGTTGGCATGATATGTGTCATGGCACCATAGATAGATAATTATGTACATAGTATTGCATGATAATAATCATGAAACCATAATAGCCAAAGAGAAAACATGAAAACCAAGTCACATAATTTGTCATGAAAGAGGACCTAGAGGCCATGTACAAGGGACATGTAAGATGTCGCAAAGAGTGTAGAAAGTTTTCATAAAAGGTCACACATGGAGTCCAAAGGCTGAATACTAGGGACATGAACATGTCGCACAAGGAATAAAAATCTATGAAGGCCACACACATAAAGGCATGGTTGTGTCTTACAAACAAGGTGTATGTTGAACATACCCAGGGTTAAAGTCCACATACAATGAGTAAATAAGTTTTGAAATCATGACATGAAATTGTAATGAACATGCAACAAAAACATATAATAAATAGAGATAGAATAAGTAAAGCATGTGTATCTATGTTTCAATTTAGTATGTAACATTTTCACCAATACATATGTGAAGATAAAATGAATAATTAAAACATTCATTTTTATTTATTTCTCAACGTAGAAATAAGATTTTGAGTAGATACAACATGTAATGTGTTCATATAGAACAATGTGATACCCCAAACTAATCAAGGTCATTGGGTGAGAGGCTTAACCAACATAGAATCATGTTAAGATATGATTCAACTTTGAAAAGTTGTATTGATATCTGAGCATGAATTCTATCTTATGTGCAAAACATTATGCTAAAAGTCCATGTAACTGGGTTACCATTTGAAATATGAAGTGAATATGTATAGTGATAGGTGCATAGTAGGGTACATATACACAATGTATTATTTCCTACCTACTTCAACTTGTCTGATTGATTGTATATAAAAATTGCCCAATGGAGTAGTTTTTATTGTGTATGAAGACTATTTTGCATTGTATAGTTTGCCTTGTTGCATACTCAGAATATCTTGTGAGAAGAAATATGCCTTGAATAAGATGTTATATAGTGAAATAGAATGGTATATGACATAATCAAAAACATATTCAACAACATATAGAGATACCTACATGTCCTGACTTATTATTTTGACATAATATTCAAAATTTTCTGGTATTTTTAGAATATATAGATATTTAAATTTTATTTTGAATATTTCAAAGGTAATAATCATGCATGAATGTTGAAAAATATCTAAAGTAACATAAATAAACATGGGTTACAAAATTATAATGAAGGGAAGATTTGAACAAGCCTCAACAATGTGCTGAAGCAAAGCATGGTAAGGAGGAAGGCATGTGAGATGCCCCCAATATAGATTTAGTGTTGGAAAAGATGGAAATAAAATCCATGTTAATTCATGTAAAGATAAGTAAATTAAATCATTAAAGTACATATGATATATTAGATAAGGTATGGGTTACCATGAAATATGTGTAAATTTGAAAGCACAATACAATGCTTTCCTTATATTATTAAAATGGAATGGAGAACTCAAGGTAGAAAGTGCCTTCAAAGTGAAATATAAAAACCAAAAACATAGAATAAGTTTGAATAGGTGTCAAATAATAAACAATAAAAATATGGGCAATAAATAAGCTATGTACAAGTAGGGATTGTGCAAGGAATCTAATAAAGGGAATAGGACTAATTATGAGTGTAGGATTGAATTTTAGAACATGTCAAACCAATTATCTCATCAATAGGATTATCATATATGTACCCAACTCCTTGATAATATGGGTATGAAATTTATATACCCAATTCATATAAATATCAAGACTTGAAAGGCTTTCATATAGATAACTGGTTATTGGAATGGCAAGTTGGCCAATCAAGGTAAAAATATCAAGGACCAATATTTTCAAGCATTTATTGATTGAATTTCAGTTTCTAAATCCCCCCTTATTATATTAATGTATAAATTACTAGAGTAAATTAAATGTGATACATGAGTGTGCATACACACATTGTTTAGTTATAGAGATATGCATGCCCGCTTGTTGAGGCATGTGGAGAAGTGTTGAATTGAGAGTGATCAAATCTCAATTTTTAAGAATTAGTATAGATGCTTGAGTTGGAAATATGCATGATAAAATCATCATATATTACTTTTAAATTTTTTAAAGATATGGGAACCAACAAATTGGTTCTTTAAAGTGCAACCACAGCATTAAGTGTCACTAAGCTCTCATGAAATTCACTTGCTAAATTGAGAGACAAGATGTGGGAACTAGTAGATGTCTCACTAAAGTGCAACCAAGACATGGAGTGTTATTAAGCTCAAACATGGTCCACTTTAAAAAAATTAATCACACTACTATAAAAAGATTTAAATTCAAACTAAATTTTTTTAAAATTACTTGATACTTGTAAAAAGAGAAATTTGATTTTTTTTAAAATATTAGATTGATCTTGAGTGTATATAATGCCTCTTGTATTGCATAAAGTGCCACATGTGAATTTTTGAAAACTCTTTTAAGATTGTTATTATCTATGCACAAGTGTGTATGTGCTCAAGTAATTACATGAGTTGAGAACATAGGCCAACCAAATGCCCCCATATTCTGAAAATTTTGATTTTTGCACATTGTAGGTTGGCAAAACTAAAAAATGTATTACTTGAAAAGGACCATTATTACTAGCCATTTTGAGATGCAGGGGATTGCTTGAAAAATCATTTATCTAAAAATAAAAAGTGAGATCATTTGTGAAAGATAGATAAAACATGTAATAGTCATTTACATAGATTGAATTTTGTATTAAAAGTGCATATAGTTGTAATTATTGAAGCATTTGAAAAAATTGTAGATTTTATTACATCATGTAAGTTTGATATAATGATGTCATAGTAAAAATAAAGAATTGTAAAAATCTTACAAGAGTTGAGTATCTATTTTAAGCATGGATTTGAAAATTTTATGCATTGGAGCACATAAATAATATTTGGCATGATATGTGTCATGGCATCATAGATAGATAAGTATGTACATAGTAGTGAATGATAATAATCATGGCACCATAATAGCCAAAGAGAAACACACAATTTTTCATGCAAGAGGGCCTAACGGCCACATACAATGGACATGTAAGATTTCACAAAGAGTATAGAAATTTTTCGTAAAAGGTCAGATATGGAGCCCAAAGGCTGAATACAAGGGACATGAATATATCACACAAAGAATAAAAGGCCAAGAAGGCCACACACACAAAGCATGGTTGTGTCTTACAAACAAGGTGTATGTTGAACATACAGAAGGCCAAGGTCTACATACAATGATCAAACAAGTTTTGAAATCATGCTATGAAATTGGAATGAACATGTAACAACAACATACAATAAATAGAGATAGAATAAGTAAATCATGTGTATCTATGTTTCAGTTTAACATGTAACATTTTCACCAAGATATATGTGAAGATAGAATGAATAATTAAATCATTTATTTTTATATATTGCTCAACATAGAAACAAGATTATGAGTAGATACAACATGTAATGTGTTTATATAGAATAGTGGGATACCCCAAACTAAGCAAGGTCATTGGGTGAGAGGCTCAACCAACATAGAATCATGTTAAGATATGCTTTAGATTTGAAATTGTATTAATATTTGAGTGTGAATTTTATTCTGTGTGTAAAGAATTATGCTAAAATTCCATGTTCTAGGTCACCATTTGAAATATGGAGTGAAGATGCATAATGACAGGTACACAGTAGGGGACATATACATAGTGTGTTATTTCCTACCTACTACAACTTGTCTAGATTGATTGTACATAAAAATTACCCATTGGAGTAGTTTTTATTATGTATAAAGATTGTTTTTCATTGTATAGTTTTCCTTGTTACACACTCAGAATATCTTGTGAGAAGAAATATGCCCTAAATAAAATGCTATGTACTGAAATAGAATGGTAGATGACATAATCAAAAACATATTGAGATTTCTACATGTCCTGACTTATTATTTTGACATAATATTTAGAATCTTTAGTTATTTTAAGAATATCATAGATGTTTTTGTATTTTTCATATTTCAAAGGTAATAATCATGCATGAATGTTGACAAAGCTCTAAAGTAACATAAATAAAAATGGGTTACAAAATTAGAAGGAAGGGAAGATTTGAACAACCTTCAACAATGTGTTGAATCAAAGCATGGCAAGGAGGAAGGCATGTGAGATGCCCCCAATGTAGATGTAGTGTTGGAAAAGATGGCAATAAAATCCATGTGAACTCATGTAAATCTAAGTAAATTTAAGCATGAAAGTATATATGATATCTTGTAGAAGGTATGGGCTACCATGAAATATGTGTAAATTTGAAAGCACAACACGATGGTTTCCTTGGGTTATTAGAATGGATTGGAGAAATCGAGGTAGCAAGTGCCTCCAAAGTGAAAGATAAAAACAAAAAATATAGAAGAAGTTTGAATAGGTGTAGAAGAATAAGCAATAAAAATATGGGCAATAAAGAAGCTATGTACAAGTAGGGATTGTGCAATGAATCTAATCAAGGGAATAGGCCCAATTATGAGGGTAGGATAGAATTCTAGAACATGTCAAACTAATGATCTCATCAATAAGATTCCTATACATGTACCCAACTCGTTGATAAGGTGGAAACATGTCTTGTGCCATAGAAATAGTGCCATATGTAGGAGTTTTTAAATATGAAGAAGATCCATATGTTTTCAAGTAACCTTTTGAATCACTATGTATAAATCTATGAAAACTTGTATCCTTATGCATAAGAGGAGGTGTTTCCACAACTTGTACTTGTGTAGGATATTTTTGAATACATTATACCTATGTATATTCCTTTTGAATTTATTGGACCTGTGGAGAAGTAGATATCTTGATATCTTGTGCCAAATGATCATGCTCATGTGTAATCATGTTATGCTCAACAATAGATGGATAAACTAAAATATCATCAAGTTCATTAGTAGGTGAAGAAACTAAAATATGCTCATGCTCATGTATGGATGTAAAAATTAAGTTTGGATTAAGCCTCTTTGAATGTGAATCATTATCTTGAATAGGAGTGTAAAATAGGTCATTACCAATTTGTTCAATAACTATACCAACCAATTATTTTAGAAGAAGAGAACACACCATATACGCTAATGGATATTCATATTGGATGTCTAAAATTTTAACCACTTGATTATGATTAATATACTTTAGACATTTGTGAATTGTAGAAGGAACTATTCTAGTTATTTGTAACCAAAGTATAATTAGTAACATATCAAAGACATGTGTGTTTGGTAGCACTAAGAAATAAGTATGCAATATGAGAGGGGCAACTTCTAAGGGGGAGAAAATGCATCTAAGAGTATCTTGTGTGTTGATGTCAAATGTATTTAGAACGCTAGATGTATATTTAATATCATTTTTTGTATATCCAAGAGTATGTATAAGTGTTATAATTGTTGGAAATAGTTAATGTGAACATAAATACAGGTTAAAAAATAAATGTATTAATATACACCAATATTAGTTTATATTATTAGTGTGTTATTTTAACCACACACTAATATAAGAAAAAGAGATATTTAGGGAATAGAAGTTGTTAATGGCTAGTTCTTAGAATAACTAACTTTTTATTAGGGAGAGTGATTACAGGGGAATTATTATATAATTGTAACGTCTTGATTAATAATATTGATTAAGTTGATTGACCAAGAATTCATGTTTTTGCACACTTGTGAGCTTCGGCTCTTTACTGTAAAATAGGTTAAAACTTATAATTTTTATTAGAGTAGGTTATCCAAGCCTCTCTAAGCATTGTTGCTTCATTTGCTCATCATTTTATTTAACACGACTCAATGACCAAGCAGTGCAGACCACTTGCAAATGTCATTGTTATGTTCATCCACAGTTCTTGCATGTTGTCAATGGTTGAATAGTCAGGACCACATGTGACCCTATTGGCATTCACCATCCCCCTACATCTAAGTCCTCTCCATCTTGTTTATGCTCTCCACAGTTTTCAACTCCATGATGCTCATAGTTGCATTAAAAAAAAAATAGAAAAATAATGTGAAACAACCTCACAAAAATAATCATATCTTTTTCATTTCTTAACAAAATTTTACGATTGGAATTGATATGGAAAGATAAGAGATAGGAGAATAAAACCCATAAATGGGTTGAATAAATTATGCAAATTCATAGAGTTGTTCAGCATGAAAAATGAGGGATGTGAAGGTTTTTAAAAACACAAATATTTATGGATATGTTTCAGGTTTGCAAAAAATTAAAACATTTGGAGATTTTGTTTTTTAAGTATTCACATTACATTGTGTTGGATTTATATCAGTTTCATTGGAAATATCTGAGAGGAAAGTCCAACAGATTTTAATCGACTTGAAAATGGACTGTATTCAAACTTTAAGGCATTGTATCTACTCCCAACTCAGTTTTGAGCACCATGCTCAATGGATTCAATGGCACAAATTAATCCCCAATGTATAACAAGAGAACCACTTCCATGCATAGTCACTTAAATATGGATATATTTTTATTTCATTGTTATTTAGGTTTCATTAAGGTCTATTTTTATATGTATTAGTTTTTTAAAGTTTTTAATTTGGTTTGATATTATGTTTCTATTTTATTGTGTGTGTGTGTGTGTACATATATGTGTGTGTGTGTGTGTGTGTGTGTGTGTGTGTGTGTGTGTGTGTGTGTGTGTGTGTGTGTGTGTGTGTGTGTGTGTGTGTGTGTGTGTGTGTGTGTGTGTGTGTGTGTGTGTGTGTGTGTGTGTGTGTGTGTGTGTGTGTGTGTGTATATGTATATGTATATGTGTGTGTGTATATGTGTATGTATGTATGTATGTATATGATAATCTCATTTTAGTTTATAATATTATGAGTTTAGTATTTCAAGTAAGTATTATTGTTTTATTGTTATTCTATATTTTATGTTTTAGGATATATTGTTAATAGTTTAGTTTAAATTTATTTTGTTTTAAGATTTTTATTTTATTTTTTTAGGTGTTATTATGTTAAATAATTAGTTTTAAATAATTTTTGTTTAGTTTTAATTTTGTGTTATAGATATTTTATTATAATGTTTTTTTTTTAAAATGATTTTGTTTTAATAAAGTTTTATTTTTAATATTATTTAGATTTGTGTATTTAAGTTAGTAGTTTTTTATTTGTCAAAAGTTATGTCCATCATCATTTAGGCAAGTTCATTTTTTGTTGTAAGTTGTAAATAAGTGTTTAAATGTATCTTTCAAATAAACCATTTACAAAACTCCTTTATATATGATGGAAGATTTCTATTGTATAATTTCTTCTTTTCAATGTAAAATTAGAGATATTGTTTGGGTACTGATGTCTGCAAGATAAAATTATGGGGGTAATATAGAGATGGTTGGTACATGTAGTCCCTCTCTCCATGTTCACACTAAGAGTGGGAATGTTGGAAATATTTAGTGTGAACATAAATATAGGTTAGAAAATAACGATTTTAATATACACCAATATTAATTTGTATTTTTAATGTGTTGTTTCAACCATGCACTAATATAGGACAAAGAGATTTTTAGGAAATAGTGGTTGTTAGTGGTTAGTTCTTAGAACAACTAACATGTTATTCAGGAGAGGGATTATAGAATAATTCTTATGTAATTGTAATTTCTTGATTAATAATATTGATTAAGTTGATTGACCAAGAATTTGTGTTTCGGTACACATGTGAACTTCGGCCTGTTTCTACAAAATAGGGTAAAACCTATCAATAATTCACATATTTTCACTTGATCCATTATCTATCACAACACTATGAATGTGTTACATGCCAACATGTGCTCTAATTAATAATGAATGTCTAATCATCAAGAATTTCTTAATCATCAAATGTAATATCTGGTTTAGATATTAGCTTGCTCATAATGGTACCAATAATGCTATCAAGTGGATGCCCATATGAAGATGGAGGAGTATGAGCATTATATGTATAATGTACTTCAAAAAAGTTATTGTTATCTTATACCCTAGAAAGGAATCTTGATACATTTTAGGTTTGCATTGTCATTTATTTGTGGCTTAGCCTCTTCACTAGGTATATTAATGTCAATAGTATTGCCATTGATGATATCTTACATGTTATGCTTGAAATTCATACATCTATTAGTGGAATTTCCCACATATCTATGATAGTCGCAAAATGCATTTCAATCAAAAAATTCATGTAGAGATTTAAATGGATATAATTCATATGTTGGATAAAGTGTAATAAGATTACATCCCATAAGCTTCTACAATAACACATAAGGAGGTGAAAGTAGCCTTGAAAATTGCCTCCTTTTAGGAACTTATAATTGTAGATGTTATTGTGGTTGAGATATAGAATTAATTGTAACTTTTGCCTCAATTTTTCTCTCACTAGGTTTGACCTTGTAATTAGGATTGCCTTATAGCTTGTTCAATGTAATCAATTTAGATTAGTGTTTTGTGATGGTAAATTCTATGATGGAAAAAAATCAAAATTTTACCTTTGAAAAGTATGTTTTGCTTATCAACTCTATTTGGCCTTTGAAATATGTGTTTTGTGTTATCAAATTACTGGAATATAGTAAATAACTTTAGACAAAAATCATAGATTTGATATTTTAGTGCTCTACTTTGCCATGTTGGATTTGGTTTTGGGAAAAAGTGATATTTAGAGTCTAGAGGCTAAGGTAATATTTATCACTTTTATGTTTAATGTTTAAGGTGTAGAGAGGTATTTAAAATCGTGAGAAGTGGTGTATGGAGGAAAAGATAAATGAAAAAATTGAGGTTATGGATAGAGAAATCATTTTTCTGTTTACATCACCTTTGATTCAATAGATTTTTCTTTGTTGTTGGATGCATGTAAATGGACATGCTATTCTAGCCATAGGAAGAGAGGGACATCCTATAATATCATGTTTAAGTTTTTTTTTTATTTTTTAACCATCAATTTGACTAGATGGATAAGAGTGTGACCTAAAAACTCCACTTGCATTGGCCTTATGGACCATAAATTTAAAAATAACTAATATTATCATGCTATTAAATATTAGGAAATGGTCACATCGACATGGTAAGGATGGTAGGCTAGTAAATTTTTCAGCCGCCTATCTGTTTGGATTCTCCTTGTGTGGTTGTGTGTGTGTCTTTATCGAAAGGAGGCCGTAGCCACGTAAAGCAATAATTGAAAATAAAATATTATTTTAATAGTTTATTTCCCATATATTTTTAAATAACATTCAAAAAATATGCTAAAATTTAAATGATTAACTTCATGTAAAATTTTAATAAGTGTTAAAATTATATTAATTTAAACTTTTTAATTAAATGAGAGAAAAATAAATATTTGAAAAATAAATCTATTAATACTTTGACTAATAAAAAAATATAATACATATGAACAATCAATTACTATCTTTAGTATAAAAAAGTAAAATTGGAGCTTTTACCATTCAAATTATTGTCCATATAATGTATGGAATTAGGTCCTTCCCTATCTTCTAGTCTTGTCTCTAGAAAAATAGGATGCCATATTCAAAAGTAAATAAATACACGTTTTTGTAAAGAATTTAATAGCAGCTGAGGATGTTGAAATAAAGGTTTTCTTTTTAATATTTGACATTGGAATAAAGTTAGGAAACAATGTTATGAATGCTATTATGTTACGTTACTTCAATTTTGTGGACGCAGCTGTCCAACATGTTCATAGCCATGATTTTTTTTGGGGTTATATGGCCACTTCCATCGTCAGTTAATCAAGTTTTCATCTACATTTTTTATGCCTTTGTTTCTGTAATATACATTCCTTCAGTCTGCATGTTCATTTTATTCTTTGTGCATCCATTGATTTGTTCAATCACTTTTTTTAATGATTTGTTGTCCACACCTTTATTTACCATACCTTGCATTTACAAATCCTTATTTTATGTTAAGTCTTGTTTTTTTTCAGCTTTTTAATCATTTGTTTATTAATAAATTTGCCTTTATACATTATTTTGTTCTTTTCAAATAAACACATCTTGTTATGTCATTTTGTTCTTTAATGGTAAAGTATTGGCAAAAGGTAATAATATTACTTGGATCTCATTTGTGCAGTGATTCGTTATATTGGTCGTGATTATCAATGCCATCAATAATAATGAGGAATCTCAAACATGTATCATTGAAAATATGATAATCTTATTCTATGTTTTGACCACCATGTCAGCGTCTACTTTTACAATGTCATTGATGGGGATAAGATATTGAGGTCTGAGAACTTATCTTGTAGCTTATGTTCAAAATATTGCAATCTTATCCTCTGTTTTGACTGCCATGTTAGCATCTACTTTTACAATGCCATTGATGTGGGGACAAGATATTGAAGTCTAAGAATCTATCTTGTAGCTTTTGTTTGTGCATACTACAAATTGTAAATTAATAGATGTGACATGTCACTAAACTTAGAACATGTATCTTCATAGGGTTCATTGAGTTTGTCACTTTAAATACTCGATCATTTCCAATCACCATCACTGCTGAATTCACCTATGAATTTTTCATTACTTCCATGTTATGTATGGCCTTTCCATTCCCCACAATTTGAAGTGAGGTATATCTATCAATTTGAAGTGAGGTACAATTATCTCTATCCTCCAAGATCAAATCATGCTGTGTCACACACAGAGTCTAAAACATAATTCCATCATTATCCATAAAAAGCCTCCCAAATAGTCTCGCAATCAGTACCTCTATCACAACATCATCAAATAGATAAAATAGTTTCTCACCTAATTTTATTATATTGAATGCAACGATAGTCTCAATAAAAAATGTGCCGATGTCATATGACACAAGGAAGTTGACGGGTGCATTGTCTATGTTCTTAGACAAGTCATTAAATATATGACCCCTATTTTTCATTGAGATGACCCATGTTTGATCATGTATTGGATAATTGAAATAGTTCTATATAAGTTACAAATTGCATTGATAGAAGTGACATGTCATTAAACTCCACAAGTGTATGCCCCTGGGGATCTTCGAGTCCATCACCTTAAATTCCTTGCCATCGCTTTTTCCCAACATTACCCAACTCACCTTAAAAAATTTCACCACTTTCATGCTCTATAATAATGTATTTGGATGTCAACATAAGTTTGTGTAAAGAAATTATGGGGGAAAATTGATTGGGATCTAAATTACCATGCACACAGTTTAAATAAATTTGAGTTCATACAACACATATTTATACAATACACATAAATTGGGAGAGAGAGGTGGATCTAATTAAAACTAACATTAGAGTTTAAATAAAATAACAATGTCGAGACAAGCAGTGATGAAAGTGATAATGAAAAATATCTACAACATGATATGGAAATGCACGAGTTGCAAATATTATCTCATACACACCCATCTAGAAATGTTGAGCTAGATGACATTAGCATGCTTGGACTATGTGACTTCGACAATAAACACAACTAGAATCATTCAGATATCCTTCTCAACTTGCATAACAATTCATAGATTCACAATGTGCAATTTGGAAAGATGTAAACATTGAGTGCATTAGCAAACCAATATCATATGATTTGTCAAGCACTCCGCAAATAGCCTTTAACATATTTCACCAATATGCTCAAAAAGGCCCACAAGGTACACTGCTTCGAATGATTGTATAAGGAATAGGAGGGATAGGTAAATCTTACTTGATAAGCATAATCAAACACACTCTAGATAAGCTTCTAGGAAAAAACAAATTTCCCCTACTTCTTCTCGCTCCAATTGGCATTGCAACATGTAACATAAATGCATCGACAATACATTTAGCACTTCATACCTCTATCCAAGAACTGAAAGCATTGGAGGGACAAATGTTAACAACTTTCAAGAAGAAATGAGACAAATTCAATATGTACTCATAGATGAAATGGGTTTTATAGGGCCAAAGATGCTTAGTAAGATAAATAATCGATTCCATGAAGCATTTCCTCAGCAAAATAATAAAGACTTTGGTGGTTGCTCAATTATACTCACTAGAGACCTGGGACAACTCCCACCTATAAATGACACTCCAACATATGCAAGAAGATATTTTGGGTGTACTAATAATAACACATAATAAGCAAATATTGAAATCACTAAATATGCCAATTGCTTTATGTAGAGCCGAACAAAGCAGAAAAAGAAATACATTCAACCACAACAACACTCAACTTGAGTTCATTGTGCTTTTATGTAAGAAACAAAAAATTATGTTAATAGCCAATCTATGGGTGAAAGCAGGATTAGTTACTGGAACTAATGGAGAAATTATTGACACTGTCTAAAACTTAGATTCAAAGCCACCTTTCCTACCCATATATGCAGTTGTTGCATTCAAAAAATACTCTGGCCCCCCATGGGATGCAAAGAATCCTACACATGCACAAATTGCTCTTATTACATGAGGTAATCATCTGCAGATGCCTATAAAAATGGCACGGGCTCTAACCATACATAAAGCACAAGGAATGACACTCAAGAAAGCAACAATTGACATTGGAGACATTGATTGCCAAGGCTTAACATTTACTACTATATCAAGAGTATGTTCAATCAATGACATGTATATCTCTTCTGCATTTAACTTTGAATGCTTTGAAAGAACGAAATAAAGTAAATATGTAAATTTTTGACAATTAGAGAAAAAAATTGAAAGAATTACCTCTTCCACACCATTCATAAAAACTCTAGATTTGTAATTATTGTTATATACAATCAAAAAAAAAAGAGAGAGATTTGTAACTATTATTACATACAATGCATTATATAGCTTCACCACTTTCATCATTAATATATATTATAAAAACTGATATAATATTAAAATATATATTATATAATCTGATATATAATCTAGAGGGACAAATGTTAACAACTTTCAAGAAGAAATGAGACACATTCAATATGTACTCATAGATGATATGGGTTTTATAGGGCCAAAGATGCTTAGTAAGATAAATAATCGATTCCATGAAGCATTTCCTCAGCAAAATAATAAAGACTTTGGTGGTTGCTCAATTATACTCACTAGAGACCTGGGACAACTCCCACCTATAAATGACACTCCAACATATGCAAGAAGATATTTTGGGTGTACTAATAATAACACATAATAAGCAAATATTAAAATCACTAAATATGCCAATTGCTTTATGTAGAGCTGAACAAAGCAGAAAGAGAAATACATTCAACCACAACAACACTCAACTTGAGTTCATTGTGCTTTTATGTAAGAAACAAAAAATTATGTTAATATCCAATCTATGGGTGAAAGCAGGATTAGTTACTGGAGCTATTGGAGAAATTATTGACACTGTCTAAAACTTAGATTCAAAGCCACCTTTCCTACCCATATATGCAGTTGTTGCATTCAAAAAATACTTTGGCCCCCCATGGGATGCAAAGAATCCTACACATGCACCAATTGCTCTTATTACATGAGGTAATCATTCGCAGATGCCTATAAAAATGGCATGGGCTCTAACCATACATAAAGCACAAGGAATGACACTCAAGAAAGCAACAATTGACATTGGAGACATTGATTGCCAAGGCTTAACATTTACTACTGTATCAAGAGTGTGTTCAATCAATGACATGTATATCTCTTCTGCATTTAACTTTGAATGCTTTGAAAGAACGAAATAAAGTAAATATGTAAATTTTTGACAATTAGAGATAAAAAATTGAAAGAATTACCTCTTCCACACCATTCATAAAAACTCTAGCTTTGTAATTATTGTTATATACAATCAAAAAAAAGAAGAGAGAGATTTGTAACTATAATTACATACAATGCATTATATAGCTTCAACACTTTCATCATTAATATATATTATAAAAACTAATATAATATTAAAATATATATTATATAATCTTATATATATATATATATATATATATATATATATCAATGTATATAAAAAATATTATACAATATTTCTACAAAAGTAATCAAAGAAATTGATAATTAAATTATGCAACTTAAAACCAAAAAGATTTACAAGGTAGTGAAGAACAAACATAAACATTTAGTAAATAAAACAAATATGAACTACTTTTATTTAAAATTATAATATATTTATTATTTGTAATTATTTCTCTAAAATATTTTTTCAATTAATTTAAGGCAAAAAATAAATATATTCATCTACAACCAATCTATTATTATACTATCAAAAAGATCACTTATATTCTAATATCACCCCATAACCCCATCAAATCATAACATATAATCTAAAAGAAAACCTTTAAAAACCAATGAATTTACGTTGCAAAGGTACCTACATGTTTGTGAGCCAATCATATAAATGCTTTACCACACGTGCCAAATTCTAATTGTCAAAAGGAATTCCAATCTTCCAATCAGAATCTTGACCAATCATCGAGGTCATCATTAGGGGTTAAAATTGACGATCGTTTAGACTTTTTTAATAATTTTTAACCATAAAATACAACTAAATTATATTTTCAACCGTATCAAAGGATGGGCAAAAAATTATGCAAACCACCAATATGATGTTCACAATAAAAATCAACCATCACAAAATATTAAATATAAAAATATTATAGGTACTAATGTACTACATACTCCACTTATAACTGAAGTAAAAGTATTTATTATGTGACCTAATTTGTCCCATCCATGACATCCTCCACTATGTTTGTCTTGTCTTTACAATAATGCCCTCCTCCCAATGTGCATTTATTACTAGAGCAAAACCGATTTTCTAGGCTCCAGTAAATGTGTTGACACTAGATTTGTTGAACATTATTAATAGGTGGAATATTGAGCCTCATAAAAATGGTAGCACGGGTGCCAATCTAGTGATTACTTTTCATTAAAATTAAATGGCCTAAATTTTTTATTCATTCTCCTATTTGTAAGCAAAGTGTGTCTTTCATCATCCTTCATTTGGTTGATTTTTATAACATATTTTTCACTATGTAATTTTTGACATTGCCATTTGAGATGAAAGGTTGGAGGCACATTTGCAATTTTTTATTAGTGCAATTTGAAGGTACTCTTATTCATTTTCATGTTTGCATCTACATTTCTCTATTTAGCTTTTACATTATTATTTATAAGGCAAGGAAAATGCAAGGCCTGGTATACACGTGTGATTAAATGGATCGCTATTTATTTCTTTTAACTTCCTTGTTTTATAGTATTAACTCTCAATTTCACTTGTTGCAATGAAAATATAACCATGTTATTTCCTTACTCTTTTACTTGACTAGGCTAGAAATAGAAGGGAATAAAGCAAGTCAAGATATGTTTTCAATCGTTACATAGGATATGAACCTTTTCTCTTTACACAATCATTTATTATTTGCTCTCTTTTTTGCAATGTGCCTATCAAATTTTAGTGTTACACACATTCTTGAAAAAATTGTACACAATGGTTTTAAGAGGAGTTGATAATTCTTTATATGTTTGTAAACTGTAATGAAGATTAATTGCTATTTAATTTTTATGCCCCGTGATTTGATAGAATACCATTGTAAGATAATTCATCTTATAGATATAAAATCTTGTTCTATGACATTAGAAACCAAAAAAAATATTTTTAAGTTTTTAAATTGTTGTTTCCCATCATACAATGTGATAAGTGAACAATATAAATTCTTTTGAAAAAAAATTATGTCCAAGAGTTAAACTAAATGGATAACCTCCTCCTTGTTTGATTTTTTTCATTTTATGGTGGTACCAATCTATCATCATGTTAATAAGAAGGCCACTTCCTTTATTCTATCACTCATTTCCTTGTCCTTAATTTCAAAGAGGCAAACATACCCACTATTTTGATAGATAGTCAGATGTTGGTAGTGGAATATTTTAATAACTTATTTGTTGTGTTTTATATTTTATCGCCTTTCTTTCTTGTATGTGCTAATTTGAAATGTACTTTTTCTAATAACCTATTATGGTTACTATTTCATATTAATAATATATTTTACACTAAAAACATCTTCATTCACAGCGGTTTGCCTTTATTTCATCTAATCAAATTATTAGTAAAGTAATACATCATATTGTGCCACTCCCCCATCAGAGATACATAGATATTTAAGGGGTATGTCAAGGAAATTTAAATAAATATCAAAATATTAATGTACATAATAATGAGGCATGCCCACATTATTGAATAAGATGAAGTGACAATTGGTGTTTAAATAAAAAAGTGACAGCAGTTTGCTAATTAAGAAGCCTCTGATATAAATAAATATTTGAATTTAACATTGATCACACCATAAATTTAATGGGTAGGCACTGACTCGGGTGGCAAGTGTGATGGAGGGATAAGGGAGGTTTCTTGAATAGCCTTTAATTTGTCAAAAAGTTTAGCAAATAGCAGTTTTTTTGACCTGACATAGTCACTATAGAATAAAGTAAAAATTAAGAGGATCTCCAAAATAAGAATTAAGAATTAATTATATATAGTAACATCTATTTTTTTTCATTATTTGGTTTGTATATGTACTATATAATTTAAAATATCTTAAAATAAAATAGAATATGATTTCATTTATATCAATAATATCTTTATTATTATATTATATAAAAATTATATTTTATTATTTATATGAAAAATATGAAAGTCAAAAATGAAAATGGATGTCATGTGCTAGGTGACATTTACTTAAAAACCATCATATAAAAATTTCTTGACGGGTAGGGGTGGCTGTTAAATTTAACCCCTGATTGTCATTGATGAACTCAATGGAATTAGGAGCTTAACTTATAGAAAAGTAGGATACATTAATTCAAAATAACTAAATATTTTATTAAAGAAAAAAAATAGATTAGGTTGGTTGGGTAATAGTGTGGGATTTTTTATTTTTTTAAATAGATAATATTTTTTTTTGGAAAATAGATTTGTGAGAGTGTGTAATGTTATAGATCTCTTCAAACCTTTCTTCGATTCATTAATCTGGTTTCATCTTTGCGTACATGGACTTAATATTTTAAGTTTTAGATGTTTTTTTAAAAATTTCTTTGGGTATTATTTAGCTAGAGGTCCTTCTAAGACTCTTTTGCCCATCTTATCCCATTCTCAATTGGTGTGGAAGAAGAATGTTGGATCCCCTGAATAGGATTTCATGTGGCATAATCATGAAAATTTCTTTTAACACTCAACTTCATCCACTCCTCAATCCTCCCTTAGGGATCCTATAACATCTCCTTGGTAGGTGGAACCTTTGAAGAATGTGTTTGTTTCCATTATGAATCTAAATTTTATCCAACTTGTTGACAAATAATCCTTCCCTTGTTGACCTAAAGCTACAAAATCATAAACTAATTTGGGCTCAATTACTAAAAGGAAAAGGCAAGGATCGAAAGTAAAAACACTAAAAATGGAGGTAGATAAAATAGTGAAAGATGACTCTTAATGGATGATGGAGAACTTCCTATCTCATTGAGGGATAAAAATGGTTTCACCACATGGTTAGCTTTTTCCCTATGCAAAGGATGCTCTAGTTTATAGTGGCTTGGAAACCCTCTTAGTCTTTAATCTTAGTATTGGGTTATTTGTTGAATTTTTGTTATTCTTGTCAGGTACCTAGAACAACAAACATGCTCTGATACCAGTTGTCAGGGAATCCAAGAACAAACAAAGCTGTTCTGATCCCACTTGTTAGGATCTTGCTCCTCAAAAAGAGCACAATATGATTACCAAACTTAAGCAATTAAACATGCAAAAATATACCAGAAATACAAGTAACTAGAATTCACCAATAGCACAGAATATGAGAGACAATACACTATCTTGTATTAACATTTGTACAGAAAAGAATACAATAAAGAGCCGCCACACTCTTTCACCTTATAGAGGCTTCCCACACCCCAAGTGTATAGTAATTCTTCTTCAAAACACTCTCCTACCAAAAACGGTCCCAACAACCAACTCACACACAGAATTGGTGTTCACCTCTCCAACCAGTCAGTAATAACCTTGCCAGTACACCAAGCATTCTATAGTACTTCAAGTAGATCTCCCATGAACCTGCAACCTACAATTCAATAGACCATACTTACAATGGAAGGATCTTCCTTGCCTTCCTTTCTAGCTCATTAGTGGAACTAGGAGAAACACACACTTTGTTCTCTTCACTAGCACACTTTACAATACATGCCAATGGGTCTATAAATAGATCCTAGACTTAAAAAATAACTTAGACTCTTAGTTTTCTATAATTATCCATGCAGCTTAAGACTTGAAATAGCCTTTACATGCAAACACTCCATTCACTAAACTAACTATTCGTGCAATGAACAATTCTGGAACACAGGCGATCGACGTCGGTCCCTGCTTGCCTGGTGCTACCAACGTCGGACAACTCCCTATCGATGTCGGTTGCCTTCTGCACTGATCATGACCGATGTTAGTCATGCTGCCAACATCAATGCTTTTGGGTCTTCAGCAACCTCCTTTTCTTTGTCTGCAACAAGTTGAAGCTTTTAGCTCCACAAACTAACAATCTCCCACTTGGAGATAAATAGCTACAACTATACCTATACCTGTACACCGTCTAGTTTGTTCCCTTGGCTCTGTATTCCTCTTTAATATCACTCTTGAAGACCAACCACCACAAAACTTGTAGTGCAACACCTGTCACCCAAATCACCTACCACATCCACATCTACAAACCATGTAGAAAATAACTTGAACCTGCATAGCATGTGCACCTGCTGCTGGTCCCTCTAAGAATCCACTGAACTGCCCTCCAATGCTTCTTTCCCAGATTGGCTCCAAACTTGTGACAACTCCCACTGCTTGGGAAAACTCAGGTCTAGTACATATCATGCACTTAACCTCATTATGTGAACCAAGACATTGTTCTGTGAACTGTCCAACCATCGGCGTGCTAATCGGTCTCACATAATCATCCTAAAACAAAGTCAACATATGACCTTCCATGTCTCTAGAACACACTCATGCCAAAGAATCTTGATGCTCCCAGATTCTCCATGACACACCCCTAAACTAGCTTTACCTTTAGTGCAACAATACCCTGTATATGTAACCCTGCAACAAGCACATCATACAGTAATAAGATAATGTAGCTAATATTATCCAACTTGGTAAAGAGAAACACAATGATAAAACCTCCATTGCCTTGTAGCTTATACATGACCATATACCCTGGCCTTCTGTCTCATGTATCTATTTCTGTTCTTCTTCACCCTGAACATCCATTCATCTCTCAGTGCTTCCTTCCAGCTGGCAACTCCACCAAAAAACACCTGTTTGGTTCTCCTCCAAGGAATCACATCCTCCATCCATGCCAAGCTCCCACTGTTTCCTGGATCTACCTGTTCTACTTCTTTAACAACTTCCTGGTTCTTTACCATAAGTGAGCAATAAGTAGTGTAAAGAAGGGAAATGACAAATTTGAGGCTTACATACCCTTTAAGTCCTCCATATGGGCACTTGAGACTCCTTGACAACTTGTTGTTTACCCAAAATTCATCTTAGAGACCGATGCCGATCATATTCTAGTCTGCACCCGACCGATGTCAGTTTCTTGCGACTGCCTCATCGCTAACATCGGTTCCCACTTGTCGACGCCGGTGTTTATCTACCCGGAGTCACCGACATCAATCTACATATAGCTGATGTTGGTCCCTATCTGGACACTGACACTAGTTTTCCTGCCGACGTTAGTCTCTGTGTTTTGCTTGTGAGAACTGACTTCTACCTGCGAGCTCCTTTTGGATCAAACCCTTATCCAAATCACCCTTGCTCTGCTTAGAATTCTTCTACCACTTGTGCTGAACTCTGTCCGTCACCTTCTCCTTGAAAACCAAGGCTTTCTTGTTCTTGTCACTGACATTGGATTCCTCAAGAAACGTCACCTTCTTCTTCTGCATACATAAACCTCGATCTATGCTCTTCAAATTTGAAAGCATACCCTTTGACTCAAGAACATGCATCTCCTTCTTATTCATGTGACCAAGCCTATTAAGCCACATATTTGAATCTACAGCTAAAGTAGATAACCCAGAAAGAGAATCAGTAATACAAGTAGATGGATAAAGCGTACCTACTTTCTTACCTCTTGCTATAACAAGTGTACCCTTGATAACCTTCCAAGAGTCCACTGTGAGAGTTACTGTGCAACCCTCATCACCCAAACTTCTTACAGAAATCAAATTCCGCTCCAGAACTGGGACATGCATGACCTCCTTTAACACCCATGTGTTATCCATCTGCAATTTTAGCTTCACTTTCCCTTTGCCAACCATCTGACAAGGCTTACCATCCCTTACACAAATTTCTCCAGAGTCTCCCTGGACATACTCATGAAAAAATTCCCTATTTGGGGATGCATGAAAAGAGGCACCAAAATCTAAAACCCAAGATTATACTTTATCTAAAGAACATACCAGAGCACCCTATGCAACGAAATCTACAACACCTACTTCTTCATGTCTTTCATGCTGATCTGCTACCAACCAACAATCTTTCTTTTCCTGCTCTTTCTTTCCATATCTCCAGTAGGTTATTCTGCCATACCTGAACTTGGACTTCCTGCTATTAAACTTCTCCATTCGTAGTCTACTATCTTCTGCCATTGCTCTACTCCCACTCAAATAGAAACCCTTATGAGTAACCTGTAATCAACACACACTAACCAGATCTAATCCAACCTGTTAGTATCCCAACCAAAAGCTCTGATACCACTTGTCAGGTACCTAGAACAACAAACATGCTCTGATACCAGTTGTCGAGGAATCCAAGAACAAACATAGCTATTTTGATCCCACTTGTTAAGATCTTGCTCCTTAGAAAGAGCACAATATTATTACCAAACTTAAGCAATTAAACATGCGGAAATATACTAGAAATACAAGTAACTAGAATTCACCAATAGCACAGAATATGAGAGACAATACACTATCTTGTATTAACATTTGTACAGAAAAGAATATAATAAAGAGCCGCCACACTCTTTCACCTTATAGAGGCTTCCCACACCCCAAGTGTATAGTAATTATTCTTCAAAACACTCTCCTACCAAAAATGGTCCCAACAACCAACTCACACACAGAATTGGTGTTCACCTCTCCAACCAGTCAGTAATAACCCTGCCAGTACACCAAGCACTCTATAGTACTTCAAGTAGATCTCCCATGAACCTACAACCTGCAATTCAATAGACCATACTTACAATGGAAGGATCTTCCTTGCCTTCCTTTCTAGCTCATTAGTGGAACTAGGAGAAACACACACTTTGTTCTCTTCACTAGCACACTTTACAATACATGCCAATGGGTCTATAAATAGATCCCAGACTTAAACAATAACTTAGACTCTTAGTTTGCTATAATTATCCACGTAGCTCAAGACTTGAAATAACCATTACATGTAAACACTCCATTCACTAAACTAACTGTTTATGCAACGAACAGTTCTAGAACACACAGGCGACCGACGTCGGTCCCTGCTTGCCTAGTGCTGTTGACGTCGGTCGACTCCCTGCCAATGGCGGTTGCCTTTTGCACTGATCATGACTGACGTCGGTCATGCTGCCGATGCCGGTGCTTTTGGGTCTTCAGCAACCTCTTTTTCTTTATCTGCAACAATTTGAAGCTTTTAGCTCCACAACCTAACAGTTCTTTCACTAGCAAACAATAGTGTTATTTTTACACTTCTTTCATTTTCCTTTTATATGGATGTCTTCCTTGTAGACGGTGTTTTTTTTATGTGTTTAGTTGTTGGTCCTCTATTTAAATTTGGGTAGTCTTGGATTTTTAGAAGGTTGAGCTCCTTGTTTGTGCCCCAGAGTTGGTTCATAATTCTGGTCAAAAATATTTACTCTCAATTAATATAAATACATATGTATATATTTTTAAGATAATTTAATAACATAGAATGATGAGAGTAAGAAACTAAATTTAATGATCAACCTTATTTATTATAAAAAAAATTAATGACCATTATTTATTCAAAATTATTAATTAAAAATTAATATAATTCATGATTTTTAAAAAAAAACTAAAAATAATTTACATATTTATTTTAATTTTTGAATTTTTTTCCCTTTATTTCATTGGATCCAAACTTTCATCTTACATCCTATACACATGACCCAGAAAAATTGTTTCATTTGAAAGTAATACAATTATTGAGTGTCAACAAAAAATATAGTGCCATTATTGGGTTACAAGTTATAGTTATATAAAATGATTCTCTAATGAATTTAACATCCAATCTATGTACAAAACATTTTCTTAATAAATAAATCAAAAGAAAATAGCCTGCCTTTTTTTTTAATATATTTATAAAATATAAGTTTTGTATGGTAGAAGCAATAATACTATCCTATGGAATTATTTTAGAGCACATATTCTTTCATGACAAACATGAGAAGGTTTTATGATTGAAAATGACCCATATGTCTTATATTTGTATAATGTGTCAACTATTGTTATTGTTTAATAGTTACCCCATCCTTGTGTGGTTTAATTTAATGTCAATATCAATTTTTGTAGAACATGGAATGGCCATGAAAACTAATAAAATTACATGGTACACATTAGAGGGTCCATTTTCAAAGGACAGGCTTTGTCTTTAGTGCCTTTTATTTTACAGGGAGCACATTTATATTTTTTTTTAAAAAGGGCACCATATAGTGTGTAGATTTATGGATGTTATTAAAATATTTTAATAATTTATGCATAATTCAAATATATTTATTTGGTACGTAGAGTAATTAAAAGTTTTGATGAGATAATATGTTGAAGTAAAATTAACGTTAACATTGAATGAGTTTAGTGTAAAAGATTTGGTTGATCTTCCCCGATCTAAAGGATAAAGGTGTGGTGGTTGAGCCCTACATATATTGAAGTTTGTTGAGATTGTTTATGTTGATATCCCTCAACTTAAATAATGAGGACACAATGGTTGAACCTTATATTAATTGAAATTAGTTGACATCATTTACACTTTCCTTGAGTTATCAATCAATGTTTAAAGATCCTAACATTCATTGCATTAGGTTACATCCATATTCCTTTCTCTCAAGCATTTGAATTATACTCAAACTTTAAATCAAGAGAGTGGTTTGTTATGCCTATTCCTCTCATTTATATTTGATCACATATTTTGAGATTATAGAGAGTTTATATCAATCAAACTTTAAATAATGATGTCATCTCTCACCACATTAAACACTTCTAAAATTGGTACCTTTGTGAACATGGAAACCACATCGAAGTTTGTTAGAATCTCATCTCCCTCCAATTTATTATCCTTAATAAAATCAACAAAATGGGAATAATTTTTAATGAAAGAACATAAAGGAACATTAATGGGGAGATGACATAATTGGTTGAGCTTTGTTTGAGATCTACCTTATTTAGCTTCAAAGGAAATATCTATGAGCAGTCACAAGGCATGGTGATGGATTTTTCACTTTTTTTTACTAATGGAAAACCTTTTCATTGAGTATTTTGGGGAGAAAGCTCATAATTATTTACCTATGGAACCCAAGGGATGGAAACAATATGATGATGATACACACTTGAGCTAGCAACATCAAGGGAATGAAATTAATTTTTAATTTAAGCAAAACATTTTTATAGTATGTTTGTTTATATATTTATATTTAATTTTAGCATTATTGTTAAGTTATGTTATATTGCAGGTACCTAAAATTAGTGAAGGGTTAGGTCATGAGTGTAGATGTATAAATTATTTTACATGAAAAACTCACTATATTAAATCATAAAGTGTTATAATTTAGATAGAATGTTTTTATCCAAACAAATAGCAAAAACAAACATAAATTTAATACATAAAAGTATTAGATTGAGAGGGTTATAAGATAAATACCAAATTATATAAAACTTGTGTATAGTATGAGGCTAAAAACACATGGAAACAAGTCTAATAACCAATGATGATATATCTATAAAAATTTAGAAGAATCTAAAAACTTTGAAATTTTGACCAAAAGTACAATAATACACTATTGGTTGACTAAGAGTGGGAAGGTATGCTCTTAGAAACTATGTCTGAATTCAAATTAAATTTAACAATGATGTTCCTCTACTCCTATCCTCTATAAACTTCACTCACTTTGTCTTAGTTTGCTTTAGATCACCAAAAAAATCTTATCCTTCCTTGAAATGCTAAATAGCTCTCAAAATCTTGTAAAAAAAATTACATGTAGTTATGTGGGCCTACCTCAGATAGACCCTTTTCCTTGAAAAACTTGAAAACTAATGTTAAATATAGTTTAACAAAGAATCATCATGTTGCAAGCCCTAATCCTTATATAACTTTTCATTACATATGCAAAGATAATGATGTTATATGAATTCTTTTACTAGAAATTTGATGTAATACTTGAATTCTACTTTTCCTTATCACTCTAAACATATTTTTGAAATATTATAACTCTTTCTCCTTCAATATTTTTCCTATATGCATTTATACATATATATAATTAAATTCAAACTAGGGCCCTATTGCCATGCAAAGCAACACATAAAGGGCAAGAAAGCTGACAAAACAGGGCATAAACACTAGAGAAACAAGGGAAGCAAATCAAAGGACCCTAAAAAATATGGGATTGTTAATGTACCATTACATTCCTATAAATAACCCAATAACCATATGGAACCACAAAGAACATGGGAAAACATGGAGAGAATAAATAATAAGGGATGCAAACAAGGCCCAAAACACACATAAACACACACCAATAATACGTAAATTTGAATTGATAATTGGAATGCATATAAATACCCTAGATAAATTTAAAATAGCACTACAACTACCCCCATACCAAAATTAGGTGTCTATATAATTCCCTACTTTGATGTGTGTGTGTGTGCACACATATATGTCAAAGTAAAACAAACAAGTGTACTTTGGAAAAATTGAAGAAGGGATCATGTAAAAAATTGATACCAATTATTGATTTAAATATAGGAAATTATAATTCTCTAAAATTCAAAGTGAGGATAGAGGTTATCTTGACCCAAATTCCAACACTTGTGACATGTAAGATAAAAGGAAACCATGTACTCCTTGAAATATGGTATGAGTGTCCTAATTTCCACTGTGAAAATCCATGAATATCTTACAACAAACATCCATGATTATGTGTCTATGGTATGAAAATTAATTATATATAAACATAACAAAAAACTACAAGTGAAAAAATGTCTATGTAAATGGTAATCAAGTAAATGTTGAAAGCCACAAGAGAAAATGAAAAACATGAAAAAATACACCTAGTTGTGTAGGAATGAAGTCTTCTCTATAAATTCCATTTATTTTAATTTGATTCAGCTCTTAGTATGCATCTCATTGAGAAGACTAAGTTAATTATTCTTATAATTATAAGGCATTGCTTCCAAATGTGGGAGCAAGAAAAAGTATGCCTTATAACTCTTTAGGACTGATTCCAAATATGGAAGCAAGAATAAGTACACTTTATAACTCTATAGGACTATTTTGTATCATAAAATTTAAAGTATAATAAGAGGATCGTATGCCCCATTTTAAGGTGTGGGATGATCATTTTAATCACATATCTCAAAATAAAAGGATTATTTGTTCTATGTGTAAAATAGGAATGATAAAAATTTGGATGTATAATCATAATAAAATATCATCATTAAAGCATGTATGTATAAATTACATTGGTATAACTATATAATGATATCATCATGAAAGCACATATGCAATAAGGGGCCTTAACTTAATTGTGTCTATGTATATGTTAGATATGGAAAATATCATCATGAAAGCACATATGTAATAGATAACTCGACTCATGTGTGATAGAGTGGAAACATTGTAATAAAATATAATAATGGGTTTACCCTTATATAGGAAAGTTATATATAATGTAACGAACATCAATTTAAATTTTCCCCTATGTGAAAAAGCTATAATCAATGAAGCACAAGCAATAGTATTCCCTGGCCAAGATATAGTTGATGTAATCATAAGACTATCATACCTCTAATGAGATATATATAGTTAAGGAAACATAAAATTAATATGCCTCAATATATGATTTGTATAATGAATGAATCTGAATCAATAACAATCCCCATTAGATGCATGGTAGGAACATGGAAGCATAAGAAAACAAGCATATATCCAATCAAAGATGAATTTGCATTATATACATCATGACACTAATCATATAACAATGCATAGGAAATAAAGAAAAACACACCAAGTAATTAAAAATCATACAATACTCAAGAGTAAACAAGGAAAATACTTTCACACATGTAAAGTAGACTACATAAGTAATTTCATGCAAAAAAAACAAGTACAAACATGTCACACAAATAAAACAAGTACAAGAAAGTCACACAAAGCATATAAAAAATGAAGGGACATACATAAATCATCAACAAAAAATTAATTCCAAACAAGAATCATACATTAGGCACACTAAGAAAGCAAGAGAATTGCACTAATCAATATGCATTTGAAGTAATATGTAATAGGCAAACAAAAAATAAGAGAGGCATGCCAAATAGTAAGCATTATAGTAAACACATCAAATATTATAGAATCAAAGAAAATCACTCATATGAGAAATTATAAAGCACCATTGAAGGCACTAAAAGTATGATAATAACATATAAAATTATGACATTAATATTGACATAGATAAAAGAACTATGCACATAAGAGACATGATAGATCAGGATACATAATCAAAAGAAAGCTCACTATGATAAAGAAAACTAGGAAAGATACATCCTAAAACACTTTTCGGAGTCTTCCTCTAGTATTATGTTAGAGAAAGCATAAGGATGCCCCTAGAATGAACATTATAGTAAACACATCAAACACTCTAAAATCAAATTAAAATGCTCATATAAGAAATCACAAAGCAACATTTCAAGCACCACAAGTATGATATGAACAAAAAAAATTATCACATCAACATGAGCATAGATTAAAGCACAAAGCACATAAGAGGCATGATAGTTTAGGATATATAATCACATGAAATCTCAATATGATAAAGGAAACTAGGAGAGATACATCCTAAAACAATGATAGGGGTTTTCTTCTAAGATGCCTCAAGATCAAGCATGAAGGATCCCCCCAATCATCTTTGAATCTATAATCATACATATAAACATGTGTCTCCCACATCTAATACAATAATACTCTCTATAATATGTGTGTAAATGATGTATAAACTATAGTAGTAGATGGATAATAGTAGACACATATGGCATATAAGCAACACACAAGACAAAAAAAATTATTGGTGCTCAAATAAGTAGCCCAAATTTTAGTAGAAAAGAGGAAAGGGAACTAACCTTTTAGTAATTACCTTTTCCAACTCTCTTTACATACCAAGTTTAAAACTCAAATATAAAAAACTAAGGGGGGTCTACCCTCCACACTTCTTGCTTTGCAAAATGAAGGGGGGCTTCCCTATGGGGTTGTCCCATGCACTCTTGATTGTTAACTCACATATGCATTAGATCTAGACCATAATCAAGATATACTATGTTCATTTTCCAAACTAAGTGTCACTAACATGTGCACACTTACACATAATTAATCCATATCAAAACCTAAAAAATTTAGTATTGATAACCTCCCATATATTCATTCTTGTTCACTCTTCTATATGATACATCCTAAAATAAATTAAATGAAAAAGAAAACTTAGAACAATAGTAGCTACTTAAGCATCAAGGATAACTCAAAAATATATGATCTAATTATACCAATAATTCCCCCAAAAAAATTAGAGGAAAAGTGTTTTAGAGGTTACAAATGACAAAAAGATCTTAACTCATAGCTACTCCAACATAAATATAAAAAATATAAGGGGATATCAAATAGATTTGAACAAATTTATAATAATTGTAACCTCACCCATGTGACAACACATCTCATATATGAATATTCAAATGGACCTTTTCATAATGATTTATAAAAAAACTCCTCAATTTTGTGTGAGGAAATGAAGCCTACAAGTAACCACCTCCTTAATTTTCAACATATGGTGCTCATAATGAATTTAGGACATAAATAAGGTCCATGAAAATAACCCATGATAATGTTTTCAAATAAATTACAAGGCTCCATGGGAGGACAAAAAATCCATGTATGATATGTTATTGTACAAACTTAGGATTCTCAATAAAACATGAATGGAAAAATATTTAATAAAAAGTGATCCAATTATGTCAATAAGTGATTTCAAAAATTATATCATAATGAAACATATCTCAAAATGAAATTCATGCCAAGTTACACACTAGAATGTTAATATCCACACGCAATGGTTGAAAGAAAACTTGACATAGACTAGATACTTTACTTCTATATTAAATCCAAGAAATGCAAGGAAATAAAAACTATTACACATATTATCTTGATTAAAATTAATTAGAATTTGTGAGATGAACAAGAATACATATCTTATTGTGTTTCGTGACCAATTCCTAGCCTCATATAACTTTGGTTTACACAAAATTAAATTTCCCCACTATGAATTTCATTATTTCTACTAATTCCCCATACATTTTTAAAACTATGAAACCACGATGAACTAGATACAAAATTTTGAAGGAAATACAAGACAAATTGTAGACACATAGTACATAACTATCAACATCCTAGATTAGAAAAAGGATCTAGATGAAGCATTAATTCATAAATTTATAGAAATGTATAAAATAAAAAGCTTGGAGAAGGAAAGAATATTTGGAAGCTTCAAGAAACATCCTTAGATTAGAAGCAAGAGGAGAGAACATTTGGTAGTTGAGATCAATAAATCTTTGTTTCCACCAATTTAATTTATCATTTTTCATTGGGAATTATTACTTAAGAAATTACAATTTCATATTGTGATAAGTGGAAATTGATTAAAGTGTATGATAAAATGAGGTATCATATAATTTTTTAGTATATGGATGACTATGCCAATTTAACCCATTTATCATTCATTCCTCACTTAGTTTTATTTGAATGCTTAGAAGTGAGGTGACCATGAGAGAAGCATGAACGACATTTTAGTTCCATGTGCTCATAATCTAACTTTTTTCTCAAAATTATATCACCCAATTAAGTTAAATTTCCTCTAGGAGGCCATTTTTAAAAATTACCTCCACATAGACCCTGGAAAAAGTGGTGAAAATCCTATTAGATGTCTTTGAAGTGCATAAGTGAAATAATCCAAGAGCATTCTTGATGGAAAAGAAGGTGGAAGGAGTCTATAAGTGAAGAGGGAGGTTCAAAAACCTAACCTATATTGGGGCATATGAAACAAGATCCAAAGAAGGGTTAAAAAAGGTATATTGTGGCTTCATACATAGGACAACATCCTTCTAAAACCAATGTCAAACTTTGAGAATAGATATTTTATCCTTAACATGAGAGGTCGAAGGTCTGAAATTAGTTGAAACCCTTTGGTGAAGGTTGGCTAAATTACATTGAAGTCTAGTAAACCTAAAAATGATATTGGGTTATTTAAGATATCATTGTTGTTCAAAATCCTCTACACACATGTTTGAAATAGGGGAAAAATATAAATCTTCCATACAAAAATAATCATTATGAAGAACACTATGATGGAAAGATCCAGTGTAGTTTTTAAAAAGGGGTTAAGCTAAGAGTAGGTGAAACTATTATTAGATGAGACAAACTAGGATTTCAAAACTAAAGGGTATGAAATAGGAAAATATGTCAATTTCTAAGCAGCGTTAAAATAAAGTGGTGAATCCAAAGAGAAATAAGGTATAGTTTGAAGCAGAGGAGCTAAGGAGGCACACAGGTGAGTGGGAAGAGAATTATTATTAGATTGGCAAGGATAAGAGGTTTTTTTTTATCATGCCTCACATAACATGGTAATGTTATTACAATTCATAGAGATACATAATTTCTAAAAGGGTATAAAAAAGAAGAGTAAATTGTGAAGAACCAAGGTTGATACTTAAAGAAATAAAGGATAAAGTTCAGGTGTATATATCTATGCCTAAAAAATTAAAAATAAGACACAAGACGCAACCTATGGTAATTAGATAATCAAATGGATATGAGAATGATATAATTATAAATACTAATGATAATTAATATGATGCTTCAGGGTTGATGGAGGATAATGGGGGATAAAAGGGGGCCTTAAAGCGACACTTGTTTTTCTAAAAATAACAATTATTAAACTTGGAGAGAATTTTAGAGACAGTTGGAAAAAGAATTTGACAATAATATAAGAATATGAATTGTGGCATATTGAATTTAGTTTTTAAATATATAGTTTTTTTCAATACTAGGTGATAAAAGTGTACAAATTTGATGCATTTATAACAATGGCTTGGTACATTTTTGTGAAAAGATAAGGAGATTGCATGTGTACAAACACTTTTTTTTAGTAAATAAATGAATTTTTCTATTAAATTTCATATATGGCTATAGGAAACATCGAATATTGTTGAGAATTTTTTTTATTACTTTTAGTTTCAATTTTCTAGTTGTCTTGACTTGTTATATATATATATATATATATATATATATATATATATATATATATATATATATAAAACAAGTCAAGACAACTAGAAAATTGAAACTAAAAGTGTAAAAACACAACCTTTTGACCTTAACTTCATGAAAATTATTTTTTTAAAGCATAGCCATGAATGTGTAGATTGTTGAGATATAAGTTTTATGAAATTTTGATTAACGGTCAAAAATTTATAACATTATTTGTAAAGTCATGTATATAGTCCATAATTATGTATGTTGTGTATAAATTAATTAATAATTAATAATGATAATTTAACATTAATATATATATATATATATTTAAAATTTATTTTTTCTCCTCTACAAACCCATATTTTTTTAAATAATAAAATCTTCCTAATTAGATGCATTGGCAAAGATGAAAATTTCCTAAAATTAATGTGGGCTGGTCCATGATAGGTTTTAGGCTAGGATCAAACCCCCCAAGCCCAAAACTAAATAAGTTTTGGAGGGGAATCAAAATGGTCATAATGAAAACTTCTTAAAAGGGTGTACACCCTTTGAAATGCATTTTTTGGTGGAAATAATAAAAAGGTTGAAAATTTTGAATGAAAAGGCATACACCCTTTGCTAAAGGGCATATGTCCTTTGATTTACAAAATGTTTTGTGGTGTATTTTTCTTGTTTGTGTTGTAGATATTTAGTAAAATAAATGTAATAAAGTAGAAGTTTACATTTAATTTATATACATTTTATATTCTTATACTTTAAATTTATTAAAAGAATATAAAATATAACATAAATTAACTATAAAATTATACTTCATTAAATTTATTTTACTAAATATAACAAATTAGGGTGACTCTGCATCATCTAAAATCGATTCTAAAGCCATAGGAGTTACCATTTAGAAGTTAATTTTCAACATGCATTCTGGTCAATACTTAGCTTTCAAAATTTTAGGATTGAAAATTGACTAAATATTTTACTTATTAATCTCTTAGCTCTATTATGGATGTCACTAGTTGAGATAGAGATAGGGAAGCATATATATATATATATATATATATATATATATATATATATATATATATATATATATATATATATATGTATGTATGTATGTATGTATGTATGTATGTATGTATGTATGTATGTATGTATGTATGTATGTATGTATGTATGTATGTATGTATGTATATATATGCTTCCCTATCTCTATCTCAACTATACATACATACATACATATATATATACATACATACATATATATATACATACATACATACATGCATACATACATACATATATATATATATATAAAAATATAAGGGGTTGAGTATAGATTGGTCAAGATAGAGATAGGGCTTGTGCTAACATGGATGCAACATTTACGTCATATGATGGGATGGAGCATGCACAAATGCATTGACCTATATTGACTGATACATCCAAATCTCATTAAAAACCTAGATTACTTTTCCTATATTGCATTCATGGTCTAGATAATAATGTTAATACCATTCAAGGTGGCTTCTTGATAGATAGCTTTATTCTTATCTTACTTAGTTATGCCCTACCTGATAAGGCAATAAAAGATTGCTTCTCAATATACCTACCTAATTTCCATTTCTATAATAGATTCTTAGATATCAAGAGAATCTTGATTCCAAATCCATAACTTGCATATATTATTTCCCTACCTACTTAGTTATGCCCTACCTACTTAGCTTCTATTATTGGTAAGAGAAGATTTATTCCTAATAGATATAATGTGAAATGAAGTTTTGAATCATGTTACATCTATAATAGATCTATACCATTGAGTATTCCCTACCTAATTACCTACTCAAGTATGCCCTACCTACTTAAGTATGTTATACCTATGTACCTACTTTACCTACTTAAGTGTGGCCTATATGATTGAATACCCAAGCCATATCTTAATCTTGAGTATTCCTTACCTACCTATCCTTATTTCCCTATGTACTTGAGAAGGCCCTACCTAATTGAATACCTGAGCCATATCTTGATCTTGAATACATGTATTTAATCTTGACCATATCTATCTTACCCAATCCATATCTTGAATACTTGATACCCGATTGAATAACCGATCCATATCTTTAAATGAGAGGTGACATTATCATGCTTGAAAATCAAAATAGGGAGCATTATTAGATCAATAGATAAAGGAGAGGGTTCATTATCAAGGGATGCCTAAAAATTATGATTGGGGGCATTATCAAGGGATGCCTAAAAATTAGGATTGGGAGCATTATCAAGGGATGCTTGAAAATTCAGAGAGGGCCATAATCACCTATATAGATAAAGGATATGGGGCATTGAATAGCCATATTTTGAAAGGAGAGGGGGAATTATCACCTATATAGAGAAAGGAGTGACTAGGGATGATCATGCAAAAAGATTAAATGTAGATTCAGGGTGAATTCCTAAATAATTTATGGGGTTTTTGATCAATAGGTCTATCAATATGTGTAACTTTATTGGAATGTATAATGCAACATTTAACATACTTAAGAGTCATGATACAAGCACTCATACATGACATCTAATGCATACTTATTATTACATGTAGGTATGCACTTATTCATACATGACATTTACTTGTAGTCATGATACAGTCACTCATATCGGACATGAATGTCGCTAATCACCCTAGTACACTCCATTTAGTAGAGAAAGAATTAAAAAAACATTAAATATTCATCTTAAAAAGATACCCTTCACTCTAAAAAAATCTTAGATGTATGGGTCAATCCATGTATGCTTCAATTCCAATCGCATGTATGCATGACCTGACCATTTTATTCTAGACTTGCATAGAATAGAGTCATCTTCTAGCATTCCAAAATCACATAGGACACTACCAATACTAGTTAGGGTGGAAGGGAGTGATTTAAAACATTATTTTCTCATGATTATATCAAAATCACTCATATCACCATCTCCCTCTCCCCAAATGATATGGAGAGATGGGGATCAAGTGCATAAATTATCATTTATCATAATCATTCATCATAATAATAAATTAGTCATCATTTTTCATCATCTTTGATCCCTCTCTAATTGACCTTCATCATCCTTCATCATCCATCATCATCCTTAATGGCATTGTCACTATCCTCATCATCGTTAGTCACTCCCTTATTGACCCTCATTGTATCTCATCATTCTTAATCACTCCCTCATCATCCCTAATCACACCTCCCTTGACCCTCATCATCCCTCATCATCCTTAATCACTCCCTCATTTTTCCTTATCATCCCAAATCATCTGTAATCACTCCCCCAAGATCCCTCATTTTCCTTAATCACACCTTCATTAACCTATATCATCCCTAATCACTCAATCATAAACACCCATTTCCACTCATCATGCCTAATCACTCCCTAATCAACCCTCATCATCTTTAATCACTCCCTCATCATCTTCATCATCCCTTATCATCCCTAGTCACTATTTCATTAGACCTCATTGTCCTTTATTACCTCTAATCACTCTCTCATCATCCCTCATTAGCATTAATCACTCCCTCATCATCTATCATCATCCCTAATCATCCTTGATCACTCCCTCATCATCCTTCATCATCTATAATCACTCCCTCATCAACCCTTATCATCCTCAATCACTCCCTCATTATCCTTCATCATTCATAGTCACACCCTCATCATCCCTCATTGTCCCTCATCATACATAATCACTCCCTCATTAGACCTTATTGTCCTGATTCTCTACCAGAATCTCTATCATGATGATGATCCCCACTATCACTATCACTATCATTGGCCAAAATCTATATCATGATCAAGTAGATCAATAATTATTATTAAATGTAAAACTAGTTAAGTGATCCAAGGTTTTGTCTACTTGGGGTGCCCCTCTAGGGTTAGGTTGATGTATACGACCCATCCAAGAAACTCGATTGTATTTTTTCCTAATGTGATTGAAACAATATGACTAAGGAATATATCCATGTAGAACAAAGTCTTAAGTTGACTGGAAATTGATGTCATAATCATACGAACCAACTAGTTTACTATTTATCAATGTGGTTATATCATTGATTAAAGAACTAATCATGGTTAAGCACACAAATGTATATAATCTATTTTAGTAGAGCACTATCTAATCATTAGTAAAATACTTTTGGTGTATGTTCCCACTTTTAAGCCTTCTACTAGGAAGATATCACTCTACTACCAAAAAACTTTAGAGGAAATGGATTTTATTTTCAAATATGAGAGTTGATCCAATCCTAGAGTTGAGCCAATCCCATCGATGACTAAGGAATATATCCATGTAAAATGAAGTCTTAAGTTGACTGGAAATTGATGTCATAATCATACAAACCAACTAGTTTACTATTTATCAATGTGGTTATATCATTGATTGAGGAACTAATCATGGTCAAGCACACAAATATATATATAATCTATGTAGTAGAGCACTATCTAATCATTAGTAAAATATTTTTGGTGTATGGTCCCACTTTTTAAGCCATCTACTAGGAAGATATCACTCTACTACCAAAAAAATTTAGAGGAAATGGATTCCTTTTCCCAATATGAGAGTTGATCCAATCCTAGAGTTGAGTGTATCCATCATTGGAAATTATTAGTGATATGTTAGATTCCCCCTATATATATATATATATATATATATATATAGTCTGTTAAAGGATAGGTATTGAATCCCATACCCCAATCGACTATTAGTATCCTGCACCCTATATATATTTCTAGGGATTTCTTAAATCTCCCTATATATATATATATATATATATAGAGAGAGAGAGAGAGAGAGATCAAGGATTTAATCCCAGACTTGATTTCTAGATTAAGTGGCAATCTATAGTTGGTCATGTCTCAATCCCATAGTCTATTTCTCTACTCCATTTATTTGTTGAGTTGTGGAGCTAAAAGCTTCACTAATGAGCTAAATGGAGGTTGTTGGGCTTACACAGTAACTGACATTGGTCAGAACCAACTGACATTAGTTAGGGGTCGACCAACATTAGTTAGGGGTTAGCCAACATCGGTCATCTTTAGACTGACACCGACCAACATTGGTCATTTGTACGTTTCCAAATTTTCTATTTTTAGTCAAACTATTTTTAGACAGACAGATTTGAGCCTTTGATTTAAGAGGTGGATCTAAGGGTGGAAAATGCATGGCTCATGAAACCCTGGTGTTGTAGTATACTATATAATAGGGTTAGATCCTCATAGCATGTACAACAATTCAATTTTTGAGTTGATTGTCAAAGATAGAGAGAGAAAGAGAACTATTGAAGGAGAATTAATATACATTTACGAGGTGTGAGGAGAGAGATTTATTCATTGTATTTCGTTTTGAAAGAGTTTAATACAGATTGGTTATTTTCTTGTATCTCCTATTATTTGTTGTTTCTGATTTCTAGTTATTTATTACTTCTGGTTTCAATTTCGTGTTTAGTTGCTTATACAAAATTAATCAATTATACTCTAAGATCTTGACAACTGGTATCAGAGCGTGTTAGTGTTTGTTGATTATAGAGTTCACTCACAGGGGTTTCTAATTGAGTGAGAGCAAAGAAATGGTAGAAGAAAGTAAACTAAGAATGGAGAAATTCAATTGCAAGAATTATCAATTATGGAGGATGCAGATTGAAGATTATCTGTATCAAAAAGATCTGTATTTACCATTGGGTGGGGTTTCAAGGAAGTCCAAAGATATGGAAGATGAAGAATGGAATGTTCTTGATAGAAAGGCTCTTGGATCTATAAGGTTGAGCTTGGCAGCTTCTGTGTTTTCCAACTTATCACAGGCAAAGACAACGGTAGAGTTAATGGATACTTTGGCAAATTTATATGAAAAACCCTCAACTTCGAATAAGGTATATATTATGAAGCAATTATTTAATTTGCAAATGTAGGAAGGTGGATCTGTATCTAGCCATCTTAATGATTTCCATACAATAGTAAATTAGTTAAATTCAGTCAAAATAGTTTTTGATGATGAAATTAAGGCTCTCTTAATCTTATGCTCTTTACCTAAAAGTTGGCATAGTTTGGTAATGGCAGTTAGTAATACTGCATCTACTTCAAATATCTTGAAAGTTGATGATGTTGTTAGCGTAATCTTGAATGAATAAATTCACAAGAAAAGCATAGGGGAAACATCAGGTAATGCTTTAAGTATTGAAAGCAGGGGAAGGCAAAGAGAGAAGGGTAAGCAAGGGAAATCAAGGTCAAAGATGGGAAGTAGATCCAAACCCAAAAATGGAAGGATAACCTACTGAAATTGTGGAAAGAAAGGGCATGCAAAGAAAGATTGTTGGTTGAAGGATAACAAAGAAAATCAGCATGAAGGTAATAAAGAAGCAAAAGTTGCAGGTATTGTTGCACAAGATGCTCTTATATTTTCTTTGGATTATAAAGTAGAATCATGGGTTTTAGATTCTGGTGCCTCTTTCCATGCAACCCCAAATAGAGAATTTTTTAATGATTATGTCCATGGAGATTTTGGAAAAGTTTATTTAGGGGATGATGAGCCTTGTAAAATTGTTGGCAAAGGAAAAGTGTAGATGAAATTGCAAAATGGCAACACATGGGTGTTGAAGGATGTCATGCATGTACCCATCCTGAAGAGAAATCTAATTTCTACAGGAAAGTTGGGTGATGAGGGTTGCACAGTAACTCTCATAGCTGAATCTTGGAAAGTTTTCAAGGGTGCACTTGTATTAGCAAAAGTTAAAAGAGTAGGTACACTTTATCTATCTACTTGTATTACTGATTATTCTCCTTCTATTTTATCTACTTCAGATGTAGATGCAAATTTGTGGCACTGTAGGCTTGGTCACATGAGTGAGAAGGGAATGAATGTTCTTAAGTCAAAAGGTAAGCTTTCAGATTTGAAAATCATAGATCTAGATTTCTATGAGCATTATATTTTGGGAAACAAAAGAAAGTGAGGTTTCTCAAAACTGGGTCAACAAAAAAGAAGCACAAGTTGGAGCTTGTTCATACATAATTGTGGGAACCAGCTCAGGTAGCTTCTATTAGAGGATCACAATATTATGTTTCTTTCATTGATGATGCTACAAGAAAGGTATGGGTTTATTGTATAAAGAGGAAATATAATGTCTTTGACACATTTAAGAAATGAAAAGCTTTGGTTGAGAATGAAATAGGTTTGAGATTGAAGTGCCTTAGATCTGACAATGGTGGTGAGTACTACAACAATAAATTCAATAGTTACTATTTTATGAGTGGAATACATAGGGAAAGGATGGTTCCAAGGACACCTCAACAAAATGGAGTTGCTGAAAGGATGAATAGAACAATAATGGAGTGTGCACGGAGTATGAGGTTGCATGCTGGTCTACCCTTACAGTTTTGGGTAGAAGCTATAGATACCACAGTTTACCTGACTAACAAAGGACCTTCTACTGCACTAGATGGTGGAATTCTAGAAGAGGCTTTCATAGGTAAAAAGGTATATCTTTCATTTCTAAGAGTTTTTGGTTTTGAAGCTTTTGTGCACATTGATAAAGAAAATAGAAATAATTTGGATGCTAAATCTATGCGGTGTACTTTCATTGGTTATGGTTTTGGAGATTTTAGATTCTGGTTGTGGAATTTAGAAACTAACAAAATTATTAGAAGTCATGATGTAGTTTTCAATGAGAAGGTGATGTACAGTGATCAGCTCAAGAGGCTAAATAATTCTGAGTAGGGAAATCTTGATTTGGAAGAGGTTATGATCCAAAATGAGCTCATAGGTAAAAATCATCACTCATAGAAAAACACAGAGACCAACGTCAGTCAGATGGAAACCAACGTCAGTCAAGTGGAAACTAACATTAGTCAGGTGGAAATCAATGTTGATCAAGTGGAATTGACATTGGTCTGGTGCAGACTAACATCGATCAGAGGTGATCAGGATCGGTCACTGTCAAAAGGAAATTTGGTCAGACAGCAAGCTGTAAATGAGTCTCAAATGCCCATAAGGAGGTCTAAAAGGGTAAGTAAACCTCCAATTCATTATTCCCCTTCTTTATACTACTTGTTGCTCACTGATGGTAGAGAACCAGAAAGTTTTGATGAGGTAATGCAGGTAGAATCTAGGAAACAGTGGAAGCATGGCATGAATGAGGAAATTGATTCCTTGGAAGAGAACCATACGTGGGATTTGGTTGAGTTGTCATCCAGAAAGAAAGCACTAAAAAAAAATGGTTATATAGGTTAAAGAAAGGAGAGAATAGACAAATGAGACATAAGGCCAGGTTGGTAGTAAAGGGATTTGCACAGAAACTAGGTATTGATTTTGGTGAAATTTTTTCTCCTATAGTAAAGATGACTTCTATTCAGACTGTATTGTCTTTAGTTGCTATTGAGGATTTGCATCTTGAGCAGCTTGATGTTAAGACAACATTTCTTCATGGAGATTTGGATGAAGAGATATATATGAATCAACTAAAAGGTTTTGAGGTCAAAGGTGAGGAGAAACTTGTTGGCAGGTTGAAGAAAAGCTTATATGGTCTTAAGCAAGCTCTAAGACAATGGTATTTGAGGTTTGACAGGTTTATGATAGAGCATGGCTTTAGTAAATGTCAATCTGACCATTGTGTTTATTTTAATAGATTGGATAATGGTAGTTATATTATCCTATTACTGTATGTAGATGATATGCTTGTTGCAGGTTCACACATGTAGGAAATTACTAAGCTTAAGGTAAAATTAGCTCACACATTTACCATGAAGGATTTAGGAGCAGTAAATAAAATCCTTGGCATGAGTATTAAGAGAGATAGGAAAAATCATAGTTTTATTTTATCTCAAGAAGGTTATGTGAATAAGGTGTTGGAGAGGTTCAATATGCAAGATGCAAAACCGGTAAGCACACCTATGGCTGGACACTTCAAGTTGAGCAAAGAACAGTGTCTTAAATCACATGATGAGGTTGAGTACATGAGTAGAGTTTTATATGCTTCAGTAGTTGGGAGCTTGATGTATGCAATGATATGTACTAGACTAGATATTGCCCAAGCAGTGGGAGTTGTCAGCAAGTTTATGGCCAATCTAGGAAAAGAACACTAGAAAGTAGTTCAGTGGATTCTCAGATATCTAAGAGGGACCAGCAGTAGGCATTTATGCTATGGAGGGTCAAACACTTCTCTACATGGGTATGTAGATTTGGATATGGCAGGTGAATTGGATGGTAGGAGAAGCACCATAGGATATGTGTTCACTGTTGGTGGAATGGCGGTTAGCTGGATTTCAAATTTATAGAAGGTTGTTGCCTTGTCTACTACAGAGGCAGAATACATTGCAGTCACAGAGGCTAGCAAGGAAATGATTTGGATGACTCAGTTCATGGAAGAGTTGGGAAAGGAGCAAGAGAGTTATAGATTCTATAGTGATAGTCACAGTGCAATTCATGTGGCAAAAAATTTAGCCTTTCATTCAAGAACCAAACATATGCAGCTTAGGTACCACTTCATTAGACAAGTATTGGAGGATGGACAGTTGAAGCTGGAAAAGATCCATATGGATAAGAACCCTGTTGATATGTTAACAAAGCCAGTAACAAAGAAAAAGTTGAATCTTCATTCAACTTTTGTTGGTCTTCAAGATTGAACTTGAAGAGGGAGAAACAAGCCATAGATGTTTAGAGGATGTTGTTGTATAGGTATAGGTGCAGCTGTTTATCTCCAAGTGGGAGATTATTGAGTTGTGGAGCTAAAAGCTTCACTAATGAGCTAAATGTAGGTTACTAGGCTTACACAGTAACCAACACTGGTCATAACCAACTGACATCGGTTAGGAGTCGACCGACATCGATCATTTTTAGACTGACACCGATCGGCATCAGTCATCTGTGCGTTTCTAGCTTTTCTATTTTTAGTCAAACTATTTTTAGATGAACATATTTGAGCCTTTAATTTAAGAGGTGGATCTAAGGGTGGTGAATGCATGGCTCATGAGACCCTAGTTTTGTAATATACTATATAATAGGGTTAGATCCTCATAGCATGTATAACAATTTAGTAATTGAGTTGATTGTCAAAGATAGATAGATAGATAGAGATAGAGAGAGAGAGAGAGAGAGAGAGAGAGAGAGAGAGAGAGAGAGAGAGAGAGAGAGAGAGAGAGAGAGAGAGAACTCTTAAAGGATAATTACTGTACATCTACAAGGTGTGAGGAGATAGATATTTCTTCATTGTATTTCCTTCTGGAAGAGTTTAATACAAATTGGTTGTTTTCTCATATCTCCTATTATTTGTTGTTTCTGATTTCTAGTTATTTATTACTTCTGGTTTCAATTCCATGTTTAGTTGCTTATACAAAAGTAATCAATTATACTCTAAGATCTTGACATTATCATGATAATATTCAATCTTTAATCCTTTTTTTAGGATACTCTTAGTCTCCTAAGAGTGAAAGGCAATCCATATATATCTATCTTGCATCAAAGGGAATATCTTAACCCCCCATAATACATATCTTGGCCACTAAATGATTGAAGCCCATTCCCCAGTCAGATAGATTAGTGGCCCAAATAGAGATTATCTAATTATCTGGCAAGATTTAGAGATCTATATGGTGATATTTTTCTTTGATTCACCCAATAACATATTAAAGAAATGAGGGAGTGATAATAGATGATTAAAGATCATAAAGGACAATAACAAAGTGATTATGGATGATAAGGATGATGAGGGTCGATGAATAAGTGATTAGGGATGATAAGGGATAAGCAACGATGATGAGGGAGTGATTAGGTATGATGATGGAATGACTAGGGATGATGAGAAACAAGGAGGGTTGATGAACCCAAGTGATTAGTAACGATGAGGGCTAATGAGGGAGTGGTTAGGGATGTGTTGACCAAATTTGGCCCCAATTCAAATTTGGATCAACCCCTACTATTTTGAACATGTGAATAAGGTTTCATATGTCCTATGGGGTCTTTTATTGTCCTATATGTCTCACTTACCCTTCTCCTAGTCCCTATTGATGCCTATCTCCCTTGTACTAACCTACTCAACAAAAGTCAACATTGCTAAACTATGGTAAACTTAGTCAAAGGGATCAGTTTATTTTTAAAATGTCCTAAAATAGTTTTTTATAGGTTTTAATTTGTTTAAAATTCATAAATTGGACACTTGTTAGGTCTCATGTGCTAAAAGGGTCATTTAGCCACCTTTTTAGCTTAACTAAATGACTTTTAGGGACTTTTCAATTAAAATATTTGTCACCAAGGTGGATGAGAATGTTGATAAGGTCAAATTATGTCAATAAGTAGTTAAAAGTTAGTTTCATCAATCAAATGGTATTTTTCCCTAAAAAATAGGTCATTTCTAACATTTATACAGGCTTCTTAAGTTCCCTTGCAGCTAAAAACGTGGTGGTGTGACTCTTCACCTCCCTAAAGGTCATCTCCATGTTTTTATTTCATATATTTGATATAAAAATTCATCTAAAACTCATTTATCTTCTTTTCCCATTAGCAAGCTAAGGAAGGGCAAGTTCAAGCACTCACTATGGGCCATATAGGTGGAGTCAGGAAGAATGCTTCTATAGGTGGATATTAATCTGAGTTCCCTTCACATCCATAAAAATAAATATCATATTGGTGTCTCCTCCTTCATGCATAATCAATTACACTATAGGTAGATTTTTATGAAATTACATTCAAGAGGGGTATGGTTGTGCATATGTTTCTTATTTTTAGGAATTTATGGAGATATATGATCTTGATGAAGTGTTTAAAATTTTTATTAAGTCCCTATCCATTTTTTTCTCATCATCCAACACTTCCTCTCTCATTGCCCTTGAAGGAGATTTCCAATCTTGCTTGTTTCTCAAGTTAGAAACCATAGGTGTGTAATCTGAGTTATTTCAACATGGGAAGAGTTCCATGAGATTTTTAATGTTTGGAATAATTTTTTCAAGGTTATTCCATTGAATTACATTGTAATATATTATATTAACCACTATTTCAATTCCAAATTTCCCATTTATTCTCTGGTTTGCTACCTTGCCACTTATAGTTAGCTTTTATAGGAGCTTTATGAAGTTGTACAGAGTTGTCAATGGTGAAAATATGATGGAATACATTTAGAGGTTATAACATACCCAAAATATCATAGTTTTTATGTCATGAAGGTTAGATGCTATGCCAAGTTAAAGTTTTCCCTTCAAATAATGATCAGATTGAGTTTAAGGCTCACAGTCCTTAAATGGATAAAATAGAGCTCCTAAGTGTTTTTGAGGTTTTCATACAATGATATCATGGTGGTTTTGAAGGAACCTTATGTATTCATATTTTATTCCTATCCATATACAATGTCTAATCCAAGTTTTATAAGAATAGGGTAGGGATAAGGTAGTATTCTAGAGCTCCAAAAGTACCAAAAAGCCATTGAATCTTAACAATGAGATCTACAGGGTGATGATAAAAGGAGCCTTACCATTCATTATGATAGCTATAGACAATTCCAAAGAGGAGGAAATAATTTAAAGTGCTTAAAAATACACTCCTAATCAAATTTTTCATGAGGTAAGATATATTTGGATGTAATGCTCCCCTAAGCTTATCCCTTATTCGTATACAAGCCTGGAATTGGCACTCATAGCCAAACAAGTAAGATAGTGAGTTTTATTTTCATATTGATGTTTTGAGTGTAATTTATCCCCTTGAAAGGTAAGTATAGATATGGGTAGGTGTTATATGGTTTCTCAAACTCTACGACAACCTCTAAGCATCATCATCAAAGTCCATTTAAAGCCATGACAACCTTGGAAAAGGGTCTTTTTTTATGTATATGGTTTATATTGTGTTCATCATCTCAAAAGTATGATTAATTAACATGTAAATATTCCAAGTCTCTTCATTATGTATCAAGGATGGCCTTCCATTTACAAACACATCATTTACCCCTAAATCACCACTTATAGGCCTGTATAGACTAAGATAGGTAGTGAGGTGAAGTTAGTATTCTTAATGATGATAATGCCACCTAAGGTTAATTAATGAGTCCAAAATCCTATTTAATTGATGGGGAGGTATCAATAAGTGCTTTATACATTGGTTTAAGTCCTAATTCATGAGCAATAAACACCTATAGGGGTAAAATAATGGCTGTTATAGTCAGGGTAGTGGCATCTTAGTTGAGGATCTTGAGCATGAATTGATATCGATTGAAATATATTTTGTGAAATAATAGTATTAGGGGATTATTATGAATTAATAACATGTAAATTAATTCCAAACCCATAATAAAATCTCAATCCATAACTCCTACAAGCAGAGTATTAAAAGAAGTCTCAATCCTTAACGAGCAATGGCCTAATCATGAAAATAGGAGATACATTGGTGTAAGGGATGGAGATTGGATTTCAAAAACAATGAATTACTACCTACATGATATTTTTAACATAATATAAGGTGTTTATTATGTTCCTAAAGCATGAACCTAGCTCAAGTAACCTACAGTTAGGCCTAAAATAGGGATCTCCTTATGGGTAGTCATAGACCTAGCTAGGTTTCCAAGAGCATGAGGAAGGGTTTAAGGGGAAAATAGGATATGTATGGTTTGGATAGGTAATTTAATACATTTATTATCCATACATATTAAAAACTATCTCAAATAAAACCGTTTCTCTCCAAAGCACAATCCATCCCCTACCTACCCTCATAGTTTGCCTTCCTCATAAGTCTATCTTGGGAATTTGGAGAGTTTTATGGTCTAATGGTGCATTTAGAAGATAAAATTTGGTAAATATTACCCTTATGGGTTTAATAATGTTATGAAATCATAAATTTTTCAATAATAATAGTGAAAACCCTCTCTATTTTGTCTCAGAGCAGGGGCAATTTTAGCTTGCATGGAGATGGCAATTTTGAGAAAAATGATGAAATTGATGAACAAATGGAAATATATTACTATATTAATGTTGGATAATATTTATGGGACATAAAATAATCTAAAAAAACTTTCTATAATCCTTGTAATAAAATATGGTACCCTACACAAGAAGGGTTACAATCATGCATAAAGGAAACCCTTAGGCCTAAAGGCCTAGTTGAGGGCCATATGCATTTTTATCCTTATCCATGATGGCACAGGAGTGATTATGGATGATGAGGTATGATGAAAAAGTGACTATTGATGTTGAGTGATTGATTATGGATGATGAGGTATAATAAGGGTTGATTAAAAATTATTCAAATATGATTAGGGATAATGAGGGATGGTGAGGGTGGGATTAGGGACTATGAGGGATGATGAGGTATAATGAGGGAGTGACTATGGATGATAAGTATTGATGAGTAATTTATTATTTATGATTATGTTTGATGATGGATTGATTAGGAATGATGATGGGTGATGAGGTATGATGAAGGATTGATTAGAGATGATGCAGGATAATGAGGGTTGATGAGGGTTTATTTAGTGAAAATGAGGGTCAATGAGGGAATGATTATATATTATGATGGATGATAAGGTATAATTTTTAGAGTGACTAATAATGATGAATTTTAATGAGGGAGTGATTATGGATGATGAGGGATGATGATGATCGATGGAGTGATTAGTGATGATGAGGGATAATGAGGGTTGATAAGGGAATGACTAGGGATAATGATGGATGATGAGGGTTGATGGAGGAGTGATTAGGGATGATGAAATATGATGAGTAAATTATATTAATAAGGAATATATTCATAGTCATATATCTATTTGGATTTTTTCCTAATGTGATTGAAACTATATGACTAAGGAATATATCCATGTAGAATGAAGTCTTAAGTTGATTGGAAATTGATGTCATAATCAAACGAACCAAACAATTTACTATTTATCAATTTGGTTATATCATTTATTGAGTAATTTATCATGGTAAAGCACACAAATTTATATAATCTATTGCATTATATCACCATCTAATCATTAGTAAAATACTTTTGGTGTATGGTCCCACTTTTTAAGCCTTCTACTAGGAAGATATCACTCTTTTACCAAAAAACTTTAGAGGAAATGAATTCCATTGCCCAATCTAAGATTTGATCCAATCCTAAAGCTAAGTTTATCCATAATTGTAAATTAATAGTGGGATGTTAGATTCCCCTTTATATATATATATCCCATACCCCAATCGACTATTAGTATCATGCACCCTATATATATTTTTGGGGATATCTTAAATCCCCATATTATATATATGTATATGTATATATATATATATAGAGAGAGGATTTAATCCCAAACTTGAGTTCTAAATCAAGTGACAATCTTTGGCTGGTCATGTCCCAATCCCATAGTCTATTTATCTACTCCATTTGTCACGATAATATTCAATATTTAATCCTTATTGTTAGGCCACTCTTACTCTCTTGAGAGTAAAATTCAATCCATATATATATATATATATCTTTCATCAAAGGTAATGTATTTTCCCCTACCATACATATCTTGGCCATTAAATGATTGAAGCCCATACCCCAATCAGATAGATTAGTACCCCAAATAGATATTATCTGATTATCTAGAAAGATTCAAAGATTTATATGGTGATCCACACCTGGATTAGGGAGAGAGTGTGTATTCACATCCATAAGATAAAATAAATAGGTATGAAATAAAGCAAAGGGTGGGATGAAATTGTATTACTTACATATATAGATTAGGATTTGTAATATAAGAATCCCAATCCTAGAGTTGAGAATACAAATCTATATCTATATAGATAGGGGTGATCAAAGAATAGTTGATAATCCCTATCCCAACCCCATAATCAAGTTCTTTTTTTATCTATATGTCATTGAAATTTTAGTCATAGTAGAGTGCATCACTAGATAGATAGATAGGTGGTCGCCAATTTGCTAGAGTGTGTTTTTGAACCCAACTCGATCTATACCCAACTTGATATATGAAGGGAAATAAGGGAATATGCCTTAATCTATTATATCAAGTAGGTTATACTTAGATCTTGGGAATGGGTGGTGGACCCTAAATTAAAAAATAGGTCCTTACTATAGTCTAAATATGCATTGGTCCCCAAAACATTATATCAAGGGATATCATTGGAATGGGGGACCTACCAAAGATATATGGGGGCACTATTCTGAAAGACCTATCTACATATCAATTTTTCCCTACCCAATAAATCAAGGGAAGCTTACCCTACCTACTTCATCTATGCTAAGGAGTAATTCAAAGGAAGATTTCATTCTTGAAATTTTTCTTTTATTCACACAATAACATATCAAATAAATAAGGGAGTGATAATAAATTATGAAGGATCATAAAGGACAATAACAAAGTGATTATGGATGATGAGGTATGATGAGGGTCAATGAGTAAGTGATTAAGGATTATAAGGGATAATGAATGATAATGAAGGAGTGATTAAGGATGATGAGGGAGTGACTAAGGATGATGAGAAACAAGGAGGGCTAATGAGCCCAAGTGATTAGTAATGATGAGGGCCAATGATGGAGTGGTTACGGATGATGAGGGATAAAGAGGGATGGAAAATTAGTGATGAGGGATGATGAAAAAGTGACTATGGATGATGAGGGAGTGATTATGTATGATGAGGTTTAATAAGGATTGATTAGGGATTATTTAAATATGATTAGGTATAATGAGGGATGGTGAGGGTATGATTAGGGACTATGAGAGATGATGAGGTCCAACAAGGGAGTGATTATGGATGATGAGGATTGATTAGAGAGTGATTAGTGATGATGAGGATTGATGAGGGATTGATTAGGAATGATGAGGGGTGATGAGAAATGATGAAGGATTGACTAGAGATGAGGGATAATGAGGGTTGATTAGGGTGTATTTAGTGAAAATGAGGGTCGATGAGGGAGTGATTAGGGATGATTATAGATGATGAGGTATGATGAGGTACAATGAAAGAGTGACTAATAATTATGAGGTTTGATGAGGGAGTGATTAGGGATGATGAGGGATGATGATGATCGATGAGGGAGTGATTAGTGATGACGAGGGATAATGAGGGCTGATAAGGGAGTGACTAGGGATAATGAGGGATGATGAGGGTTGATATGGGAGTGATTAGAGATGATTAAAGATGATGAGGGTCAATTAATGAGTAATTAGGTCCAATGAGGGATGATGAGGGCTAATGAGGGAGCGATGAAACAAAATTAATGGTGTTTTACTTCCTTTTGTTTTGATTGGATTCTACTTGGTGATTAGCCTCATTCATGTCTAGTAGATTAGGTAGGGCCATGATGGATTACTATAAATAGATTATAATATGATTTACATGGTTTAAATAATATATTATTTAGTCAATCATGTTATTTAAGTAATAAACATTGTAGTGTTGACTATGGAGTGACTCACTTATATCTATATGTCTCCTACCTCCTCACTAGTGAAAGAAGATCTATGGGTCTACACTAATGTTGGGGTGTAAAATTGACCCAAAGGTTTAGTCCAAAACCCAACTCTTCCTTTACCTTTGCTTAAATAGGTAATAGATGTTTCAAAATCTAGATAGTTAATGGTGAAAAGAAAGAACTAAATATGAAGTTGTTATATTTTCATTTAGGGTTGGATGTATAAGTCTAGATAGGTCAACGTATATGTGCATGCTCCATCCCATCATATTACATATATGTTACATATATGCTAGCATAGGACCTATCTCTATCATTCATCCTTTTCTTTATATCAAATAATCCATACTTGATCCCATATATATATATATGGCTTCTTATCTCTATATTGACCAGTGATATCCATACTTGAGCTTAAATCTTAATAATTCAAATATTAAGTTAGTTTCCAATCTTGAAATTCTAAAAATTAAGTATTGATCATGATGGATTTTTAAAAACTAACTTCTAAATGGTAACTCCTATAGCTCTATAATCAATTTCAAAATATGTAGAGTGGCACTAATTGTTTATATTAGTAAATAAATTTAAAGTATAAGACTATTGTAGACACTATTTTATGACTATATAGCACTTCAATCTTGTACACTTGGAAAACTTAGACCTTGGCTATTCCTCTCAATTCTATATATTTTCTCAATTTCACATGTCTCACAACTTCTCTATCTTATGTCCCTTGGCCTATATCTCTTAGTTTGAATAGTCTTATGTTGATGACATAGGTCTTATATCTTGCCTAGAATTTTTAAAATATACTTATCTTCTATCTTTTCAAGTTTTTAGTGTGTACCTACCTTTTTACTCCCTAGACACTAACGTCTGGGACATACACTAGCATTGACACTAGTGTCTTGATCTGACACAAGTGTTTAATGCCTTAAATTCATCTAATTTGCAAATGAAATATATCATAATGGTTTTCCTAGGTGATTTAATGAAATTTATTACTCTAAATGGATTGATATAAATACAATATCAACCATCATTCATTTATCACCTAGTTACACCTGGTAAAAGATCAAAGAGACCAAAGAAACTTATCAAAAACACTCTATCAATTATTTAATTGAAAAAATATTCCCCATTTACATACCAGTCATATGTACAACATATTTTTAGGTCTGAGGTACTAAGGGAGCATCCCAAGAGCCCACTTTTCTAAGTTAGAAGATAGGTCACTATTATACTTGTTTTGCATAATATTGTTTGATTCACACACAATCCAACATGTAGGGGAGAAATACATGGGTCTTAGGTCCTCTTATAGAGTATTGGATATATAGGTAATGTCCTATGATATTGGGGTATTTGGGGTCAACTCAACACCATGTGCCCACTAACCCATTTTCCCCATGGTCACTATGGAAATGGATAACTAGGGTTTTACCATTTCACAAGGAGTGGCAATCCATGACCTAGATCTAAATGCACCAAAGTGAAGGTTAAATAAAACCCATAAGCATCTAAGTGGTTGTATCCTTTTCTAGTAGATATTTTGTATAGGATGCTTACATCAAACCCAGCAAGTAGCATCAATGCAAATATCCCAAGCTAACATTATTGTCTAGAGCTCTAAATGTGTCTGATCTAGAATCTAATGGTTGTTCCAAAATATCCTTCTAGTATCCTTTATTCCTATTCTATATCTACAACAATATTAGTTTCAAAACAATCTAAATACATCACTTCTTTTTCATTTTATAACTAGCATAGTTGTACTTTCCATATTTAGACTATACTCAACATAATAAATTTAGTGAATGCTTATATCTGATTAGAACATCTAATTAGCTTCCTATAGTTATGATTATCACCCTTATGCAATTTCATTTATTTATACCCCTTAAATAAAATATAGGTCTATGATAAGATCACTTTAGCTCCAATTTAGGGTTAAACATTTCATGAACCCAATATCTGAACATCAAACCTTATGACAAATTAAGGTTTTATGATTTTATCTTGATTGCTATACTTTGTTTTATTTTTTTAATTTTTATTTTTTTATTTGTGAAGCAATGAAAAATATTAGTAAAAAACCTCAATTCCAAATAGAAGATAAGTGTTTATTACTCATCTCAACAATAACAAGGGATTAATGGACACGTTTTTGTATGTTTCAAGAGATGAAATAAGTAAACAAGATAAAACTAAGGCTGTCTCACCTAGTGATGGTGAATCCTAATTGAGTCCACACCTATTAATCCACCTAAATCTAGTGGGAACATGGATTATGTGTTTAAACCTTTGTTTATTTAAACTACCATTTCTACATCTATCATGAAATTACCAATTTTTTTAACACAAATACTAGTTTTAATGCCTATTACATCTCAAAACATGTTTCCATCCCCTTTGGTGACTACTCAACTTGCTAATCTAAATATCACTAGGCATATAGTTCAATCACTCCTTAAATTTATAAATACCTTAGAGAACAAGGTTATAAACATTGAACAAAATGCTTTAAAATCCCTTCATGATATAGATTCACAAGATGTGTTACATAACCCTCTTGCATTTGAGATCTCTTTGCTCCCTTTCCATTTGTATTTTTTGATCCTAAGTTTACATTTTATGATGGAAATGGTGATCCTAAATAATATCTTCAAACATTTTATGTGGCATGCCTTGACTATGCCTCCAATGATAAACTTTTGACCAAATTATTTCTAAGAAGCCTCAAGGACTATGCTTTGAGGTGGTTCTATGATTTAACTCTAAAATATGTAAAAGCATTCAAACCTCTTGTAGATAAATTTTTAGCACACTTTTCCGTTAATATTTCCAAAAAGGTTTCATATGCTCAAATTATCAAAATCAAACAAGGAACCAAAGAACCTATCGATGAATATGTCTTGAGATATAAGACAATGCTTGCCAAAATGACCAATCTTATGGTAGATAAAGAGTTGCAAGATATATTCAAGAAAATTTTGCTTGCTCCTTTACATGATTCCACTTTTTTTAATAATTGTAAATATTTTGATGACTTATTCCATGTGTTTATGGCACCATGAAATAAAGCTTATGTCATTAAATAAGCTCAAGTATGTAGCAAACACACCATTTACCTCTACATCTAATACAAAATTCATAATTAAACCAAGTTATAAGGTGAAACACCCTGAGCTTAAAAAGGAAACAACCACCATGGTTAACACAATTTCATAGCATCCTAATCTACTTGTCTTATCCAAATAGTAAGGAGACAATTGACACATTTACTTGAGTCCCTATATTCATTATTCCCATAGTTACTAGAGTTTTAGCTTATATCTCTCCCTCATCCTATCAAGGTTGATATGAGTTGAACTATACCCAAAGGATATTATATAAATGTGTATTGTGATTATCATCAAGTACCACAAAATTTTACAAGTATATGCTTTAACTTGAAGCACAATATCCAAGATCTTATCGATGAACAACTACTTACATTTGAGGATCTTCCAAAGGGATCAAGCTCACAACCTAAAGATCACCATAAACTAAAAACATTTAACAATCCTTTGCAATACCATTCTAGGAAGGACCTAGAAGTATAAATGGCATATAATGCACAACCTCTTCCATCACATTATGGGCATCCATTAGATGGGATTATTGATACTTACACATGACATATACCTCATATAATTAAGAGACCTTTTATTTCCTTTGAAGATAGTGAAATTTAAGGATGCTGACTTTGATCTTCATTCTCTATTCATTCCAGCATATCTTGATAAACACCTTATATTTAGTTTTTTGATTGATAATGGTGAAAATAAAAATGTTTACACCATGACATTACTTACACACTTGGGTTATACTCATCATGATTTACACCCCTTTACCAGATCAGTTAGAGCATTTAATGGGACCTCCCAGAAGGTTCTTGGTGAGATTTACTTATCTTTATAGGTCAATCTCACACATGTGGTTACTACCTTTTTAATTATTCCTTCCACATGCATATTTAATATGTTTTTTGGAAGACATTAGATACACACTCTTTAAATAGTACCATATACAGTGCATGGGTGTGTAAAATACATTCATGCCAATCAAGTAATTATAGTTTCCATAATTCCAAATGAGCATCATATTCAATAAAGGAAACTTATACCCAGACAAATATATATCAAGCATACTAAGGCTAATTCATCACAAAAGGGTATGTAATAGGAAATCCACTTTACTAGGAATCCAATACTTGAGAGATCATTACATTAGAGACATATAGTGGATTCCATGGAATCCCCATCTTCTACTGCACATCATGTTCGGGTATCTAGAGCACCTCTAAATGTACATAACTCTACTATACTAAAGAAATAAACAAACACTCAGTGATGGGTTATAAGAACCCTACTCCTGTTACTCCTACTATTGCTTCATGACCACATAATCTTATTTTACATACATAGAGCACCATTTATACCACAGTGATAGATATTACACCTATAAATGTTCCTCAATAGTATAAATGGGTTATTACATCAATTTCATAGTTGGGAGACATATATGACCATATATTGAATGGAATCATAGATTCCTCTTCAAAAATTATAAAAATACCGAAAAAATAAAATAAAAATTCAAAAGTCCAAAAACATTTTTGTCACCTACATGTTATAATAGCTCCTTAACACCTACCTGTTAGTTCCATGCTGATGGATGGAATATTTAGTTACTCCTACATATACATATGTGTCACACTTATACTTGAGTATGATATAGGCATACACAGATATATGATCTACTCATATTTTTAAATGTGTGGATTTCCCTCTCTCTACTCATGTCACATGGGCATTAGGGGCATCCACTTCTTTGATATTGATACACAAAATTTATAAGATTCAATTGTCACTCTATATTTTCATGTTTGAGCATACATATGTACTTGCACATGCCTATTATCCATGATTATATCTTACACAAGGTACCTGATATAATATACACTTGACATTTTTTTCCTAACACATTTGATCCATGGGCTACTATGACATGATTATGTTGGTTGCTTATGCTTTCCTTTATGCACTTATTTGAGCATCTTGCCTTTATATTATATTCCTTGTTTGATCATTTGAATATGAACCTTTATTTTTGAACCTCATGCCTATGTATGCTTTCATTGAAATTTACATATGGCATGGTTTGTTGTATGGAAATTTGAATATGTCATTCTTATTTTTATGGGCATTAGAATAAGTCATGTCACTTCAATTGTGTGGCATTTGAACATGCCTATTGTTTGTGGTCTTCATGAACCATTATCTTTTGAGTGTGCTTTTGTGTCTATTTTTTTTCTCATTGAGCTTTAACTATTACTATTTATACATTACCATGATCGTTATCATGCATCTTAGGCTTACATGTGATCACATTGGTTCTAAGCACTTCAATATTATATCTACATTGACATGTTCCTTATATATGCTACATGGTTACATTCATAGTTTATAAATTTATCTTATCCCTTTAAGGTGAGATAACTTCAAGTTCTTATCTTTTCCTCACCTCAAATAGGGGAATATTAATGGGGGCATGTCATACAAGCATGTTCTTCACACTTGACGCAATTTTCATATTTAATGAGGGCATGATTTGGAAGCATGTTCTCCACACCTATTCATTATATGGTACTTATATTAGTTTTCATATTCAGTGGAGGCATGTCATATGGGCATGGCTTCCACACATTCATATTTCCTATATTTAGTGTGGGGTGTGCTTTAGAAGCATGTTCTCCACACCTATTTAGTGTTCAGCATCTCCAAATTATAATGGGAGAATGTTTTGGAAACATATCATCCATATTGATACTTATATAATATTTAATATATCTCTATATATAGTGGGGACATGCTTTGGAATTATTTCTCAACACTTAAACAATTTTTTGAATTGGCCAAAGCACATTGTTATATGATTCACATTCATAGTTATGGCATAATTATATAGCATGTTTATACATATTTTTATCATGAAACATTTATAAGGTGCACATGTTATACAAAATGTGCCTAATATTGTAAAATCCAAATCAATTTTATATTACAAAATTATTTTATAGACTATTACCACATCACATACTTTTTTGTACTTATACCCTGAAGACCTTTATGGACTTTATTGAATCAATATACTATAGTAGTTGGTTCACTTTTTGGCATGGTTGAGTTGATCAAATCATTCAATATTGTCAAGTCTTTAGGTTGGAATTGATCATCCAACCTCACTAGGTTATAAGTATCATTGGGTTGCATGGTTGAGCTAATCTCAACTACCAGGTGGCAACTACTTTTACTTCAATATTGGGGGCATGTGATTTCCAATCTCTCTCTCTCTCTCTCTCTCTCTCTCTCTCTCTCTCTCTCTCTCTCTCTCTCTCTCTCTCTCTCTCTCTCTCTCTCTCTCTCTCTCTCTCTCTCTCTCTCTCTCTCTCTCTCTCTCTCTCTCTACTTGGACATATGTACTTTCAATATCTATCTATATTTTTACTAATCTTAGTTTTATATCCTTATAATGATACATATTTTTCAAAAAAAAATTCTAATAGATAAGGCGATTACATCAACACACAGGTGTACTCCTAAACCTTAATTATTTTCAATCCCATATTATATGAACTGATTTTATATTATAACATAATCTTTGTTGTAGGTTAATCACCAACAAATCACTTAAATTGGGCACACACAAAGACAAGGTGTGCATACACACCTAGGTATGCATTCCTTTCCTTTAAACTAATAATTTCATTACTAAATTAAAGGGGGGGATGTAGACACTATTTTATGATTATATATCAATTCAGTCTTGTACACATATAGAAATTAGAGCTTGGTTATTTTGCTCAATTCTATACCTTTCACGCTTATTATTCCTTGAATTTGCTCTATCTTATGCCCTTGGTCTATACTTCATAGTCTGACCAATATTATGCTAATGACCTAGGCCTTATATCTTTCCCAAAATGCTTAAAATGTACTTATATTTCATCTTTTCAATTTTTAAGCACACACATAATTTTATGCTCCCTTGACATTAATGTTTGAGATCAACACTAGTGTCAATTCTAGTGTCCTAACCCAATTCAAGTCCAATGCCTTAAATTCATCCAATTTTTCAATGAAACATATCATAATGGTTGGTCTAGGTGTTTTAATATGATTTATTAATCTAAAGAGATTGATATAGATACAAGATCAACCCTCATTAATTCCTCACCTAGAAACACCTAACAAAAGACCAAAAAAACCAAGGCAACTTATCAAAATCACTCCATCAAGCATTTAGTTAAACAAAGCTTTCATATTTCCATACCATTCATAGGTACAACACATCTATAGGTCTAAGGTGCTAAATGAGTATCCCAAGAGCATGATTTTCCAAGTTACAAGCTAGGTCATTATTGTAATTATTGTGCATAATATTTTATGATTCATACACAAGATAATGCATAAGGGAGAATGACATGAGTCTAAGGCCCTCTTTTGGAGTGTTCACTATATGGGAATCACCTTTTGCTAATGAGGTCTTTGGGGTCAACTCGACATTGTGTGCCCACTAACCTATTTTTACCAAATATCACTATGAAGATAGAGAGCTAGGGGTTTTCTATTTCAGAAGGAGTGTTTATCCATTATCTAGATTTGAATTCACTAGAGTGTAGGTGAAATAAAACTTAAAAGCATCTAGGTGGTTACATATTTTTTTAGCAGATATTTCATATATGACACTTGTGTCAAACCTAGATAGTAGTGTCAACACAACTATCCTAGGCTAACGTTACTATCCAAAATTCTAGAAGTGTCAGATCCAAAATCTAATGACTATTCTAGAATCTCCTTCTAGCTTACTTTCTACCTAATCTAGATCTAAAACTGCATTAACATCATAACAAGATAATTATATCACTTATTTGTCAATTTTATATCACCTTTCATATTTAGACTATATTCAACATAATAAATTCAGTTTATGCTTACATTTGAGTTTAGCATCTAATTGGCTTGTTATGGCTAAGATTATCACCCTTGTGTCATTTCATTTCTATATACCATGTTAATTAAATCTAGGGTTAACAATAAGATCACCTTACATATAAATTTTAGGGTTAAACAAATATAAAATTAAATGTAAACTTATAATTTAAATTAAGAATTAAATTTAAAATATAAAAAAATGTAATATAAATATCTACAACACAAACATGTAAAATCCACCACAAAACATTTTATAAATCAAAGGGCATATGCCCTTTACAAAAGGATGTATGCCCTTTCTACTACATAGGGTGTATGCCTTTTTACAAAAGGCATACACTTTTCATTCAAAATTTTAAAATTTTAACTATTCCCTCCAAATAATGTCTTTAAAAGGGTGTATGCCCTTTGCTAAATGGCATACACACTCTACCAAAAAGGGCATATGCACTTTGTGAAAAATAGCATACACTCTTTGTGAAAAATGATGTATGCCCTTTGTGAAAAATGGCATACACTCTTTAGGCTTGGGACCAATCCTGATCTAGAGTTTAGTTAGGAAAAAGTTTCTAAATCATAATGAAACCAATTGTATAGTGTAGATCTCATCAAGAGCTTTTCGGCACTTTTCACGATTTGCAAAATGGACACCGTATGCAAAAGATATGGTCTGTTGAAGTTTTGATGCGACAAGGAAAAAATGTGGTGTCGCAAGATGACGTGGCACAATGTAGACATGCCAAGTGGACCAATCAGAAGGTGACACATGGTAGTCAATAGGTGTCCAAAAACTTTGGATGATTTTTGTCTTTGACAACATGTATGGATAAAAGCATTGTATTTAAAATTGCATCATAAAGTCCGTAGAAAATCTCATTGTATTTGAATTTGCAAAGTCCGTAGAAAATCTCATTGTATTTGAATTTGCAAAGTCTGTAGAAAACCCCACTTAAAATACTTTGTAATTATCATTGGTAATATTATACTTACCATGCCCTAGCCACATGGGAGAAACTAGCCACTTTGCTGAGCCACATAGCTCATGATCCATCTGTAATGTCCCAGAATATGATAATTTTGGAGGAATGTGAGAATAGCTCAAGATTGAAGGTAGCCAAGTCATATAAACTTGAGATTACATGCCCAAATTGGAGACAAATACTATAATGCATGCCATGTGACTTATCTTCCCAATGTTCCACGTCTTAAGCCAAGATTAATGTCGAGTCAATCCTTAAGATTGGATTCCATTATCATGGTAAGTTAGCATATATGTACTAAGTTGGTAACCAACCAACAAACCCATGATAATTTTGGCATGGAGAGCCCACCAAAAGGGGGTGTTAACAGATTCAAAAGGAGCCTCCATTCTTTTTAAAGGACATAAAGTGGATTTCATTTGCCAATGTGGGATTTAAAAGGATAAGTCAAGCACCTAAATAGAATGCTGAAGACTTGAACCACGGACCTCCCATGCAAAAGAGATGGGCCTTGACCACTTATGCTATAGAGTTCCAAGTGATTTCAAAGGAGTGAACTTGTATTTAAAGGTAAGCTTTTGGCCGATTGTGTATTGGAGATATAAACCTGCTTACAATATTTGGAAAATTTTGGAGACCTTAGAGGCCGAACCAGAGCTCGAAGTAAACTACAAACTTGTTTAGAATTCCAATACACTCTATGAAGTATGTTTATTTTCCCATTTTGGTTAATTGGTGATGCCATTTTGAGCTATATAAGTTTCCAATTTTGATTTTGAGAAGCCTCTGTGTGTGATTTAGGAAGGTGAAGGACGTGCTAAGTTAGCCAAGGTCCTTCGAAGGTCTAAAACACTATTTTTATAGAGAGATATGATATTTTGTTGTTTTTAATTATTATTTTAGCTTGAAAATTTTAGCAACATTAATGGATTGGTTTGATAAGAACCTAGGGACATAGGAATTCTAAACCTCGTAAACAATTTTTGTGTTTTGATCTTTGAATTCATTTTTGCATTTAAATTTCATTTAATATTCAGATTATAAATTCAAATTTTTATCAGAATGCAAAATTAAATCATTTGATCATTTATGAGAAATTGGATAAAATTGGGAATTTGAAAAATTTGATGGTTTCAATGAATAATTGATGTGAACTTTCATTTCACCTATAATTCAGTTTTGAAACTTAATTTGGATCAGATTTTCATCAATTTATAAATACTCCAACATTATAAATTTGAGAAATTTCCACTTCCAATTTAGTTTTAATTTTGGAATTGAGAACTTAAGAGATCTTGGTAAACATTTATATAAAGTAGTGAAGTTCTCACTGGTGTTTGCGGATCAAATTTTGGTATCAGAGTATTTAAGAAAGTAGGGATAGCTTCTAAATTGTGATTTGACAGTTGATTTTAGTTTATTGGTTTTCAATATCACTTGATTAGATTGCAGTGTGTAGTTGTGGAATCAGTGTGTCTATAGGAAACCATGGGCAAATTGTCACATAAAGCCAAGGTGGAAGAGCTTGAAGCCATCAATACTCATATTTAGGATGAGAATGCTTTTCTAAGAGCTCAATTGTACTCCTTGGATGAGGAGATTGGAAGTTTGAAATTAGAGCTTGAATCTAAGGATGAGATCTTGATCAAATTACAGTGTGGTGAAGCAAAAAAGACAATACCTTCTACTTCAGATGTAAAGACTATGACTCAGTGCACTGTAAGTTATTCACCATGTAATTCATCTAATTCTTCTATCCATTCAGATTTGGATTCAAGTAATGATGATTTTGGTAGTTTTTAACAACACACTAAGGGTATATGATCCAAATTATTGAAGAAAATGGGATTTAATGGAAGAGGTCTTGGTCGAGATGGCCATGGAATTACTAACCCAATAAAAGTAAAGCATAGATCTTTTCATGCAGGTTTGGGTTACACTAGTGAGTAGGTGGAAATTAGAAAAACTTCCTCCATGGCTAAAGGAAGACAAGCTTATAATAGCAAAGGACTGAGGCCACTAGTAGAGCATGTACAGTGTAAGAAGGAAGGTAGAAGAGGTATTGAGATTCCACCTCCTAGTTCCTACACTAGAGTTAACACTAAATCTTTTGATCCACTTTTTATGTTTAAGAAATTTGTATTTAACATTCAGAAGATGATGCAATCTTTTCCTTGCACTTTTTGTGGGATGCATAACCACAGTGTTGTATTTTGTTAGAAGAGACATGCTTTGCTTAAGTAGATTGCAAGTGTTAAAAACCATTCTCATCATGGCAAAGTGAGAAGAGGTAACAGGGAGACCTTACCTAAGAAGGTTGTTTGCACTCGTTGCCATAAGAGTGGACATCAGATTGATAATTGTTTTGAAACTCCTAATTATGTTGAGTGAGTTGTCTAGAGGACTTGAACTCATTTGATCAGTTGGAGATATCAGAATGCATGTTGTAGGTTGAGTTAATTCCTTACAACACTAGTCTCAAATTTGACTGCTATTTTAAGAATGTATCTATTTTTGGCACATAGATGTATAGATGCATTGTTAAGACCCTATGGGCATGTTTGAGATGTTAGGCAATATACACTTTGTGTTGTTTGCATTTGCTTAGCATATAAGTCCCATACCAGGGCATTGTATTGCAACATGTCTACCAAATTTTGTGTATGTTTTTGACATTAAAAAACTTATTTTGTAGTTACATTGGGAATTATTTTAGTTTATTGACAGTTCACCACTTTACAGGATGTGACATGGGCAGATAGTTTTGGTATGTTGTGATCAAGTTATTAGTAGTTGTAGATTCCTTTACTCATGCCATGTGTAGGAATTTTAAGTTGAGTTTTGAATCATTTATTTTGCCAATGTTTATCTCTTTGCTATGATTGGGTTCTATTTGATATGATGCAATAGACCAATTATCAGTTTTAAGGAGATCATAGACTTTTAGAGACTAAAAGCCTCTTTAGTAAAAAGGTGTGATCTGAAGTTCAGTTTAGAGACAGTTTCCAAATCATGATGAAACCAATTTTATGGCATAGATCTCATTGATATATTTCTGGCACTTTTGATGGTTTGCAAAACAAACACTGTATGCAAAGATATAGTCTGTTGAAGTTCTAATGTGACAGGGAAAAATGTGGTGTCACAAGATGACATGGCATAATGTGGACACACCAAGTTGACCAATAAAAAGGTGACATGTGTCAATCAATGGGTGTCCAAAAAATTTGGGTGATTTTTGTCTTTGACAATGTGTATGGATAAATGTATTGTAGTTAAAATTGCATCACAAAGTTTGTAGAAAATCTCATTGTATTTGAGTTTGCAAAGTCCATAGAAAATCTCATTGTATTTGAATTTGAAAACTCCATAGAAAACCCCACTTAAAATACTTTGTAATTCTCATTGGTAATATTATACTTACCACGCCCCAGCCACACGGGAGAAACCAACCACTTTGTTGAGCCACATAGCTCATGATCCATATGGAACGTCCCTAAATATGATAAGTTTGGAGGAATGTGAGAATAGACATGCTGAGTCAAAGCTTGAGATTGAAGGCAACCGAGTCATATAAACTCAAGATCACATGTCCAAATTGGAGACAACTACCGTAATGCATGCCACGTGACTTATCTTCCCATTGTTCCATGTCTTAAGCCAAGATTAATGCCGAGTCAATCCTTAAGATTGGATTCTATTATCATGGTAAGTTAGCATATATGCACTAAGTTGGTAACCAACCAAAAAACCCATGCTAATTTTGGCATGGAGAGCCCACCAAAAGGGGGTGTTGGCAAATTCAAAAGGAGTTGCCATTCTTTTTAAAGGACATAAAGCAGATTTCATTTTCCAATGTGGGATTTAAAAGGATAAGTCAAGCACCTAAATAGAAGGCTAAAGACTTGAACCACGGACCTCCCATGCAAAAGGGATAGGCCTTGACTGATTATGCTATGGACTTCCAAGTGTTTTGAAAAGAGTGAACTTGTATTTAAAGGTAAGCCTTTGGCTGACTATGTATTGGAGATATAGACCCGCTTACAATATTTGGTCATTTTGGAGCCCTTAGACACTGAACCAGAGCTCAGAGTAAACTACAAACTTATTTAGAATTTTGATACGCTGTGTGCAGTATATTTATTTTCCCATTTTGGAGAATTGGTGATGTCATTTTGAGCTATATAAGTTTCCAATTTTAATTTGGAGAAGCCTCTGTGTGTGATTCAGGAAGGTGAAGGATGTGTTGAGTCAGCCAAGGTCTTTCAAAGGTCTAAAACACTATTTTTATAGAGAGATATGATCTTTTGTTTTTTGTAAGTATTATTTTATCTTGCAAATTTTAGCAACATTAATGGATCGATTCGATAAGAACTCGAGGACATAGGAATTCCGAACCCCATAAACAATTTTTGTGTTTTGATCTTTGAATTCATTTTTTCATTTTAGTTTCATTTAATATTTAGATTATAAATTCAAATTTTTATCAGAATGCAAAATTAAATCATTTGATCATTTACAAGAAATTGGATAAAATTGGGAATTTGAAAAATCTGACGATTCTAATGGATAATTGATGTGAACTTTCATTTCACCTATAATTCAGTTTTGAAACTTAATTTGGATCAGATTTTCATCAGTTTCTAAATACTCCAACATTATAAAGTTAAGAAATTTCTTATTCCAATTCAATTTTAATTTTAGAATTAAGAACTTAAGAGATCTTGGTAAACATTTATATAAAGTAGTGAAGTTCTTACTAGTGTTTACGGATCAAATTTTGGTATCAGAGGAGTTAAGAAAGTAGGGATAGCTTCTAAATTGTGATTTGATAGTTGATTTTAGTTTATTGGTTTTTAATATCACTTGATTAGATTGCAGTGTGTAGCTATGGAATCAATGTGTCTATAGGAAACCATGGGAAAATTATCACATAAAGCCAAGATGGAAGAGCTTGAAGCCATCAATACTCAAATTCAGGATGAAAATACTTTTATAAGAGCTCGATTGCACTCCTTGGATGAGGAGATTACAAGTTTGAAATCAGAGCTTGAATCTAAGGATGAGCTCTTGATCAAATTGTAGTGTGGTGAACCAAAGAAGGCAATACCTTCTACTTCAGATGTAGAGACTATGACTGAGTGCACTATAAGTTATTCACCACATAATTCATCTACTTCTTCTATCCATTCAGATTCAGATTCAAGTAGTGATACTTTTGGTAGTTTTGAACAACACACTAAGGGTATAGGATCCAAACTATTGAAGAAAATGGGCTTTAATGGAAGAGGTCTTGGTCGAGATGGCCAAGGAATTACTAACCCAATACAAGTGAGCATAGATCTCTTCATGCAGGTTTGGGTTACACTAGTGAGCAGGTGGAAATTAGAGAAACTTCTTCCATGGCTAAAGGAAGACAAGCTTCGAATAGCAAAGGACTGAGGCCACTAGTAGAGCATGTACAATGTAAGAAGGAAGGTAGAAGAGGTATTGAGATTTCACCTCCTAGTTCCTACACTAGAGTTAGCACAAAATCTTTTAATCCACTTTTTATGTTTAATAAATTTGGATTTAACATTCAGAAGATGATGCAATCTTTTCCTTGCACTTTTTGTGGGATGCATAACCATAGTGTTCCATTTTGTTAGAAGAGACATGTTTTGCTTAAGTAGATTACAAGTGCTAAAAACCATTATCGTCATGGTAAAGCGAGACGAGGTAAAAGGGAGACCTCACCTAAGAAGGTTGTTTGCACTCATTGCCATAAGAGTGGACATTGGATTGATAATTGTTTTG